>CM077087.1:188243246-188666205 GCA_039513925.1 Platanthera zijinensis
ACACAAGAAGTTTATAGTGGTTCCCCTAAACTTGGGTACATCCACTCTTCTACAACCCTTGTAGGAATCCACTAGCAGGTTTTGATCAGGTGACTGCCCACAAGATCTGATTTCAGGTAGATTAGAAACCCTTCAGGCTTTTGATCAGGTGCCCTAAAACCAACTTCAAGTCTTTTTGAGGGAGACTTGTCAACCAAACTAACTTTTGAAGGGAGCTATAACCCTGTACAATGGATGGAATATGTTGATGGAAGTCTTCTCTTTTCTCAATATAATTGAGAAGACTGTGTGGATTCTTGTGTTATCAAAGCCCCCCTGAGAAGTAGAATTCTTCAGGAAGAAAACAGCTTTGCTAAAGGGTGAGTAGGTCTTCAACTTGATCTACCAAGGTCCAGGAAATCCAGTAACAGATGTTAAATAGAATGTCTCTGAGGATTTTCTGGAATAGAAGATGAAGAAGATTCTTGATCTTGATGATTGTTATTCTTCAAACTACAGTGTTGGCAGAGAATGAAAAAGCGTTGAGAGCGTCGAGTGCTCGTTCAGTATTTTCTGTGTAGTGCTTCTCGATTTCTTTTTTTATGTATCTCTGACTGCCTTGCTGTGTTTCTCGAAAAGGAGATAATCACTTTTATTCCATTACTGAAAATTCTCCTTGAATTTTTGAATTCTTTCCATAAATGCAGGCTGCTGTGGGAATAGAAAGCGGGTGGAATAATAGCATTAATGAGTTTCCCAACTGTTCTTGATAGAATAAGCAAATTTATTCTAATGAATACCACATTAATGCAGCCAAATAACGACTATATTCAGATGAATATTTGCATTAAATGCTCAAATAATACTGCTAATAAGAAACAAAAGAGGAAGGACTCATTCTAGAACTACACAGAAAACTTCGAACACAGAACTTAATTCGTCGACCTGATATCAAAGATCGTCGACCAGGGAATTCAAGTTTGTCGACCTGAGCTCTACGCTCTGATAACTGAGAATAAAACTTCAAATCTACACTCTGAGTTCGTCAAGCTGAGAAATCTGACAGAAAAACTAAGCATCGACCTGAGCTCTGAGAACGTCGAGCTCAGCTCAGAGAAATAACTCTGAGTTCGTCGATCTGAGATCGACGATCGTCGAGCTGAGTTCAAATAATTTCAAACAAACTGATCACTGTCTTCTGAAAGCTGGTAAATCTGATTCTCTGATGTTCACTTCTAGCTTGTCCAAGAGGTAGCAAAAATCAGGACTTAGCCTAAACTCTAGGACTATTACACATGACCCTAGCTATACAATGTTAGGTCATACACCTAAGTAGTGAATGTAGCCCAAATCCAACTAGGGATCCAACAGAAATCTATCTAAAAAACTATCGTCGACCTGAGCTTGAATATTGTCGAGCTCATCTCAGAGAGATAACTCTGAGTTCGTCGATCTGAGATCAACGATCGTCAAGCTGAGTTCGAAGAACTTCGAACTGAAAAATCTGTTCTCTGAATCATCTAAGTTTGAGTCTTCTGAGGTCCTTTGCTGGCTGGTCCAAGGAGATTGAACCTAATGACTTGACCTAAATTCTAGGACCACTAGAGTAGACCCTAGCTATACAAGGTGGGTCAGACTTAACCTAATTTAGTGAACCTGGCCCAAATCCAACTAATGATCCAACATCGAGCTATACTTCAAAAATTCAGAAAACTATGTTTGGACTTCATTTCTCGAGTACTACTCTTACTGCTTGAGTACTGGATAGGACTACTCGAGAAACAAAATTGTCTCCCGAGGAATACTTCTCGAGTTCATGTCTGCCTCTCGAGAACTATCAAACTACTTCTCGAGAACTTCAAGTCTGTCTCTCGAGATAGTACTTCACTACTCGAGAACAACCTTATCTTCACTCGAGTAATGCCTTTCCAGCGAGAAGTAGATGCAGATTTTCGCTTTAAGTTCAAATTTCATTATTCGAACCCGGACTTTATTCCGCCATATTTTTCAGGTATGTCACTTTTATTATTTCCTTAAATCATCATAAATTAAGACTGATATAAAATAGAATAATCTGGAAATTCAAAATCACAAGATCTCTAAAACCCTTTCTCGAGAGAAAAGAAGAAAACTCTTTGTCTTCCTGTTGCCATCGCCATCTTGTCGCCGCTTCAGCTTTTCTCTCAAGAAGAAGATTTCCAATCATCTCTCGATCAATGGCTCCTTCATCCAAGATTAGAATCAGGAGTGAAACTTGTCTCTATAGGGATTACCGATTTATCAGACGATTTTCACAATCTTTCTACTGCTCTAAGAAGCCGCAGACTCTCTTTAATCTTTGAGCACCCGTGCAAGGTTCTAGTTCCAGGTTTAAGAATTCTTCCAGAATGTCAAGTTGAAGAGAAACGTTAAGATTCTTAAGTCCAAGGTCCGTGGAATCAAAGTCAATTAACTACACCGATCGTTTCCAACTACTTCGGCTACCCATTATTGAGGAAGAAGATGACCTAACCGTTGAAGACAACTATCGGCTTGTGCTTTTTGTGGTGTCTCTATGATGTGAACACTAATTCGCCATCCTTATCTAAATGCAGAAGAGCAAGCTTCTGGTGATATCTTAGAAAGATCCTGCTCTACCGCACTAGTGTTATTAGCTTCATTACAAACTATAACACCCTTATCCGTCATATAACATATAGCAGTAGGTCCGGCCAGGGCCCGACGCCATATAGCACAGACAGACCGGTGGATTAACTAAATGAAACCATTCTTCCAATCACACGTCCTACACAGAGTACATTCTAGTGAAAGCAATTTAATAATTTGCAAAGAAAGAACCCAGCCAAAAGCATGAATGTCCACTAACAAACCCAAATAGGAATGAACGTACAAATACACCAAGTACTGGGCCTTATGGCCTACAACAGTTTACTTAAATAAAATGTGTCTTCCATACAACGACACGTAGACCGGTCACACATGAGAATAAAGTAAACAATAACACTTCGGCCTTCAAGGCCAGCACTGCAACAAGGGTTTTAGCTCGCTATTGACATTCGGCTCCCGCAGCACCAGCAAGAAACAATTCATTGCAACGGTGGAAAACAAAAGCAATGGTCAGCTAAAGCTTACCAAATTATAATGACCCCACCCCCCTTATTGGGGTGGTGGTGGTCCTTTCCTGCAATGCATTAGTATAATCCAACGATTAAAGTGAAAGTAAAATATTTGCACAATAACACCACAGTGCAGGCCTGCGGCAACACACCCTGTGCTCTCAGGGCACTTACTCGGTGAAACCTGTGAAAATCCTGGTCTCACCACCGCCTCTAGGACGGAAAATCTCGTGAGCATTTTAATCTTTCCGCCTAAGCCTAAGACCCTCCATCAATGTCAATGGTAATTGTCACATACATTAGGTCTCTATAACCGAACCACATAGAGCGGGTACATTTCCGCCTAACCGTTGCTCACACTGCAATGTCAATTTAAGCCATATGCGTGGGTAAAGCTTCCCCCCCGAGTCCCAAAGCGATTACACAAATCTTACATGACCAAGTTATGTACAAGTTTGCTCCCAGGACACCAAGTTGGCAAAATCATGCTTTTTCTGCCCAGTTTTCAGGGTACACCTTCGAGTTAATCCCAAGATTCCTTGATGCAATCTACCGCGTAGAAAACCCGAAAATGACTATCGACACGGAGTTTTATCCGACCATTCATGCATAATGAAACATCACCGATCCAAACCAACTTGTCCGGTAGGCTTCATACACCATGCCTATGTCCGTACTTCGATTCCTGACTCTACATGCAAAACAACGAGGGCTATTTATGTCTACCCGAAGGAACACCTCAAAAACTCACCACATACTCGCGAGAGCGGGCTTCTTACGAAAAAATAAAAGGGGACATCACATGTCCAAGAAGTGAATCATTACCCTAGCATTTCTCTTCGGCGCCATGATTATCTATTCGGATGGAAAGCACCGTATCAGCCTCACCTTCGTAGATCTAACTCGATTTGCAATTTGACGCTCCGAAACTCCTCCGGCGGCCAGATCTCCACTCCTTCTTCTTCCTTGCTCTCCTCTCTCTCTAGAACTTTTAGAAAGAGAATAGCCCAAGTAAAATGAGGAAGAAAACCCTCATCTACAGTACTTAAGCTAGAAGGGAAAAGCCTGAACCGTTGGATCCCAAAATAAGGAAATGACCGGCCACGATTTGCTCTTAAAGTCAAATTACTGGGCAGAATACGGCTTGCGACACGCCCGTGTACAAGGTTGTATTCCACACTCGCCGTAAACCATAAAATCCAGAACAGGACACGGCCTGCGACACATCTTGTGACACGCTCGTGTCACCCATGGACACACCCGTGTCACCCATGGACACGCCCGTGTCATGCATCGTGTGCCTCAAACATCGTTGAAACTGTCACGTCCCAAACAGGACACAGGCTTAGACACGCTCGTGTCAGATTCAACACGTCTTTTTCAATCAGTACACGCCCGTGATCCAGGCAATGTCCCTCAATCGACACAGGACCAAAACTTCCAAAGAGGACACAGCCATGTGACATGCCCGTATCATCGGCCCTGTGCTTGACATGCCTGGGACACGCCCGTGTCCCAGGCCGTATTCCCAGCACTCAATGCTCGTCGACCTCGACTCAACGATCCGAGCATAACACGGCCATTTTACACGCCCGTGTCATAGGACGTATTCACCTTACCAAGATCCAAACTTGGCTCTAACACCACCCATTCCTCTTTAGAGTATTGGGGCGTTAAAATTCTCCCCCTTAAATGAATTTCATCCCAAAATTACAGAAAGGAAAATTAAGTACTCAAACTTAAACGGTACCTGAGAAGAAGAGTTCGGGATACTCCTCGAGCATGGTCTGCTCTCGCTCTCACGAAAGCTCCTCACAATCGCAGTTGTCCCATTGGACTTTGACCATCCTGATGTCATTGTTACGCAGTCGCTTGACTTCCGAGTCCTCAATGCATACGGGCTTGACCTTCGTCGTCAACCCAACATCAACCGGTACTTGATCGACCGCGATCACTTGCGAAGGCTCTTGCACCACCTTCCGCAATGCTGATATGTGGAATACATCGTGTAGACCACTAAGCTCCGCTTATAGCTTCAGTCGGTAGGCTGCTTCGCAAATCCGCTCTAGAACCTCAAACGGTCCTAGGTACCTCAGGCTTAGCTTATTCAAGCGTCGTACCCGTGAGACACCTTGAACGGCTTGATCTTCAAATACAGCCAGACAGTCACCACAGCGAACTCCACGTTCCGATGCTTTGCATTATAGTATTTATCTTGACGGTCCTGAGCGAATAGCAACCGTTCTCGAATGGTTCGTACCAACGACGTTACATCTTCCACCTCCTGCCTCTTGAAAAGCTTCTTCTCACCTATTCTAACCACGACAATGGTGTGCGGTATTTTCTACCATAAAGGGCCTCGCATGGCTCCATTTGAATGCTCGTTTGGTAGCTGTTGTTGTACACAAACTCCACCAAGTATAGGTGATCTTCCCACTGCTTCCCGAAATCCAGGACGCACATGCGAAGCATGTACTTAATCGTCCTGTTAACTCTCTCTCGGTCTGACCATCCGTCTGCGGATGAAAGGCCGTGCTGAAACTCAGCTTGGTTCCCAACATTTGCTGTACCAGCCTCCAGTCATTGGACTGAAATTTTCCATCTAGGTCACTCACGATGCTGCGGGGCACACTGTAGTCGAACAATGTTATCCATATATAGTTTCACCATTTCTCCACCGAGTCATCCTTCCTATTCGGAACGAAGTGCAACACCTTCGTCGAATGATCTACGATCACCCAGATGGCATCATTCCCCTTCTACGATCTTGGCATACCGTGCACAAAATCCAAATAAAATGTCGTCGAACTTCCACTCTGGGATATGTAAAGAATTTCAAGAAACCTCCGGGCTTCTGACACTTCGTCTTCACCAAGGCGTACGTTTGACACTTCGCAACGTAAAGTGCTACATCCTTCTTCAGTCCTAGACACCAAAACAACTTCTTCATATCCTGATACTATTCGTGCGCCCCAGGTGAATTGAGTACTTGGTATGATGCACCTCGTACATCAATTCATCCCGCAATTTACCCATATCAGGGACGCACAAATGTCTGTCCTTCCGTAGCAGTCCATCAACAACATTAAACTGGTAATTTGACCCATCCAAAGCCTCATCCAAGATTTACTTCATGCTGCTATCTAACTCTAGCGCCTTGCAAATCCGATCAGCCAGGTCATACTGCACCTCTGTCCAGTTCAGCTGTGCTTCGACACTAGTCTGCTTGTCCATACAAGAGATCTCGAATCCCTCCAGCTCCCGAATCAACCGCTCGTCGTGAACTTACAAACAGATGGCCCGCGCAGTAGCCCTGTGACTCAATGCGTCCGCAACTGCATTGCCTTTCCCAGGTACATAATGAATCTTTAATCTGTATTCCCCCAGGAACTCCATCCATCTCCGCTGCCGCATTTTTAGATCTTTTTGATCTAACAAGTATTTCAGGCTCTTGTGGTCGGTATAGATATCGAACTTCACCCCGTATAGGTATTGTCTCCCTAGCTTCAGAGCAAATATCACGGCCGCAAACTCCAAGTCATGGACCATATAATTTCTCTCATGCACCTTCAGCTGGCGTGAGCCATAAGCTATCACTCTCTCGTGCTGCAGTAGAACACAACCCAAACCACTACCTGAAGCATCACTGTAGATCTCAAAGCCTTTGGTCCTAACCGGTGAACCTAGAATAGGCGCCGTGGTCAACCGCCTCTTCAATTCTTCGAAAGATTGCTCGCACTCCGGCGATACAAAAACTTTTGATCTTTCCTCATCAAAGTCGTGAGGGGTAACGCAATCCGCGAAAAGTTCTCTACGAAGCGCCTGTAGTAGCCGGCAAGCTCCAGAAAACTCCGGACTTCCGCTACCGAACTCAACACAGGCCACTCCCGTATCGCAACAATCTTCGCCGGATCAACCACAATCCCTTCTCCACTGACTATGTGACCAAGGAACGCCACCGTGGACAACCAAAACTCACATTTGGAGAACTTGGTGTATAGTTGGTTCCTCCTCAGCATCTCCTTCACCAAATGCAAATGCTTGAAGTGATCCTCTTCGCACTGCGAGTACACCAATATGTCATCGATGAAGACGATCACAAAGTGGTTCAAGAAACTCTCTGAACGTTCTATTCATCAGATCGATGAACACTTATGGCGCATTTATTAGCCCAAATAGCATGATAGTAAACTCATAATGCCCATATCTCGTACTGAATGCTGTCTTGACAATATCACTTTCCCTTATCCTCAACTTATAATACACGGACTTAAGATCCAATTTAGAGTACACCAATGACCCAACCAACTGATTGAACAGATCATAAATCCTTGGGATCGGGTACTTGTTTTTTTCCATTAACTTATTCAACTCTCTATAATCGATACAGAGCCGCAAACTTCTGTCCTTCTTCTTAACAAAGAGGACCGGTGCACTTCAAGGCGACGAACTTGGATGCACATAACCCTGATCCAAAAGCTCTTCCAGTTGAACCTTCAGTTCTGCCATCTTTTTAGGTGATAACCGATACGGAGAGCGTGACACATGTTTGGCACCCGACACTAGCTCAATTATGAAGTCAATCTCTCGCTGCGGTGGGGCTCCAGGGAGATCGTCAGGGAATACGTCAGGGTACTCGGATATCACTGAGATACTATTCTAAGTAGCCTTAGGCTTCGAAGCCTCCACTAGTGTGAGGAATAGCTCTGCACCGGCACGAACAACCTTAACCACCTGAAGAGCAGACATCAACGTCTTGCTCGACCCTTTCAAGCCCACAAAAGTCATCTCACAACTAGTTCCTAACTTGACCTCCTTGTGAATGCCATCGATGTATGCCTGCTGCTCCGAGAGCCAGTCCATACCAAAAATTATGTCGAACTCCACCAGCGACAGTAACGACGCTTGTAAGTCGAACTCCTGACTCCCAATCCGTATCTTAACGCAACAGATTCTATCCGCGCACATCGAACACACCATTCAGCAATAACACATCCAATTTTTCCTTCGCCATCAAAGAAGGTACTCCGATGCGCGATATGAATCATTCGGAAAAAAGGAGTGCGAAGCTCCCGTATCAAAGAGTGCTCTCGCCGGATTATCAAAAATCAACACAAAGCATAGTACAAGCAATAATAAGCTAACATGCGCATGGTACCAAGTATTTAAAGCTAACTTACTATAAATTAAAACCGTACCTATTACCACATCCGCTTGTTTTTGGCCTCCTGCTGGCCAAGGTTATAGACTCTTGGTTGAGTTGGAGCATAATGGGATGCGGTAGACCACCGCCTTCAACTTTTCCTCGTAGGTTGCTCCCGGCTTCCTCTCGGACTTTAGACGTCCGCTCCAACAGTCACGGTCAAAATGCCCCAACTTCCCACAATTGTAGCACGCGCCCGGTGTAATGCCCCGAAAATTGTAATCGAACCGGTCACGTTCTAAGTTATTTTTGGTGCCTTTATAGGGGTACACGGCCTGAGATACGGGCGTGTCTAAGGCCGTGTCTTTCTCTATGTTGGCCGGCTATTTCCAGTAAAGGATACGGCAGAAAACATGGCTATGAATAGTAGCAACATGAACATGTCAAGCATGACACGGGCGTGTCCATACCCGTATCACCACCCGTGTCTACCAAGCAACGTGACGGTTGGCATGGAGGTTATCTGTGACATGCCCCAAGGTCACAAGCGTGTCGGGACCAGACACAGGCATTTCAGGTTGAGACACGGGCGTGTCTCAACCCGTGTCTTTTTCTATGATCGACGATCATGCCTGGATCGGGGCACACAACCTGGAACACGGCCGTGTGCATGGCCGTGTTCGGCCCAGGATTGAGAGATTTCAGGCGAATCTGAGCCGTTCGTTTTATTTAAACAAGATCTGATGGCCAAGATGTGTTCCTGCATTAATAAGGCCAGGAATAGAGGATTAATTCCTTATTATCTCTTAAGCATTCTCTTTCTATGGAGTTAGAGAGAGGAGAGACCGGTTGAGGAAAGAAGATGAGGAATTCAGCCGCCGGCGGAGTATTGGAGCACCGAGTCGAGAACCGAGACCGGATCCGCGAAGGAAATTCCCTTACGAAGCTTTCTATCTGGATTGATTTCCATGGCGCAAAAGTGAACTTCAAGGGTAACGATTCTCTACTTGAGCATGTGAATCTCTCTTTCTTTCTACATAGGAAACCCGCTACCGCGAGTGTGCAGTGTTCCTTGGGGCAGATGTGAATAGTCCCCCTTGTGTTGCATATAGATTCCAAAATCAAAGTACGGACATAGGAATTATGTGTGAAGCCTACCCGGATGTGTCCGTCTGGATCGGTGATGTTGCATATTGTATGGGTCCTCGGAGAAGACTCTGTGCTATGTGTTTTTTGGGTTTCTACACGATAGATTGCATCAGGGATCCTTGGGGATTAACTTCAAGGTGCACCCAGAAAACTGAGCGGAAACGTAGTTCTGCTAACTTGGCGGCCGGGGAGCAAGCCTTGTACATAACTAGGTTATGTGATGATTGGGAGTGAATTAGGATCTGAGAGAAGCTTGGCTTGCGCCTACGTCTTAAAGTGACTAGGCAGAGTGAGCAACAGGCAAGTGGAATCGGACCTGGGCTATGCGGTTCAGTGCGAGAGACCCAAAAGTGGGACTCTCCATTGGCATAGTCTGGAGTGTTAGATGGTGGCAAGAAAGACTAAAATGCTCATTATGTTGCCATCCCAGGGATGGTGGTGAAGCCACGGAATTGACCAGATTCACCGAGAATGTGCCATGAGTGCACGAGGTGTTTGTCTGTGTAAGCCTACACCTGTGGCGAAGTATGTTTGCACTTTGTTGTTTAGTTGGGATAATGAAATGCAAGGAAGGAGCAACGCCATCCCGAGTAAGGGGAGGGGTCGTGATAATTTAGTCAGCTTTAGTTGACCGTTGCTTTGTTTGCCACCGTGCGGTTGAATGTTGCTTATAGGTACTGCGGAGACAGGTACCAAATAGCGGGTTGAAGCCCATGCTGCTGAGCTGGCCCTCGAAGGCCAAAGCAAATATTTTTTTTACTTTTCTCATGTGTGGCCAGCCTGCGAGCCGATTTATGGAAAACATTACTTTGTTAAGTGAACTCTTGTAAGGCCATAAGGCTAAGTACTTTTAGTGTATTTGTTATTTCATTCCTATGGTGGTAAGTGGACATTTATGATAGTTGTTATTCAATTATGGGTTCTTTCAAACTATTTAAAAGCTTCTGCTAGAATTCTCTGTATTAGGGCTCGAGTAGTTATGGTTGATTTTTGATATTCTTATGTAACACTTCCGACTGTCCGTGGTTTATGGCGTCGGGTTCCAGCTGGACCTTCTGTTATATGCCATACGACGGGTGGGGGTGTTAAAATTTGGTATCAGAATGAGGTGTTAGTCTTCTTTATTTGAATTTGTGGGCGAATTCTTTTAAGGGGAGGTGATCACATGTATGTGTGTCATTGTTATAACATAAAAGATCCCATGAATGTCCACTTAGAAATGAAAAATACACTTGTTCTGAGGAACCTGAGTGTTCCAATGATTGCTTTTAGCAATCTGTATGTCACCTAATCAAGGGTTTATGCTACTATAGGTAACTAAGAGCGGTGTTGGGAAATCGGAACATTCGCGATAGGCGGAAAGTAGTGCACTGAATGACGTGCCTACAACACATCCTTCAGCAGAAACTATTAGATTTGTTGCTGAAGCAGTCTTTGCTATAATAAATGCCCAACCTACAAGGCAAGCGCAGCACGTACCACCTGTTAATGAGCAATAACCGATTAGGGTGGCAGAGTCGGGAGTGGTAGAATGCAAGGCAGTTGATTAAGTATCACCAAGGAGAGCTATGGAGAAGCAGCTCAAGCATGTAATGAGCTTTAATCCTCTGGTGTTCATCGAGACTTGAATGCCAACTCAAGCTTAGAATTGGCTCTCTATAATGAAGAGAGTCTTGAGCGCCATAGAAACTGAGGAGTGGCAGAAGACCACCATAGTGACCTCCCTATTGGCTGGTGATGTGAGGCAGTGGTGGGACGAGTTAGAAGTTCATCTCTTAGTGGGACGGAAACTTGCTGATGTGCCTATGGAGGAATTCTTAAGGTTTTTTGGCCAGATATATATCCTCTGCTCAGAAGCTTGAGATGGAGAATCAGTACCTTGGTTTGACTTAGGGAGACAGAAGCGTGGTTGAGTACCTCCACGAGTTTACGCGGTTGGGTCGTTATGCTGGTGCAATGTTTACTGAGGAGGAGCAGAAGACCAACCTATTCTATGAGGGTCTATGTGGCGACCTACAGCTACTCCTTTCTGGACCTAAGGCGCAGGGCTTCCTAGCCTTGGTCAATTTGGCCCAGTCATTGGAAAAGGTCGTGAAGAAAGTGCAAGAGAAGAGGGACCCAGGGGAAAAGAAGTCAGAGTTCAAAGTTCCGAATTCAAAGACGGGTTTCCACAGATAGAACAAGAAGCTGAAGGCTTCGAGCTCAGCCCCTTCGTCTGGTGCGATGGGGGAAACCACAAGTCGAGTCACAAGAGCTTGCTGCAATTGTAGAAAGATGGGGAATTTTGCACGTGAATGTTAGAGCGGACGTGCAAAGTACGAGAGGAAGCATGGAGCAACTTATGAAGAAAAAGGGAAGGCGGTGGAGTAAACAACATCCCACCATGATCTAGCCCAGCCTAGAGTATATAATCTTGGTCTGCAAGAGGCCATAAAGCATGCAGACGTGGTGATAGGTATGAGTTAAATTATAGCAGTTTAGCTTTATGTAGTTATTACCTTTTTACATGTTAGCTTATAAATGTTGGTGCAAGGCTTTGTGTTAATTTTCGATTGTCCGGCGAGAGCCCTATTTGATATGGGAGCTTCGCATTCCTTCTTGTCCGAAAGATTCATATCACGCATCGGAGTTCCTTCTTCGGTGGCAAAGGACTAGTTGGATGTGTTGTTGCCCAATGGGTGCTCAATGCGCGCGGATAGAATCTGTGTGGTAAAGATACGAATTGGGGATCAGGAGTTTGACTTGCAAGCATCGGTACTGCCGTTAGTGGAGTTCGACGTAATCTTTGGTATTGACTGGCTCTCGGAGTAGTGAGCATGCATTGATTGCAACCGAAAGGAAGTTAAGTTGGGACTTAATACTGATTGGGAGACTACGTTTGTGGGCATGAAAGGGTCGAGATAGATTTTAATGTCGGCTCATCAGGTGATTAAGGCAGTTCGGTCTGGGACAGAGCTGTTTGTCACCTTAGTGCAGGCTTCAATGCTTAAACCTTGTCTGGGCAGTATTTTAGTTGTGTCTGAGTATCCTGATGTGTTCCCAGACGATCTCCCTGGAGCCCCTCCTCAGCGGGAGATTGATTTTACAATTGAGCTTGTGCCAGGTGCCAAACCGGTGTCACGCTCTCCATATCGGATATCGCCTAAGGAGATGGTGGAGCTAAAGGTGCAACTAAAAGAGTTGTTGGAACAAGGGTGTGTGCGTCCAAGTTCGTCGCCTTGGAGCGCACCGGTCCTCTTCGTTACGAAGAAGTATGGGAGCTTGCTAGTCTGTATTGACTATCAGGAGTTTAACAAGCTTACGAAAAAGAATAAGTATCTGATCCCAAATATTGATGATCTATTTGATCAGTCTGTTGGGTCAACAATATATTTGAAGTTAGATCTGAAATCCGGATACTACCAATTAAGGATAAGGGAAAGCGACATCACAAAGACAGCGTTCAACACACGGTTTGGGCATTACGAGTTCACAATCATGCCGTTTGGGTTGACCAATGCGCCATCCGTGTTTATGGATATGATGAAAAGGACGTTCAGAGAGTATCTGGACCATTTCGTGATAGTATTTATCGATGATATCTTTGTGTACTTGCAGTGTGAGGATGATAACTGCAAGCATCTACATATGGTGTTGGATGCGTTGAGGAAGAATCAATTGTATGCTAAGTTCTCTAAGTGTGAGTTCTAGTTATCCTCGGTAGCATTCCTTGGTCATATTGTTAGTGGAGAATGGATAACGGTTGATCTGTCAAAGATAGTGGCGACACAAGAGTGGTCTGTGTTGACTACAGTGGCGGAAGTACGGAGCTTTCTGGGGCTTGCCGGCTATTACAAGCGCTTCGTAGAGAAATTCTCGCGGATAGCGCTACCACTCACGACATTGATAAGGAAGGATCAAAAGTTTGTGTGGTCGCTGGAGTGCGAATAGGCTTTTGAAGAACTGAAGAGGCAGTTGACCACGACGCCTATTTTACGTTCGCCGAGTGGGACTGAAGTGTTTGAAATATATAGTGATGCTTCAGGCAGTGGTTTTGGATGTGTTTTGCTATAGTGTGGTAGCGTGATGGCCTATCGTTCGCGACAATTGATGCTTCATGAGAGGAATTATCCGGTCCATGACTTGGAATTAGCGGCCATGATATTTGCTCTGAAGCTGTGGAGGAACTACCTGTATAGTGTGAAGGTCGATATCTACACCGATCATAAGATCCTGAAGTACTTGTTAGATCAGAAGGACCAGAACATGAGGCAGCAGAAGTGGATGGAGTTCCTGGGGGACTACACCTTCGAGATACATTATGTGCCTGGGAAAGGAAATGTAGTGGCGGATACGTTGAGTCGTAGGGCTCCTGCGCAGGAAAATTGGTTGATGGTACATGGTGAGTGTTTGGTCCGTGATATTGAGATATTGGAGATCTCTTACGTTGACAAGCAGATCTTAGATGAATCTTTGGATGGGTCAAATTCCCAATTTGCTGTTGAGGATGGGCTGCTAAGGAGGGACGGTCGTCTATGCGTCCCTAGTGCGGATAATCTTTGGGAGGAGTTGATGTACGAGGCTCATCATACCAAGTACTCAATCCACCTGGGGAGCACGAAGAGGTATAAAGACATGAAGAAGTTGTTCTGGTGGCCAGGATTAAAGAAGGATGTAGCACTTTATGTGGCCAAGTGCCAAACATGTGCCTTTGTGAAGGCGGAGTGCCAGAAGCCCGGAGGTTTCTTGAAGTACTTGTCTATCCCGGAGTGGAAGTTTGACGACATTTCTATGGATTTTGTGCATGGTTTGCCAAAGTCGCAGAGGGGAAACAACGCCATCTAAGTGGTCGTTGATAGATTGACAAAAGTGTCGCACTTCATTCTGAATAGGAAGGAAGATCCGGTGGAAAAGATAGGCAAACTTTATGTGGATAATATTGTACGATTGCATGGTGTGCCCCGCAGTATTGTTAGTGACCGAGATGGACGCTTCACGTCAAATGACTGGAGGCTGGTGTATAGATTGTTGGTAACTAAGCTGAGTTTCAGCACAGCCTTTAATCCGCAGATGGATGGTCAGACCGAGAGGGTCAACAGGACGATGGAGGACATGCTCTGCATGTGAATCTTGGATTTCGGAAAGTAGTGGGAAGACCACCTGTACATGGTGGAGTTTGCATATAACAACAGCTATCAAGAGAGTATTGGAATGGCGCCTTTAAAGGCCTTGTATGGGAGAAAGTATCGCACGCCATTACCTTGGTTGGAGACAGGCGAGTCTAAGTTATACAAATGTCAAGCGGTGGAAGGCGCCACTTCAATGATACTTACAATTAAGGAATGGTTGAAGATCGCTCAGGACAGGCAGGCAAAATACTATAATGCTAAGCATAGGAACGTGGAGTTTGGTGTTGGTGACTGGGTGTATTTTAAAATCAAGCCATTCAAGGGTGTCTCGCGGGTTCGACATTTTAAGAAGCTGAGTCTGAGATACCTTGGATCGTTTGAGATCCTGGAGCGAGTTGGCGAAGCAACGTATCGTCTAAAGCTATCAGTGGATTGAGTGGGCTACACGATGTGTTCCACATATCGGTGTTGTGGAAGGCAGTGCAAGAGCCTTCTCAGGTCATTGCGGTCGATCATGTGCCGGTTTATAATGGATTGATGTCAAAGTTGAAGCCAGTACACATTGAAGATTTTGAAGTCAAACGACTCCGTAATAAGGAGATCCGAATGGTTAAAGTCCATTGGGATAACTGCGGACGTGAGGAGATTTCATGGGAGCGAGAGCAGACGATATTGGAGGAGTACCCAAAGTTTTTCCACTCACGTAACATTTAAGTTTTTTGTACCTTTACATAATTTTGCGACGAAATTCTTTTAAGGGAGGGGGGCGAATTGTAACGCCCCGAAAATTATAATCTAACCGGCCGCATCCTGAGTTATTTTTGGTTCCTTTATAGGGGTATATGGCCTGGGACACGGGCGTGTCCATGGCTGTGTCTTTCTCTGAGTTGGCCAGCTGTGTCCAATAAAGGACACGACAAAAAACACGTCTATGAATAGTAGCGACACGAGCATGTCAAGCATGACACGGGCGTGTCCATACCCGTATCACCACCCATGTCCACCAAGCAATGTGACGGTTGGCATGGAGGTTATCTGTGACATGCCCCAAGGTCACAAGCGTGTCGGGTCCAGACACAGGCATTTCAGGTTGAGACACGGGCGTGTCTCAACCCGTGTCTTTTTCTATGCTCGACGATCGTGCCTGGATTGGGGCACACGGCCTGGAACATGGACGTGTTCGGCCCAGGATTGAGAGATTTCAGGCAAATCCGAGCCATTCGTTTTCTTTAAACAAGATCTGACAGCCCAAATGTGTTCCTGCTTTAATAAGGCCGGGAATAGAGGATTAATTACTCATTATCTCTTAAGCATTCTCTTTCTAAGGAGTTATAGAGAGGAGAGACCGGTTAGGAAAGGAAGAGGAGGAATCCGGCCGCCGGCGGAGCATCGGAGCACCGAGTTGAGAACCGAGACCAAATCCGTGGATGAAATTCCCTTGCGAAGCTTTCAATCTGGATAGATTTCCATGGCGCAAAAGCGAACTTTAAGGGTAACGATTCTCTACTTGAGCATGTAGAGCTCTCTTTCTTTCTGCATAGGAAACCAGCTACCGCGAGTGTTTGGTGAGTGTGTGGTGTTCCTTGGAGTAGATGTGAATAGAACCCCTTGTGTTGCATATAGAGTCCGGAATCGAAGTACAGACATAGGCATTGTGTGTGAAGCCTACCCGGACGTGTTGGTCTGGATCGGTGATGTTGCATATTTTATGGGTTGTCGGATAAGACTCTGTGCTATGTGTTTTTCGGGTTTCTACATGGTAGATTGCAGTAGGGATCCTAGGGGATTAACTCCAAGGCGCACCCAGAAAATTGAGCGGAAACGTAGTTTTGCTAACTTGGAGGCCGGGGAGCCAGCCTTGTACATAACTGGGTTATGTGATGATTGGGATTGAATTAGGATCAGAGAGAAGCTTGGCCCGCACATACGTCTTAAAGCGACTAGGCGGAGTGAGCAATGGGTAAGTGGAATTGGACCTGGGCCATGCTGTTCAGTGCGAGAGGCCCAAAAGAGGGACTAGCTATTGGCATAGTTGGGAGTATTAGATGGTCATCAGAAAGAATAAGATGCTCATAATATTGCCATCCAGGGAATGGTGGTGAAGCCACAGAATTGACCGGATTCACCAAAAATGTGCCCTGAGTGCACGAGGTGTTTGGCCTTGCGAGCCTACACCTGTGGCGAATTATGTTTGCACTTTGTTGTTTAGTTGGGCTAATGAAATGCAGGGAAGGAGAACCGTCATCCCGAGTAAGGGGCGTGGTCGTTATAATTTGGTCAGCTTTAGCTGACCGTTGCTTTGTTTGCCACCGTGCAGTGGAATGTTGCTTGCAGGTGCTACGGAGCCAGGTACCAAATAGCAGGTTGAAGCCCATGTTGCTGAGCTGGCCCTCGAAGGCCAAAGTGAATTATTGTTTTACTTTTGTCATGTGTGGCCGACCTGCAAGCCGATGTATGTAAAACATTACTTTGTTAAGTGAACTCTTGTAAGGCCATAAGGCCAAGTACTTTAAGTGTATTTGTTATTTCATTCCTATGGTGGTAAGTGGAAATTCATGATAGTTGTTATTCAATTATGTGTTCTTTCAAACTGTTTAAAAGCTTATGCTAGAGTGCTTTAGATTAGGGCTCGAGTAGTTGTGGTTGATTTTTGATATTCTTATGTAACCCTTCCGACTGTCCGTGGTATATGACATCGGGTTCCAGCTGGTCCTTCTACTATATGCCATACGATGGACACCCGAGATTCGGCTTGTAGTTTCCCCGAAGCACCAGAAGAAGGGGTTGGACCCAAAGTCCTAGCTTTCTTACTGAACTTACGATAACCAGATGATGACTAATTTTAGTCATCCCATTCGGGGTAGTTTAGTATCCATAATTCTTAGGTTTTATTATAGTTTTATGTATTATTGTGCTTGTTATGTTTTTATTTCATGTTTTAATGTTTTTTTATTAATATATTAATTCCTAGTTTAAATATGTGTTTTATGCATTTGTATGTTTAATTTTATGTTCTATGTTTTGTTATGAATATAACTATTATTAGGTTATGTTATGTTTGTTAAAGTTTAGTTTAGATTTAATAACTAAAGTTATTCTACATATTTGTGTTATTTTGTGATATATAACTAATGTTATTTTATTCTATTTTCATGTAGATTCAGGTCCAAGTGCAGCCCACTATGATGCTACCCGAGCCCCACTATGATGCTACCCGAGCCTCCTCTTTGAAGCAGCCCAAAAACCAACCCGAGCCCACATGCATGGTTTTCCTCCATAGTTCAGCCCACATGATTGGCCGACCACCTCATGCTCTCCACCTCACTTAATTCCATGCATGCACCTTCCCATTCATGTATTTTCCCCCTTACATGGTCGACCACCCCCCTTATCCCCTCCTCTTCATTTCATTCTAGAATCTTCCTCTTCATCTATAAAAGGAACCCATGTCTCATGCTTTGGAAGGTTGGATTGGAAAGAGAGCAAGAGAGTTCAAGTGCAATTTTCTTCTTTAAGTAGATTTCTTTCTCATTATTGTAATAGTTCTTTTTTTAGTGTAATCTTGTCTTGTTTACTATTGTGTACTCTTCTCTTTTTATAAATCAATGCAAATGAATTTTCTTCATCTTATTGTGGTTTTCCTTCCAATCATGCGTAACTAATTTTTCTTTATCATTTGATCGTGAGGAGCCATGAAGTGAGATGAGGGTTATTTTTATTTCTTAGTTTTAATTTTGTATAAATTATTATCGGTCCTTCTTTGATTTTTCTCGCGTCGACTCTGTATTTCTGGTATACGGTAGTAGGCATTTGATCTCATTTCATAGAAGTCGAGAGACTCATTGATTTGAAAGATCACTAAAAGAAGGAAGGAGTTGAACGCAATCCTAGAGATTGGATGACGTAAATCCTCCAGATTGGAGTCAAATCCAATAATGCGGGTCACTTCGGTAATGCGACTTTATGCCATTTTGACTTGTAAAGAGATTTCGGTCAAAACGTCTATAAGTTAGGGGATTTAATGCTCTAGCGAGATTACTTCCTAATATCGGATCCGTCACGGCCGAGTTTAATTTGAAAATTTAAATCTATATTTTTTTTATCCCTATCGTCTCATTTCATTGTGAATCATTGATCGAATGTTAGTTTTTTTTATAAGTTTTCGTATTAATTATTCTTAATTTTAATTTAAAAATTCTCAACACCCAACAATCATTCGGTTGGATAATAGAAGAAGCTGAGTAGCAGTACTTGACAACCCCTAGTTTAAATACGACCTTGGTACTACAATTCGATAGGTACACTTGCCATTTCGGGTTGATAGCAATCCTCACACCAAGTTTTTGGCTTCGTTGTCGGGGACCTTCTTCGTCAATATTTTGAAAAAGCTTTCGCTATTACTTCTGTAAAAAAAAACAAAAAAAAATTTATCTTTCTCGTATTCAAGTTTTTATTTCCTTTCTTTTCTTCCCTCCATTTTCTTTCGTTTTTTTTAGTACATGACCCGCACGAATCCGTCTCTACTTATTGATTTGGACCTAGAAATCAAATGCTCCATTGAGACAACTAAGATTCGGGGCTTCCACTTCTCAAACAGCGGTTGAGGATTCTGACGGTGATTGTAATTTTAATTCTTAAATGGGAGATCCCAACCCAGGAATGGCTCAACAAAAGACCATGTCCGATTATGCTCGACCCAACCTGGAGGGGACTGAAACAAGTATTGTTCGACCTGCGATTGCGAACAATAATTTTGAGCTTAAGCCTAACATCATTCAAATGGTGCAGCAATATGTACAGTTCGACGGATTACAAGATGAAGATCCGAACTTACATATGGCTAGTTTTCTCGAGATCTGTGATACCTTTAAAATTAATGGTGTCTCAGATGACGCTATTAGGCTAAGACTCTTCCCCTTCTCCTTAAGGACAAAAGAAAAAACTGTGGTTGAGTTCTCTTTCAAGAGGATCAATCACTACTTGGAATATTTAAGTCGATAAATTTCTTACTAGATATTTCCCTCCTGCTGAAACTGCTAAATTAAGAAATGATCTAACTTCTTATTCTGAAATTGCTTCTGAGACCCTCTATGACACTTAGGGAGAGGTTAAAAAAACTTTTGTGAAGATGCCCTCATCATGCTCTGCCTGTATGGTTACAGGTTCAGACATTTTATAATGGGCTAAATCAAGATACTAAGCAGATGATAGATGTTGCTTCCGCTGGTTCTTTGGACTGCAAAACTCCGGAAGCCGCTCTTTAGCATATAGAGGACTTGGAGATGAACCCTTATCAGTGAAATTCGTCTCGAACTCGCCCAAATAAACCTACAGGTCTCTATGAAGTGGACTCTGTATCCCAACTAGCGCTACAAGTGGAGATGCTGAACAAGAAGATTTCGGAGATAACTACTTCCTCTGCCGCTCAAGTATATGAAATTGCGAATGTTGCTGCTGCCGAGCAGGTGGATTATCTGGGGAGCATACCCAAGCCTGCTCAAAAAATTTCTGCAATTTTTTCGGCTTTTTCTAATTTTTCTGCACCTTCTGGTTTTAATGCTGCTACGAATTCTTATCACCCAGGATGGCATAACCATCCTAATTTTTCTTGGAGTAATAATGCTAATGTTGTATGTCCACAACACAATTTTACACAACCACCACCACCACAACAAAACCAAAATCTTGAAAAAACTCTCTCTTTGGAAGAAATTTTATCTAGATATATAAGCTCGAACAATGCTACTATTAGAAACTTAGCAGGGTCGATGAAAAATTTAGAAAATACGGTCGGCCAAATCGCCAAAGTTATCTCCGAGAGGCCACCTGGCTCTCTTCCCTCAAATACTGAACCCAACCCAAGGGACCACGCAAAAGCAATCACCCTTTGGAGCAGTAATTTTATTCACGAGCCAACCATAAGGGAAGAGCCAGAGCTGATTGCCTCTCCTACTACTGAAAAAATTATAATTACGGAAATGAATGATGAAATTCTTGAAAAGGAAAAAGTTGTTTTTGAAAAAGATAAATCTGTTTTTGAAAATGATAATGTTCAAAATGATGCTCCAACAATTATAAAAGAATTTCCGCCACCTCCTTATCCTGTTAGGCTTAGAAAGGAAAAACTAGATGATCAATATCAACGCTTTCTTGAAATGGTTAAACAAATTCATATTAATTTGCCATTTCATGAAGCGATTAGCCAAATGCCTAAGTATGCAAAATATCTTAAGGATTTGTTAACAAACAAAAAGAAATTGGAAATTCTTTCTCACGTAACGTTAAACGAAGAGTGCTCGGCGGTCGTTAAAAATTCTAATCTTCCAAAAAAATAAACGATCCAGGTAGTTTTTCAATTCCTTGTGTTTTTGGTGACCTTTTTGTAAAACATGTGTTAATAGACCTAGGTGCTAGCTTCAACTTGATGCCATTCTCATGATTTAAAAAGCCAGGATTGGGCACTCTCGGCCCTACGCGCATGAGTATCCAATTAGCTGATCGATCAATTAAGTATCTGTTAGGTGTTGTTGAGGACGTGCTAGTGAAGGTCGACAAATTCATCTTCCTGGTGGATTTTGTCATTCTTGATATTTAAGAGGAAGTCGATGTCCCTCTTATCCTTTGTCATCCCTTCCTAGCCACCGCTCAAGCAGTCATTGATGTGAGTAACGGAAAACTTGTTCTTCGGATGGGATATGATGAGGTTATTTTTCTATCAATCAATCTTTAAAAAACTCTTTAAAAATGATGATTCTTGTTTTTTTTCTGGATGTGTTAAATGAAGATTCCTCTCTTTCTCTTTCAAACGTCTCTTCAAATGTTTTTTCTTCTTCTTTTTTTAAAATTTCCTCAAATGTTTTTGAAAACACGGCTATGTCCGTGCAAGCAAATTTTGAAAATGAATCTATTTTTAGTAAGAAAAAATTATGAAAATCTAATTTTTGAAAAAGAAAAAAAATCTGAAAAACTCTTACGATTAACCACCCCACCTTGAATTAAAGCCACTCCCTGAACATCTAAAATATGCCTTTGTTGAAAATAATTCTAAATTGCCCGTTATAATCTCGGCCTATATTTCTCAATCCAAAAATGATCAATTGGTCGAAGTACTACAAAAGCATCGTCGAGCTATAGCGTGGCAAATTTCTGATATTTCTTGCATACGCATAAAATATTTTTCGAAAATAATTCAAAGGGCGTAGTCCAACCTCAACGTCGTCTTAATGAAAATATGAAAGAGGTTGTGAAGGGAGAGGTGCTTAAATTATTCGATGCGGGGATAATTTATCCGATTTCTGATAGTAAGTGGGTGAGTCCGGTCCAGGTTGTACCTAAGAAGGGTGGGATTACGGTAGTGACGAAAGAAAATAACAATTTAATTCCAACGAGGATGGTAATGGGATGGAGGATGTGCATCAATTACCGTAAGCTAAACAATGCCACCCGTAAATATCACTTCCCCCTCCCCTTTATCGATCAAATTTTAGAACGTTTATCCAGGCATAGTTTTTATTATTTTCTCGACGGTTTCTCGGGGTATTTCCAAATCCCTATCGCACCCGAGGACCAAGAGAAGACAACATTCACTTGCCCCTTCAGAACTTTTTCCTATCGTAAGATGCCTTTCGGGTTATGTAACGCACCTGCTACCTTTCAACGTTGTATGCTTGCTATTTTCGATAAATACGTAGAAAATATTATGGAAGTATTTATGGACGATTTTTCCGTTTTTGGCAACTCTTTTGATTTATGTTTAAAAAATTTGGAAAAAGTTTTACAATGCTTCTAAGAAACACATTTAGTTTTAAATTGGGAAAAGTGCCATTTTATGGTGCGTGAAGGCTTAGTCCTTGGCCATAAGATTTTCGCTAAGGGAATTGAAGTGGACAAGACAAAAATTGAAGTAATTAAAAAGCTACCGCCGCCTACGAATATCAAAGCGATTAAAAGTTTTCTAGGGCACACAGGTTTTTACCGAAGATTTAATAAAGAATTTTAAAAAATTACTAAGCCTCTCACCCACCTTCTCGAAAAAGAAACTCCTTTTTTTTGACGACTCTTATCTTGCTGCATTTGAATTAATTAAATCTAAACTTATAAATGCTCCAATTCTGATTTCCCCCGTTTGGGATTTACCCTTTGAAATAATGTGTGATGCGAGTAATTTTGCGGTAGATGCGGTTCTGGGACAACGAATTGCTAAGAACTTTCATCTGATTTACTATGCAAGTAAAACTCTAACATCGGCTCAAGAAAACTACACCACAACTATAAAAGAACTTTTAGCTGTTATTTTCACGTTCGATAAAATCCGACCGTATATTAATCTCTCTAAGGTTATCGTTTTCACGGATCATTCTGCATTGAAGTACCTTCTTTCTAAACCGGATGCCAAGCCGCGCCTTATTCGTTGGATTCTCCTACTTCAAGAATTTGACTAGGAGGTTCGGGATAAGAAAGGAGCAGAAAACCTAACGGCTGATCATCTTTCTCGTCTTGAAAATCCTTAATTCGATTTTTTAAATGAAAATTTTATTAATGACACTTTTTTGGATGAAAGAATTTTAAACGTTTCTTCTTCTACCCCCTGGTTTGCTGATCTGGCTAATTATCTCGTGGCCCGGGTCCTTCCAAAAGAGTACTCTTCTCACCAAAAGAAGAAATTCTTTTCTGAGTTGAAGTATTATATTTGGGAGGACCCCTTTCTATTTCGCATTTGTGCGGACCAGGTGGTTAGAAGATGTGTTTCCCGGGAAGAAGGTCAACAGATTTTAAAGCATGTTCATGAAGGTCCGACTGGCGGGCATTTTCAAGCGAATAACACCGCCCACAAAGTGCTTAGTGTTAGATTTTTTGGCCAAGCATATTTAAAGATGCACAAATCTTCGTGGGCGGGTGTGATCGGTGCCAGCGGACTGGAAACATATCTAATAAAAATGAAATGGAACAAAATTAGTTTCTTGAATGCGAAGTTTTCGATCTGTGGGGCATCGACTTTGTAGGCCCGTTTCCCTCAAGCTTAGGAAATAAGTATATTCTAGTCGCCGTAGATTATGTTTCTATATGGGCAGAGGCCCAAGCTTTACAGAGTAATGATGTTCGCGTCGTAGTTTCTTTTCTCAAAAAATTATTTTCCCATTTTGGTTTTTCTCGAGCGATCGTTAGTGATAGGGGAACTCATTTTTGCAATCCTCAACTCGTTAAAGCTTTAACAAAATATGGCGTTACGCATAAACTATCCACCGCTTATCACCCCCAAACCAACGGTCAGGTCGAGGTAGTCTATCGAGAACTTACAATAATTTTGGAAAAAACCATTTCTACTTCTCGTAAGGATTGGTCTTTAAAATTATACGATGCTCTTTGGGACTATCAGACGGCGTACAAGACCACTATTGGTTGTACTCCTTTCCGATTAGTCTACGAAAAATTGTGTCATCTCCCGGTTTAGGTAGAGCACCGTGCGTAATGGGCGCTAAAGTTTTTTAATTTCGATCCGCACTCGGTCGGCGAGCATAGAAAATACCAACTTAATGAACTTTACGAATGACGAGCTTATGCTTATGAAAATAATAAAATTTATAAAGAATGCACGAAACTTTATCACGATAAGAACTTGCGTCATACTAAAATGTTTAAACCTGGTGATCAAGTTCTTTTTTTCAATTCTCTCCTACGTCTTTTTCCTTGCAAGCTTAAATCTAGATAGTTTTGACCGTTTACGGTCAAGCAAGTCTTTTCTTATGGAACTGTGTTACTCTCGCACACGGATAAGGGTGATTTTAAAGCAAATGGTCATAGACGTAAACTATATTTTTCTAATGATTCTGTGTCTCCTGCAAAGGAGGATCTTCTTTATGACTCTTGAATGTTTATTTTCATGTGGAACTTTTATTTTATTTTATTTTGGACTTCTTATTATAATAAAACTCTTTTGTTATTATTATTCTGACAATCTATTGCGAAAAATAAAGAACACTCTTGGGAACTTGCCAAAATATTTTCTGCTTTTATTTTTATTTTGCTCTTCCTCCCGGTGGCCCAACAAGTACAAGTTCATGATTGCCGCTCCAACATTGCTTATATCAAGATGGATCAAGTCAAACTTGCTGATGATCAAGTGCATTAAAAAGCAAGCATGGGGAAGCGACATCCGCCTTAACCTCACAAACCCGGGGAAGTCCTGTTCTTTTTATTTAATTTACTTTACTGCATTTTTCTCTCCTTCTCAGTCTCTTTCTCTTTCTCATTTTTTTTGTTTCTTTCATTGAGGACAATGAAGAATCTAGCATGGGGGGGGGGGGGTTTAGTTAGTTTCTTTTTTCCTTTTTCTTTCAAAAAACAAAAAATATCTTTTGCTTTCTTAAAATAAAAAAAAATTTTAGTATAGTTATATTAAGCCTTTTAGGAGTATTCTTTTTTATTTTTAACTATATAAAAAACCAAAAAAAAACTAGAAAATACAAAATCCAAAAAAATTGCTAAAATCTATTTGAAAATCAAAATAAAAAATTATTTTCTATCTTTATTTTTATGTTTCTTCTAGTAATGTGTAGGCCCGTGCATTTTTGTAACTCTATGTAGATTTCTTTGAAATGGTTTTCTAAATTTATCATTTTAACATAGCTTAGTTTTACTAATTTCTTGTTCTTAAATATAGGCGTCTGTCTATTACGTTATAAGTTAGCAGTTTGTAGTTTTATCTTTTTATTCGGTTAGTTGTGTACAAATGGTTGCTAGGTAATGTTATCAATTTTTCATTTGTGGGGTAATACTTTCTTGGTGTCTAGAACTTGTCCCTAACTACTCTTGAAAAATTTGCATTGTTTTTCCTTACTTTAGAAATTATTTAGGCCACCCTTTGACCCTTTTGAGCCTTTTTGCCAACCAAACAATTTCACAGTTTCTAAACAATTTTTGGCCTTTTTCAATGTTTCTTTGTTTTAGCTCCACCATTCATTTCATAATTGGAGAATTTATAAGTTTAGATTTGATTAATTCAAACGCAGCAAGACAAGAGTCGTCGAAAACTAAAGGAGTTTCTTTTTCGCGAAGGTGGGTGAGAGGCTTAGTAATTTTTGAAAAGTCTTTTATAAATCTTCGCTAAAAACCCGCGTGCCCTAGAAAACTTCTAACCGCTTTCATATTCATAGGCGGCAGTAGCTTTTCAATTACTTCAATTTTTGCCTTGTCCACTTCAATTCCCTTAGCGGAAATCTTATGTCCAAGGACTAAGCCTTCACGCACCATAAAATGGCGCTTTCCCAATTTAAAACTAAATTTGTTTCTTCGCAGCGTTGTAAAACTTTTTCTAAATTTTTTAAACATAAAATAAAAGAGTTGCCAAAAATGGAAAAGTCGTCCATAAATACTTCCATAATATTTTCTACGTATTTATCGAAAACAGCGAGCATACAACGTTGAAAGGTAGCAGGTGCGTTACATAACCCGAAAGGCATCCTACGATAGGCAAAAGTTCTGAAGGGGCAAGTGAATGTTGTCTTCTCTTGGTCCTCGGGTGCGATAGGGATTTGGAAATAGCCCGAGAGACCGTCGAGAAAACAATAAAAACTATGCCTGGATAAACGTTCTAAAATCTGATCGATAAAGGGGAGGGGGAAGTGATCTTTATGGGTTGCATCGTTTAGCTTACTGTAATTGATGCACATCCTCCATCCCATTACCGTCCACGTTGGAATTAAATTGTTATTTTCGTTTGTCACTACCATGATCCCACCCTTCTTAGGTACAACCTGGACCGGACTCACCTACTTACTATCGGAAATCGGATAAATTATCCCCGCATCTAATAATTTAAGCACCTCTCCCTTCAAAACCTCTTTCATATTTGGATTAAGATGACGTTGAGGTTGGACTACGCCCTTAGAATTATTTTCGAAAAATATTTTATGCGTACAAAAAGAAGGGCTTATGCCAAAAATATCGGAAATTTGCGACGCTATAGCTCGTTGATGCTTTTATAGTACTTCGACCAATTGATCGTTTTCGGATTTCGAATGATAGGCCGAGATTATAACGCACAATTTAGAATTATTTACAAGAAAGGAATATTTTAGAGGTTCAGGGAGTGGCTTTAATTCAAGGTGGGGTGGTTCATCGTAAGAGTTTTTCAGATTTTTTTCTTTTTCAAAAATAAGATTTTCATAATTTTTTCTACTAAAAATAGATTCATTTTCAAAATTTGCTTGCACGGACATAGCCGTCTTTTCCAAAACATTTGAGGAAATTTCAGAAAAAGAGAAAGAAAAAGCATTTGAAGAGATGTTTGAAAGAGAAAGAGAGGAATCTTCATTTAACACATCCAAAAAAAACAAGAATTATCATTTTTTAAAGCTAAAGATTGATTGATAAAAAAAATAACCTCATCATCTCCCACACGAAGAACAAGTTATCCGTTATTCACAACAATGACTGCTTGAGTGGTGGCTAGGAAGGGATGACCAAGGATAAGAGCGACATTGACATCCTCTTCAATATCAAGAATGACAAAATACACCAGGAAGATGAATTTATCAACCTTCACTAGCACGTCCTTAACAACACCTAACAGATACTTAATTGATCGATCGACTAATTGGATACTCATGCATGTAGGGCCGAGAGTGCCCAATCCTAGCTTTTTAAATAATGAGAATGGCATCAAGTTGATGCTCGCACCTAGGTTCGCTAACGCATGTTTTACAAAAAGGTCACCAAAAACACAAGGAATTGAAAAACTACCTGGATCGTTTATTTTTTTGGAAGATTAGAATTTTTAACGACCGCTGAGCACTCTTCGTTTCACGTTACGTGAGAAAGATTTTCCAATTTCTTTTTGTTTGTTAAAAAATCCATAAGATATTTTGCATACTTAGGCATTTGGCTAATCGCTTCATGAAACGTCAAATTAATATAAATTTGTTTAAACATTTCAAGAAAGCGTTGATATTGATCATCTAGTTTTTCCTTTCTAAGCCTAACGGGATAAGGAGGTGGCGGAAATTCTTTTATAATTATTGGAGCATCATTTTGAACATTATCATTTTCAAAAACAGATTTATCATTTTCAAAAACAACTTTTTCCTTTTCAAGAATTTCATCATTCATTTCCGTAATTATAATTTTTTCAGTAGTAGGAGAGGCAATCACCTCTGGCTCTTCCCTTGTGGTGGGCTCGTAAATAACTTTAACGCTCTGAAGGGTGATTGCTTTCGCGTGCTCCCTTGGGTTGGGTTCAGTATTTGAGGGAAGACATCCAGGTGGCCTCTCGGAGATAACTTTGGCGATTTGGCCGACTGTATTTTCTAAATTTTTCATCGACCCTATTAAGTTTCTAATAGTAGCATCGTTCGAGCTTATATATCTAGATAAAATTTCTTCCAAAGATAGAGTTTTTTGAAGATTTTGGTTTTCTTGTGGTGGTAGTGGTGGTGTAAAATCGTGTTGTGGACGTACGACATTAGCATTATTACTCCAAGAAAAATTAGGATGGTTACGCCATCCAGGGTGATATGAATTTATAGCAGCATTAAAACCAGGAGGTGCAGAAAAATTAGAAAATGCAGAAAAATTCACAGAACTGTTTTGAGCAAGCCTGGGTATGTTCCCCCGAAAATCCACCTGCTCGGCAGCAGCAGCATTCGCAATTTCATATACATGAGGGGCGGAGGAAGAAGTCATCTCCGAAATCTTTTTGTTCAGCATCTCCACTTGCAACGCTAGTTGGGATATAGAGTCCACTTCATATAGACCTGCAGGTTTATTTGGGTGAGTCCTACACAAATTCCACTGATAAGTGTTCATTGTCATGTCCTCTATAAGCTCAAGAGCGGCTTCCAGAGTTTTGCGGTCCAAAGAACCAGCGGAAGCGGAATCTATCATCTGCTTAGTCTCTTGATATAGCCCATTATAAAATGTCTGAACCTGTAACCATACAGGCAGAGCATGATGAGGGAAACTTTTCAAAAGTTCTTTAAACCTCTCCCAAGTGTCATAGAGGGTCTCAAAAGCAATTTGAGAATAAGAAGTTATATCATTTCTTAATTTAGCAGTTTTAGTAGGAGGGAAATATCTAGCAAGAAATTTATCGACTAAAATGTTCCAAGTAGTGATTGATCGTCTTGGAAGAGTACTCAACCACAGTTTGGCTTTTGTCCTTAAGGAGAAGGGGAAGAGTCTTAGCCTAATAGCGTCGTCTGAGACACCATTAATTTTAAAGGTGTCAATGATCTCGAGAAAACTAGCAATATGTAAGTTCAGATCTTAATCTTGTAATCCAACGAACTGTACATATTGCTGCACCATTTGAATTATGCTAGGCTTAAGCTTAAAATTATTGTTCGCAATCACAGGTCGAACAATACTTGTTTCAGTCCCCTCCAGGTTGTGTCGAGCATAATCGGACATGGTCCTTTGCTGAACCCCGAATAATAGTTGTCTCCAAAAGGAGAGTTCGATTTCTATGTCCAAATCAACAAGTAGAGACGGATTCGTGCGGGTCATGCACTAAAAAAACGAAAGAGAATGGAGGGAAGAAAATAAATAAAAACTTGAATACGAGAAAGATATAATTTTTTTTTTGTTTTTTTTGCAGAAGTAATAGCGAAAGCATTTTCAAAATATAGACAAATAAGGTCCCCGGCAACGGCGCCAAAACTTGGTGTGAGGATTACTATCAACCCGAAAAGGAAAGTGTACCTATCGAATTGTAGTACCAAGGTCATATTTAAACTTGGGGCTATCAAGTACTGCTACTCACGCTTCTATTATTATCCTACTGAAAGATTGTTGGGTTTTTAGAATTTTTAAATTAAAACTAAGGACAATTAAGACGAAAACTTATGATAAAAAAACTAGAATTCGATTAATGATTCACCATGAAATGAGACGAGAAGGATAAAAAATATATAGATTTAAATTTGCAAATTAAACTCGGACGTGACGGATCCGATATTAGGAAGTAATCTCGCTAGAGCATTAAATCCCCTTACTTATAGACGTTTTTACTGAAATCTCTTTACAAGTCAAAATGGCCTAAAGTCGCATTACCGAAGTGACCCGCACTATTGGATTTGACTCCAATCCGGAGGATTTACGTCATCCTATCTCTAGGGTTGCATTCAACTCCTTCCTTCTTTGAGTGATCTTTCAAATCAATGAGTCTCTCGACTTCTATGAAATGAGATCAAATGCATACTACCATTACCGGAAATACGTAGTCAACGCGAGAAAAATCAAAGAAGGACCGACAATAATTTAGACAAAATTAAAACTAAGAAATAAAAATAACCCTCATTTCACTTCATGGCTCCTCACAATCAAATGCTAAAATAAAAATAAGCTACGCATGATTGAAAGGAAAACCACAATAAGATAAAGAATATTCATTTGCATTGATTTATAAAAAGAGAAGAGTACACAATAGTAAACAAGACAAGATTACACTAAAAAAAGTACTATTACAATAATGAGAAAGAAATCTACTTAAATAAGAAAATTGCTCTTGAACTCTCTTGCTCTCTTTCCAATCCAACCTTCCAAAGCATGAGACATGGGTTCCTTTTATAGATGAAGAGGAAGATTCTAGAATGAAATGAAGAGGAGGGGACAAGGGGGGTGGTCGGCCATGCATGTGGAGAGGGTTCATGCATGCCATTAAATGAGGGAGAGAGAAAATTGAAGGTTCAATGTATTGTATTAAAGGGGAATAAAATAGAGAATATAAAATGGAGAGGGTGAGATGAATGAGGAATAAAGTGTGGAGAAAATAATAAAGGGGGGAGAGGAGGGAGGAAGCCGACCATGTAAGGGGGGAAATGCATGAATGGGAAGGTGCATGCATGTAATTAAGTGAGGTGGAGAGAATGAGGTGGCCGACCAATCATGTAGACTGCTAGGTGGGCCAAACTATGGAGGAAAACCATACATGTTGGGCTCGGGTAGGACATGGTGGGCTACTGTTGGATAGGTCGTGCTGCTCCATGGAGAAGGGCTGCACCATCATGGGCTCGGGTTTGCTTGCATGTTGGGCTCAGGTTGGTCTTTGGGCTACTTCAAAGAGGAGGCTCGGGTAGCATCATAGTGGGGCTCGAGTACCATCATAGTGGGGCTCGAGTAGCATCATAGTGGGCTGCACTTGGACCTTAATCTACATGAAAATAGAATAAAATAACATTAGTTATATATCACAAAATAACACAAATAAGTAGCATAACTTTAGTTATTAAATCTAAACTAAACTTTAACAAACATAACATAACCTAATAATAGTTATATTCATAACAAAACATAGAACATAAAATTAAACATACAAATGCATAAAACAAATATTTAAACTAGGAATTAATATATTAATAAAAAAACATTAAAACATGAAATAAAAAAATAACAAGCTTAATAATACATAAAACTATAATAAAACCTAAGAATTATGGATACTAAACTACCCTAAAAGGGATGACTAAAACTATTCATCACCAGACTTTTAGGTAGTCGGCACCTTGACCTCTGTCCTCTTAGCACCAAAGTCCTTCTTCGCCTGTACGTTCTTCATATCTTTTTCTAAAGATCGGGTCGTGTTGTCCAAGGTTAGAAAACCCTGCATCATAGGCCCCGAGCGCAGTAGCCTTAAGTCACCCGTCAGACCTTCATAAAATTGATTTGTCTTTTGCTCCTCATCGATGAATGTAGCGCTTGCATACCGACCCAAGTGTGTAAATTCGTGGAGTTACTCGTCCACGCTACTATCTCCATGCACCAACTTCTGAAACTCATTCTCCATCACAATCCTCTAAGCTGAGGGAAGGTACCTTGCCAAGAACAGTCTCAAAAATTCTTCCATCGAGATGTCTGTGAGTTGTCTTCCCCTCAAGTGGTGTAACCCCAAACCTTCCCACAATAGCCTTGCATCGCCGTCCAATAAGAAAGTGGCTATAGGGGTCTTCTGCCACTCCTCCATATCCATAGCTGTCAGGACTCTCTTTATTTGGGAGAGCCAATCTTCAGCTTTGGTTGGGGTTCCTGTCCCCGAGAACACCGGAGGATTGAAGCCCATAACATGCTTATGCTGCTTTTCAGTTGGTCTCTTGGGCATCACTGGCTCCACTAACACTTGCTCTACCCTCCTCGGTTCCGCCGCTTAAGCGGTACTTGCTCCACAGCAGGGGCAGGCAGCTGCACTTGTCTCGTAGGCTGAGCATTGATCATAGTGAATACCGCTTCAGCCACCAATCGTATGGTTTCTGCCAAGGGAGTTATTGCAGGCTCAACATTTGGTGCGCTACTTGCCTCAGAAACCGGATTTTCTAACGGCCCTACACCACTCCTGGTCACCTATAGTTATACAAAACACCATTAAGTGTCCGAACAATATTGCAAAAAGCAATTATAGGAACACGCAGGTTCCTCAAACATGTGTATTTTCATTTCTAAGTGGACATTCATGGGTTCTTTTTATGTAATAACGATGATGCACACACATGTTCTCACCAACCCTTAAAATAATTTGCCCACGAATTCATTTAAGCATGACCTAAATCGGTAGTCTGATACAAAATTGTAACACCCCTTTCCGTCACATAGAATATCGCAGTAGGTCCGGCCGGGGCCTGACGCCATATACCACGGACAGACCGGTGGATTACTAAATGAAACCATTCTTCCAATCACACGTCCTATACAGAGTACATTCTAGCGGAAGCAATTTAATAAGTTGCAAAGAAAGAACCCATCCAAAAGCATGAATTTCCACTAACAAACCCAAATAGAAATGAACGTACAAATACACCAAGTACTGGGCCTTATGGCCTTACAATAGTTTACTTAAATAAAATGTGTCTTCAATACAACGGCACGCAGGCCAGTCAAACATGAGAATAAATTAAACAATACACTTCGGCCTTCAAGGGCTAGCACTGTAACAAGGGCTTTAGTCCGCTATTTGCCACTCGGCCCTGCAGCACCTACAAGCAACAATTCACCGCAATGATGGGAAACAAAATCAATGGTCAGCTAAAGCTGACTAAATTATAATGACCCCACCCCCTTATTTGGGTGGCGGTGCACCTTCCCTGCAATGCATTAGTATAATCCAACGATTAAAGTGAAAGTACAATATTTGCACAATACACCATAGGTGCAGGCCCGTGGCCACACACCTGTGCCCTCAGGGAACTTACTCGGTGAACCCGGTGAAAATCCGTGGTCTCACCACCGCCTCTAGGATGGCAAATCTCGTGAGCATTTTGGTCTTTCTGGCCTAATGATGACTACTTTTTAGTCATCCTTTTTTGGGTAATTAGTAGCTTAAATTTCTAAGTATTATTATAATTTTATGTTGTTGTATGCTGATAGTCCGTTTTATAGCCTAAACTATTATGGTATTTTCTAGCTTTCAATTTACAAAGCATGTCGTGTATGCTTATATTTTGACCCTTTTTTGTATATATTATTGTCACTAACATCTTCCCTTCTTTTTGCAGGATTTTACAAGTTTTGTTGTTACACGCCCAATGGTCACGCCCTCCTAGGGCGTGTACCAAGGGCGTGTAACCTAGTGGAATGAAGCTGCCGGTCCGAAGTCAATCTCCACCAGAAACTAGCTGTCACGCCCACTGACATGCCCTACGTGGGCATGTCTGACAGGCGTGACCCGCCAAGTCCCGAGAAGTCAGTACCGAGCTCAATTTCAACGCACCGAATCCGACACGTCCATATGTCACGCCCTCTAGGGGTGTGTTCGATGGGCGTGTAACTCAGCAACCGCGCCAGAATTAAATGCCAACGCTCCAGATGTCGCACCGAATCAGACACGCCCTATGGTCACGCCCTCCATGGGCGTGTCATAGGGCGTGACCCAGCCCGAAAAAAACTCTATAAATAAGGATCATCTTCTAGTGTTTGGGGGGGGGGGGATGGAGAGAGATTAGAGAAGAAGAAGTGCTGCTATTTTAGTTTTTATGTCTTAAGCTTGTCTCTTCCTTTTTACTTCAAGTAATTGAGTTTCTTTTCATGCAAGCCTTTTTCGCATTTCTGTACTACCTTTTTACAACATTTGTAATCATCGTAGAATGTGTTCTTATAGTATCTATGTGCCCTACTTGTGATTCCTCCACATTACGAAATAAAATAGTTCGCTATTCTCTTTCCCTTCTACTCGGTGTTATTTTCCATACTATTAATATGATCTTCATTTTCTATACCATGAATAACTAAATCCTCCTTGTACTCGATCTTGATGATCTGAGGTTTGAGTGATTAAGTTATGATGCTTTAATTTTACCTTTCCTTTTTAGGGGTTTAACCTTGAATTGCTCTTGAATTCTTTTGGGTTGGAGATATATCATCGATGTATACTCTCCGCCTTAGCTTTCATGCTTGGCTAGCCGAAAGGCCGATAGTTTGAAGTGAGCACTCAAGAGGAAAGGGATTGGTATGCACCCCTCGAGAGAGGCAGACATTCAAATCCCCCGGATTGGAGTAAAAACTAATAGTGGGGTTCACCGCGTAAAGCGAGCTTTAGGCCTCTGATTCAGACGAAAGTCGGTCGGACCTTCCTAAACTCAGTCGGACACGACTTCGAGAGAAGCGTGTTTAAGCTTTAGGAACCTCCACGGTCAAGAAACTCTCCCCTATTAAGTTTAGGCTTTTATCGCATTTCTTTATTACTCTGGCCGAGGTGATTCTTGATCGAGTACATTTTCCTCCCTTTGTCGTAGTTCTTTATCACTTTATCGTAATCGCGTCTAATAGTTCTTTAACTTAATGCAGTGGTCCTCTTTCTAGCAATTAACTATATTTCCTTTCTTAATTGCAATTTCCTTTTCAGCCCTCAAGATTTTCCTTCGATAAAATAATAGCCTTCGTGTGAGTAAGTGTATTCAGCAATTCCCGGATTTCAATACGACACTTGTGTCCCCTAGCTACAATTCGATAGGTATACTTGCCTAGATGGATTGCTAGTTCGGTTGCTTTTATTTTCTTCACGATTAGTAGACACCAAGTTTTTGGCGCCGTTGCCGGGGAATCAGCTCTTGTTGATATATTGAAAACACGAATCTATTACTTTTATCTTCCTTATTGCAAACCAAAAAGAAAAAATCGCTTTAAATAATAATAATAATAATAATAAATATAATCATTTTCAATAGATACCCACATCACAAGTTTCCTACACCAACAAAATCCTCTCAAAAAGGGCAATGCGGTTTTAAGTGCCGCTATCTTGTCTAGTACCTTGCGAACCCTTCATCGGGTAGTCCTTGGGAAGTTTGGGAGCTAAAACATCTAAAATATATATATTTAAAAAAAAATATTAATAATAATAATAAACAATACTTCTCTCTTTCTTCTTCCAGTGCATGACCCGGGGAAGTCCGTCGGTTATTTTGGACTTGGACCACGAAATCGAGCGTACTCTTCGGAGAAGATTGCGATTTCAAGGCCCGACTCTTCAAATACCGGTCGAACATTCTGATTCATATTCTACCTTAAGAATGGACAATCCCAACCAAGAGGAAGTCTTGCAAAGACCCAACCAAGAGGAAGTCGTGCAAAGGACTATGTCCCATTATGCAAGACCAAACCTGGAGGGTACAGAATCTAGCATAGTTCGCCCCGCTATTGCGAACAATAACTTCGAGCTTAAGCCTAGCATCATTCAAATGGTGCAGCAATATGTACAGTTCGACAGATTGCAAGATGAAGATCCGAACTTGCATATTGCTAATTTTCTTGAAATCTGTGACACCTTCAAGATTAATGGTGTCTCGGACGATGCGATAAGGCTAAGACTCTTCCCATTCTCCTTAAGGACTAAAGCCAAACAGTGGTTGAGTTCTCTTCCAAGAGGATCAATCACTACTTGGAACATTTTAACTGAAAAATTTCTTTCTCGTTATTTTCCCCCCGCCAAAACTGCTAAGTTTCGAAATGATATAACTTCATATTCTCAAATTGATTCTGAGACCCTCTATGACACTTGGGAGAGGTTCAAAGAACTTTTGAGAAGATGCCCACATCATGCTCTGCCTGTATGGTTGCAGGTTCAGACATTCTATAATGGGCTAAACCAAGTGACTAAGCAAATGATAGATGCCGCTTCCGCTGGTTCTTTAGACCGCAAAACTCCGGAAGCCGCTCTTGAGCTTATCGATGACATGGCGATGAACACTTATCAGTGGAATTCGTCTAGGTCTCGCCCATCTAAACCTGCAGGTATCTATGAAGTGGATTCGGTGACGCAACTGGCGATGCAAGTGGAAATGCTCAACAAGAAGATCTCGGAGATGACTGCTCCCTCCACCGCTAAGGTATATGAAAATGCTGCTGCTGCCGAGCAGGTGGATTATCTGGGGAACATACCCAGGCCTGCTCAAAATATCTCTGCGAATAATTTTTCTGCTTTTTCGAATTTTTCTTCTCCTCCTGGTTTTTCTGCTTCGTCGAACACTTATCATCCCGGATGGCGTAACCATCCTAATTTTTCTTGGAGTAATAATGCTAACGTAATACGCCCACCGCACGATTTTACACCACCACCACCACCGCAACAAAATTTTCAAAAACCTTCCCCTTTGGAAGAGATCCTCGATAAATATATAAGCTCGAACGATGCCACTATTAGAAATTTAACAGGATCCATGAAAAACTTAGAAAATCAAGTTGGCCAACTCGCCAAGGCCTTTTCCGAGAGACCACCTGGAACTCTTCCCTCGAACACTGAGCCTAACCCAAGGGAGCACGCAAATGCGATTTCCCTTCGGAGCGGTAAAGTTGTTAACAAGCCCACCACAAGGGAAGAGCCAAGGGTGATTGTTCCTCCAGTTTTTACCCCCACGGAAAATGACAACTTAGATTCTGAAAAAGAAAAATCTACATTTGAAAAAGAAAACGATGGCTCTATTATTTCTGATTCTCAAAAAGAAAAAGATGATTTTCAAAATGATACTCCTGTTGTCCTAAAAGAATTCCCGCCACCTCCTTATCCGGCTAGACTTAGGAAAGACAAACTAGATGATCAGTACTAACGCTTTCTTGAAATGTTCAAACAAATTCACATTAATTTGCCATTTCATGAAGCGATTAGTCAAATGCCGAAGTACGCAAAATATCTTAAGGACTTATTAACAAACAAAACGAAATTGGAGAACTTATCACATGTAACATTGAATGAAGAATGCTCGGCAGTCGTTAAAAATTCTAATCTGCCTAAAAAGATAAACGATCCGGGTAGTTTTTCCATTCCTTGTGTCTTTGGTGATTTATTTGTTAAACATGCGTTGGCAGATCTAGGAGCGAGCATCAACTTGATGCCTTTTTCACTATTTAAGAAGTTAGGATTGGGCATGTAAGACCCCCTTTTTTTTCTTTTTCAACCACCGGGGGTCTTAGCCCAGAATTGCCGCTTTGCGGTGGCACCGACATCTCGGGAAGGCAACCACTACAAATCGCCAATTCTGCCGGCCCTTTTCGATCACAAACGAGAGAAGCATTTATACAAAAGTGTAAACAAGTCCACAGAAAACATGTATATAAAAGAGAATCATATCCAGTCCATCAATACAATAATAGGAAAATAGATAAATGGGCTTGAGCCCAGTACATCAGAGTCCTCACTACAAGTCTCTCATCGCGGAAGCTAAGAAAATGCTAATCACTCACGGAGCTGGTCGCAGGTGCACCGGTGCTAGACTGTCCCACCTCCATGCGCACCGTACTCCGCTGGTGCTGGTCCCTGTCTCCCATCCGGAGCTCCTGTAATGTTTGGTTCGAAAACCATTAGTCATAAAGACTAAGCCCTATCATCCCCTACCCCTCCCACCACGGCTCCTAAGCACCGGGCGGAGAGGAGGAAAGGGAAGCTACAAAAGTGGAGAATAGACAAGCAAGTGTCGGTGGACATAACTAGCAAGTTATATCGGGGAGCAGTATAAATGTTGTAATAGGTAGAACAATTAATAAGAAGCAATTTATATAAAAAGACAACTAGAGAACAGTAAGTAAGTATGTAAGTAACCTTAACTTATATGAATGCCCATACAAACTTATAAGTTAAGGGATCTTCTGCAAGGCTCCCATCGTATAAAAAGTCCCATACCGATTTATACGTTGGGGTGACGGTTATATGCAAACATGCTATGCCATGATTCATGCAAGTGCAACCCACGCACACGACTCTATGCGCACAGACCTTTAGTTCCCCCTGTTCGGGAGGCTAGCTTCACCCCCAGGAACCTCCGTAGTGGCAAACGGAGACAGTGGGTCGGGCCCCCCACTCCTAGGCGGGTAACCACACTACCAGGCCTAGCCCTTCCGTACGCCCCTAGAAGAACACAACCTAGAGTGTCCGCGTACTGCTGCTGGATGTACCCTCCAGACTTTCTCCGAGTCATCGTACCGCTGTCGGTGTGATCGATCGCCTAGTACCGATGACCCACCACCTTTCTCCGTACTCCAACTCTCGAGCCCGCGGCCCCCCGGACAGTACTGTCCGTGCATCTACCTTCAGAGCTACTGTCTGATGGCAAGTAATCCTATAATTCTACTTTCCTAACTACCGGGGAGTGAGTGTGTGCAATCCTAGTTATACTAGTTGCTCTTTTGATTTATTACTCCTATGGTTTACGTTAGCCCAGGACTGCCCCCGGTATACCCCGTGAAGGGCTCTCAAGGGGCACTAGGAACCAAGACGGTGCATTACGGCCCGAAGTTCCCTTTCGCAAGGCACTTATTATTATTGGTTGTCTACCCTTTACCCAATCCCCTTTTAATGTTATAATGAATCTAACCCTAGCGTATAAAGACTCTTCCTCTTCCTCCCGGGACGGACGATTCTTCGTCGTTCCCGTACTCTCTTATCCTAACCAGTCCCACATTCTACTTATCCTGACTTCTAATAATGAACTCATTCTAAATTTGCCCTACCAACCATCGATTATCAGAATTCCGTGGTTTTACTAAATGCAGACCATCCTAGGCTATATGTGGTACACAAGGGGAGGTACTCCAAATTATCTTCCAAATCTCCTATAATATTTACTGGAGGACTATCATGACTTAATTAGCTTAAATCCAGGAATTTATAATTTTCCTAATTAATCTGATATTTATTTTATTTTTCTCAAAGATTGGCCATGGGTAATTTTTAACATGAACTACATGATATTCTTAAGTTATGGCCACCCAAAAATTAAGTTCATTAAATAACAGCAAGATAACCTCAAATGCAAATTCTCAGATTTTTATAGAAAGTATTTAACATCTAATTAATTTAGTCAGTATAATCACGTTAATCCTACTTAATGAAGGAAGTACAGAAATTATTCATCTAAAAATTATAGAAAAATCACTAGTCAGTAGTATGATATATAAAAGATCTTTGTGCAGAGAATCATAATTTTATCAGCTTGCTAAGCACCAAAATAGATTTAATCCAATATCCATGATAAATAACACTTAATGAAGCAAGCCTTAGAATTAAGCTTCTAAAAAATCCCATAAAAATTCACAGAGTTTTAAAACCATAATAAAGGTTCTCTGCCTAAATTTCATCAATTTCCAGGAAGTTTGTACTCCATAATAAATTTTCTAAGCAAATCATACAACTACTAAATTGCTAAGGAAGTACCCAAAATAGTGATCATAAAATTCATAAAAAAATATCCAGAGCTTGTACTACCCCTATAATCCACTCTATCCAATTCTCATCACTTTTCAATGTGGTTTGGTGTCATTTCCTATCTCTATAAGTTTTGCGCCCTAAACTAGGGTTAGGTTTTTAGATATCCCAACGATCTCCAAATCCACTAAAATTTCATCCAGAGAACTATATTAGCCCTATGGTTCTCATAACCCGACCTCGGGTCAATCCAAGGTCATTTGACCACATGACCTTCACAAACCACCAAGATCCATCCTTAGGGTTTGGCCTTGGTCCTTAAGGTAAACTTACCCCGATCCACCTCAAACTCCATGAGGGGGTGCTAGAGAACATTACTAGCCAGTGGTAAAAATCTCAGCCTCTGTTGAGGTGGTCTCACCACTCAAACTTCAAAAGTGCACTTTTAACCTAAGACCCCTTATTAGGGCAAAACTTAGGGTTGATCAATTATAAACCAAACCATCTCCAAATGAGATGAAATATTATACAGAACCTTATGGTGAACCCATGGACCACTCACCAAAATTTGGGAGGGTTTGGAAATTATTTAACCACCTAATTAAATTCGGCTAGGATTATTGAATTTTTCTAAAAACTATAGAAAAATATTCTCCAAAAATTCTCATTTTTGGATAGCACCTAGATATATGTAAGATTAGTCCACATCCCAAATTTCAAGTCGTTTGGACGACTGGATTGGAGTGGGGAATTTTTCTAAGGTCAAGGCAGCCCTCTGGATAGACCTCACCAAAAAGGGTGTTGTGGTCTAACCAGGAATCCAAATTGAATGAAATTAATTTTGAATAAAGCTAGACTTCAAGGGCTACAGTTTCTATGTTGACCACTTTTCCTGTAGGAGCCTCTAAATAGTTTTCCCAAATTATTTAACATGACAGAAATCTCATTCAGAAATTGATTTTACAAATAAAATCTAATTAAAGGCACTGTTCATCTTCTTCTACAGCCCGAACCAGAGACTGAAAACCTAATTTTCCTGTAGCCTTTCCAAGCTATTTCCCGGCCACCCAGCCATCTCCCTGGCCGGCCACCACCACCACCACCTCCGTTGAGGCGAGGGCTAACGTCGGGCGGCGGCACGGCCGCCGGAGAGGCGGTTTCCGGCGAACCCGCCACCATGATATTTTCGGAAAACCACCATTACGCTCACCCGATCTAGCTCTTTTGAGCCCGATATCTCTCCTAACGATTCCTAAGATCTATCCGCAGAAGAAGAGGGAGGGGAGGACCTTGTTCGCGGGTTGAAGGCGTGCAGAGCGTCGGGAAGCCATTTGCGCGGTGGTGGCGTCGCCGGAAATTCTTCAACAGCAAGGAGGAAGTCTGAACAGTTGAGGGAGTGTAACCTTTTCCTCTTGCACTCAGGAATCTTTTATAGATGAGGAAATGGGGAGGGGAAAGGGTGAACCGTTGGAGATGAAACGTTGGCGGCCATTAATCATATTCTTATGACGTTTCGGTTATGCCGAATGGCAGTTGGAAAGTTGGAAATGAAGAGGTGCTTGCCAGGTGGCAGTTTCCTATTGGACCCACTTTTCCTTAATTATTAACATAATTAAAGTAGGGAACGACCCATAAATACTCTTGATTTTTCATTCCCACAGCCAGAATTTATTAAGGCGTCGGTTACCGAAACTTCCAGTCTGGCTGACGTTTCGGCCTTGGTCACGGGCGTGACACATAGGTCACGGGCGTGACAGGCCCGGTTAGCAGTTCTGGGTTCGACGATCGTCGAACTGAGATCGACGATCGTCGAAGGGTGGTCACGGGCGTGACACTTGGGTCACGGGCGTGACAGCCTGATGACTAGTTCTGGGTCGACGATCGTCGAACAGAAATCGACGATCGTCGAGCGCGGTCACGCCCAATGTCACGGGTGTGACAATGCAAGTCACGGGCGTGACATGGCGCGTGGTCAATTTTTGGGTCGACGATCGTCGAAGTGGGGTTCGACGATCGTCGAGCGTGTCACGCCCTTTGTCACGGGCGTGACCTGGAGGGTCACGGGCGTGACAGACCCGTGTGGCCGAATTTGGTTCGACGATCGTCGAGTTGGGATCGACGATCGTCGAGCGTGTCACGCCCTTGTCACGGGCGTGACATGGAGGGTCACGGGCGTGACCAACCCGTGATCCGATTCCTTAGTCGATTTATTTCAAGTTTTGGGCTCCCTAGGGTTCTACCACAACCAACCGACTCCTAGGGGTCTAGCCGGAAATGGGATGTTATAAATCCCAATAAACAAAACAAAGATTTCGTCCCCGAAATCAAGGTTAAGCCTACGGGACTCAAATCGGGAAAATAAACTTGTAACATCCCATGAGAACCGACTGATTACCTCCCTACGTTACGTTTGCTTGTGCGATTTCGAATCTAAGGTTTAATTCGCCCACCTAACTAGGTATATACGCCCCAATAAACAAAAGATTAGCCCCTATTCTTGAAATTTCAATTCCATTGGTTTAAAACAGGAAGGCAATTGATTGTCCAGAGGGGTTTTGAGGTATACCTGACGAAAAAGTTCCGGATATTTTTGCCGCATCAAGTCCTGTGGCTCCCATGTATGCTCCTCCTGCCCATGATTGTTCCACAGAACCTTGACTAACGGGACCTTCTTTCTCCGCAAGACCCGCACTGCCGTATCGTCAATCCTGATAGGCTCCACGTTGACTGACCGATCCGAGGCCACCGGGCCATCTGCCGAGGGAATCAGCTGCTCAGGGCGTAGCAGAGCCCTCCGAAGTGAGGAGACGTGGAAGACGTCATGCAATCCCGCTAACTCCGGCGGTAGTTCCAGTCTATAGGCTAAGGGGCCGATCCGCTCCAGGATCCTGTAGGGCCCCATATATCTTGGACTGAGCTTCCTCCGCCCGCGAACCCGCGAGACTCCGTGCATCGGCCGTATCTTCAAGAAAACTCGGTCCCCCACCTGGAACTCCACTTGACGATGCCTCGCATCGTAGTATTTCGCCTGTCTACTCTGGGCTTCCAACATCCTGTCTCGGATCAACCTAATCTGAGCATCTGTATCTCCCACAAACTCCGAGCCCAGTGCCTGCGGATCCTCATCCTGAACCCATGATAGTGGGGTTCTGCATCTCCTTCCGTACAACGCTTCGTATGGAGCCATGCCTATGCTGGACTGATGAGCGTTGTTGTACGAAAACTCGACCAGTGGCAGCAATCTCTCCCAAGGCTCGCCACGGTCCAAAATACACAGTCGTAACAGGTCCTCCAGTGTACGGTTTGTGCGCTCTGTCTGTCCGTCGGTCTGAGGGTGGAAAGCTGTGCTGAATGTCAACCGAGAACCCAGATGGGCCTGGACTGACCTCCATTCCCTGGATGTGAACCGCCCATCCCGATCCGAAACGATAGTCTTGGGCACCCCATGATAACGCACAAACTGCTCGATGAACCTCCGTACTAAAACACTGACCGGTGTGTCCTTCGCCACTGGGATGAATCTGGCCACCTTTGTCAGCCTGTCCACTATCACCCAGATCGAGTCGTTCCCCGCACGGGATCTAGGTAGCCCATGTATAAAGTCCATGGCTATACCCTAAACATGGCGGGTCACGGGCGTGACCAACCCGTGAGCCGATTCCTTAGTCGATTTATTTCAAGTTTTGGGCTCCCTAGGGTTCTATCACAACCAACCGACTCCTAGGGGTCTAGCCGGAAATGGGATGTTATAAATCCCAATAAACAAAACAAAGATTTCGTCCCCGAAATCAAGGTTAAGCCTACGGGACTCAAATCGGGAAAATAAACTTGTAACATCCCATGAGAACCGACTGATTACCTCCCTACGTTACGTTTGCTTGTGCGATTTCGAATCTAAGGTTTAATTCGCCCACCTAACTAGGTATATACGCCCCAATAAACAAAAGATTAGCCCCTATTCTTGAAATTTCAATTCCATTGGTTTAAAACAGGAAGGCAATTGATTGTCCAGAGGGGTTTTGAGGTATACCTGACGAAAAAGTTCCGGATATTTTTGCCGCATCAAGTCCTGTGGCTCCCATGTATGCTCCTCCTGCCCATGATTGTTCCACAGAACCTTGACTAACGGGACCTTCTTTCTCCGCAAGACCCGCACTGCCGTATCGTCAATCCTGATAGGCTCCACGTTGACTGACCGATCCGAGGCCACCGGGCCATCTGCCGAGGGAATCAGCTGCTCAGGGCGTAGCAGAGCCCTCCGAAGTGAGGAGACGTGGAAGACGTCATGCAATCCCGCTAACTCCGGCGGTAGTTCCAGTCTATAGGCTAAGGGGCCGATCCGCTCCAGGATCCTGTAGGGCCCCATATATCTTGGACTGAGCTTCCTCCGCCCGCGAACCCGCGAGACTCCGTGCATCGGCCGTATCTTCAAGAAAACTCGGTCCCCCACCTGGAACTCCACTTGACGATGCCTCGCATCGTAGTATTTCGCCTGTCTACTCTGGGCTTCCAACATCCTGTCTCGGATCAACCTAATCTGAGCATCTGTATCTCCCACAAACTCCGAGCCCAGTGCCTGCGGATCCTCATCCTGAACCCATGATAGTGGGGTTCTGCATCTCCTTCCGTACAACGCTTCGTATGGAGCCATGCCTATGCTGGACTGATGAGCGTTGTTGTACGAAAACTCGACCAGTGGCAGCAATCTCTCCCAAGGCTCGCCACGGTCCAAAATACACAGTCGTAACAGGTCCTCCAGTGTACGGTTTGTGCGCTCTGTCTGTCCGTCGGTCTGAGGGTGGAAAGCTGTGCTGAATGTCAACCGAGAACCCAGATGGGCCTGGACTGACCTCCATTCCCTGGATGTGAACCGCCCATCCCGATCCGAAACGATAGTCTTGGGCACCCCATGATAACGCACAAACTGCTCGATGAACCTCCGTACTAAAACACTGACCGGTGTGTCCTTCGCCACTGGGATGAATCTGGCCACCTTTGTCAGCCTGTCCACTATCACCCAGATCGAGTCGTTCCCCGCACGGGATCTAGGTAGCCCATGTATAAAGTCCATGGCTATGTCCTCAAACTTCCACTCCGGCACTGGAAGCGGCTGCAGCAATCCTGCCGGGTTCCTACACTCCGCCTTCACGAGCTGGCAGGCCTCACAATGTGTCACAAAATATGTAATATCTTTCTTCATACCCGGCCAGTACATCGTCCTCTTTAAATCCTTTACCATCTTGGTGATCCCCGGGTGTACCGAATACCGACTGCAGTGAGCTTCCTCCAAAATGTCCTCCCGGATCCGTCCTCCTGCTGGTATGTAGACTCTGCCCCGGAAACACAGAAGCCCATCCCTCAAAGTGTAATCTCCTGTCGTGCCTTCCTCCAAGGCCCGGAATATCGGCTCAGCTCTCTCGTCCAGCTTCTGCCCATCTCTGATGCGGTCTCGGATGTCATCTGTAGTAGCCATCGACCCCAAGTACTCCATGTACAGCTCCGGGTCATCCTCAGATACTAGCGAAATCTGCATCTCCTCGAATGATCTAATCAACTCCAAGGCCATCAGCTGCGGGCCTACTCCAGTCGTATTCGCTCTCCGGCTCAGAGCATCCGCAACCACGTTCGCCTTCCCCGGATGGTAGTGCATGGTATACTGGTAGTCCGAAAGAAACTCCACCCAGCGTCTCTGCCTGATGTTTAACTCCTTCTGGGTGTCGACGTACTTCAGATTCTTGTGGTCGGAGAAGATATCACAATGTACCCCGTAGAGATAGTGCCGCCAGATCTTAAGGGCAAAAATGACTGCCCCCATCTCCAAATCGTGCATGGGGTAGTTCTGCTCGTGCTGCTTCAACTGACGGGAGGCATAGGCGATTACGTGCCCACTCTGCATAAGGACGGCGCCCATCCCCTGATAGGAAGCATCTGCATATACCTGAAATCCCTCCCTCCCTGATGGGAGGGCAAGGATGGGGGCCGAGGTGAGACGATCCTTCAGCTCCTGGAAGGCAGATTCGCACCGCGGCGTCCAAGTAAAAGGGGACTCCTTCTTCGTCAGAGACGTAAGAGGAAGGGCAATCTGAGAGAACCCCTTTACGAACTTCCGGTAGTAACCGGCAAGCCCCAAGAAACTCCGAACATCCGTGGCCGACTTTAGTGGTGGCCAATCCCGTACTGCCTGGATCTTTGCCGGATCCACTGCCAGACCTGCTCCACTGATGACGTGACCCAGAAATGCCACCTCCTTTAGCCAGAACTGGCACTTGCTGTACTTGGCATACATCTCGTGCTCCCGCAGCTTCTCCAAGGTCAAGGCTAGATGTCTCGCGTGCTCCTCCTCCGTCCTTGAATAAATGAGGATGTCGTCGACGAATACAATGACGAAGACATCCAGGTATTCCTCGAACACCCAATTCATCAAAGTCATGAATGCGGAGGGTGCATTCGTGAGCCCGAACGGCATCACGGTAAACTCGTACAAGCCGTATCTGCTGCTGAACGCCGTCTTCGGGATGTCCTCCTCCCGAATGCGAAGCTGGTAGTATCCTGATCTCAGATCCAGCTTTGAGAACCAATGGGCTCCCTCCAGCTGGTCAAAAAGCTCATCTATCCGTGGTAAGGGATAAGTGTTCCGGACCGTCAACCTGTTCAGAGCTCGGTAATCTATGCACAGTCGGAGGGTCCCATCTTTCTTCTTAACGAACAGCACCGGAGCTCCCCATGGTGAAGAGCTAGGCCGAACGAACCCGGCCTCCACTAACTCCTGAAGCTGGCTCCGGAATTCCACCAACTCCTTTGGGGCCATTCGATAGGGAGCTCTGGATACCGGCTTAGCCCCTGGTATAAGCTGAATCTGAAAGTCCCTCTCTCGGTGCGGGGGTAACCCTGGTAGCTTCTCCGGAAACACGTCGGCGAAGTCCCGCACCACTGGAATATCTGCAATGGAGTCCTTGGCTACGACCGCCTCAAAGAGGATCTGATAAACCTCTTCCCCCTGCAGGTGGGCCTTAACGGCCTGTATAGAAGAAAGTAAGGTACGGGGTGCTGATGTAATACCTTCGATAACAATGAAGGAGTCGCCGTGCCTCACGGTGATCCTCTTTGCCACGCAATCGATCTGGGCATGGTTCCAGTACAGCCAGGTCATGCCCAGAATCAGATCGTAATCTGGCATCCTTAAAACCGTCGCGGGTGCCTCAAACGCCTTTCCGCCGATCCTTGCTTCCATATCACAATGAGTAGAGGTCAATATCTCCGATCCATCGGGTAGGCGCACCCTCAGCATCTTTCCGGTGCTCAGCTCCACTCCTGCCAGTCCTTTCACGAAATCCTCTGACACGAATGATTGCGACGCACCGGTGTCAAAGAGGGTGTGAGCGGGCTTGCCGCTAATGAAAACTATGCCTGGGGTGATTAAGTGTCTTAGTATTTTGTTGCAGTTCATCTTCTCTTAAATTTCTAAGCAGGTTACGTCTGAAATAGTAGTTTGTATGAAGAAAATTTAAAAGTGCTGCCATACCTGTGATAACCTGCTCCGGGTTCCGAGGCTGTGTCAGGTCTAGAGCGTACACCTGCTCTCTCTCTTGCCTACGGCCTCGATCCTGAAATCCTCGTCCTCGGTCCTGTCCTCGTCCGCCAAACTGTCTGGGGGGTGGAGCGCCCTGGTGTGCTGGTGGGGGTGCTCGCCCCACAGGGCAGTTCCGCTTGATATGCCCCGGCTGGTTGCACTGATAGCATACCGGTGGCTGCCCTGCCGTCCTTGGCATTTCCAGCATCTGTATAGGCTGGGGAGCCAATATCCCCCGAGTCCTCTGCTCCTGCCCAAACTCCTGACGGGGCTGATCCCCGTTCCTTCTCTCTCCAATAACTTGGCCTCGAGGGCGGTCTCTACGTCCTCCAATCACTGTATCATCAGCCGGTCTCTTCCGGCTCCTCACTGTAAGCTGATCCGCCTCTCTCTTCTTAGCCATCTCCAGAATCCTGGCCAGACTCCCCTCTGAAATGAAAAGGAGGGCCTGCCTCATGTCATCCTGCAGCCCCTTATAAAACCTCCGGGCATAGCCAGCATCGTCTAACTGGTAAGCATCCGCATAACGGGCCAGGTGTGTGAACTCCTGATAGTACTCCACCACAGTCCTGCTCCCCTGCCTCAACCGCAGGAACCTATCCTCCAGGTCATCTCTCGCCGACTGAGGTACAAAGTGTCCCAAGAGCGCTGCTCTGAACTCCTCCCAGGTAATATCAGCACAATCCACCCATGCAAAGGTGGTGTCCAGCTGAGATTTCCACCATCTCTTTCCGTGTGACTCTAAGCAGGAGACTGCCAAGGCAACTGCCTCCTCCGTGGGGCATCGAATCCCTGCCAGCATCTCGTAAATGGTGTCCAACCACTCCTCCGTATGTACTGCGGACTCCGTCCCCTGGTAGGATGGAGGGGATAGTCCCCGGAAGACAGTCATCCAATTGGCCCCGGGGTTCGGCTGTGGGGCCGGGGCTTGCTGAGCTCTGAAGGCCTCCAAGATGGCCGTCAATGTTTGCCCCATCTCCGTCTGCTGGAACGGAACGGGTGCTGGCGGAGTCAGGACCACATCCGGGGCCTGAGGTGTCCCCTGCTGCGATGTAGGGTTCGTCGCAGGCTACAAGCAAAAATTCCATTTGTTAGAGAGCGAATGAATGGAATTTAAGAAGAGTTATAATGGACTTTCACATGTGATTTCCCTTATGGGCACACCACTGCTTCCGCTGCTAGTTTGTCCGCAAACTAAGCTCGCACGGGGGTGGCCCAAGGTTTCTGTGGACTACTTCTCTTTCGATCGAGGTCTCCTCTGATACCACTTGTAAGACCCCCTTTTTTTTTCTTTTTCAACCACCGGGGGTCTTAGCCCAGAATTGCCGCTTTGCGGTGGCACCGACATCTCGGGAAGGCAACCACTACAAATCGCCAATTCTGCCGGCCCTTTTCGATCACAAACGAGAGAAGCATTTATACAAAAGTGTAAACAAGTCCACAGAAAACATGTATATAAAAGAGAATCATATCCAGTCCATCAATACAATAATAGGAAAATAGATAAATGGGCTTGGGCCCAGTACATCAGAGTCCTCACTACAAGTCTCTCATCGCTGAAGCTAAGAAAATGCTAATCACTCACGGAGCTGGTCGCAGGTGCACCGGTGCTAGACTGTCCCACCTCCATGCGCACCGTACTCCGCTGGTGCTGGTCCTTGTCTCCCATCCGGAGCTCCTGTAATGTTTGGTTCGAAAACCATTAGTCATAAAGACTAAGCCCTATCATCCCCTACCCCTCCCACCACGGCTCCTAAGCACCGGGCGGAGAGGAGGAAAGGGAAGCTACAAAAGTGGAGAATAGACAAGCAAGTGTCGGTGGACCTAACTAGCAAGTTATATCGGGGAGCAGTATAAATGTTGTAATAGGTAGAACAATTAATAAGAAGCAATTTATATAAAAAGACAACTAGAGAACAGTAAGTAAGTATGTAAGTAACCTTAACTTATATGAATGCCCATACAAACTTATAAGTTAAGGGATCTTCTGCAAGGCTCCCATCGTATAAAAAGTCCCATACCGATTTATACGTTGGGGTGACGGTTATATGCAAACATGCTATGCCATGATTCATGCAAGTGCAACCCACGCACACGACTCTATGCGCACAGACCTTTAGTTCCCCCTGTTCGGGAGGCTAGCTTCACCCCCAGGAACCTCCGTAGTGGCAAACGGAGACAGTGGGTCAGGCCCCCCACTCCTAGGCGGGTAACCACACTACCAGGCCTAGCCCTTCCGTACGCCCCTAGAAGAACACAACCTAGAGTGTCCGCGTACTGCTGCTGGATGTACCCTCCAGACTTTCTCTGAGTCATCGTACCGCTGTCGGTGTGATCGATCGCCTAGTACCGATGACCCACCACCTTTCTCCGTACTCCAACTCTCGAGCCCGCGGCCCCCCGGACAGTACTGTCCGTGCATCTACCTTCAGAGCTACTGTCTGATGGCAAGTAATCCTATAATTCTACTTTCCTAACTACCGGGGAGTGAGTGTGTGCAATCCTAGTTATACTAGTTGCTCTTTTGATTTATTACTCCTATGGTTTACGTTAGCCCAGGACTGCCCCCGGTATACCCCGTGAAGGGCTCTCAAGGGGCACTAGGAACCAAGACGGTGCATTACGGCCCGAAGTTCCCTTTCGCAAGGCACTTATTATTATTGGTTGTCTACCCTTTACCCAATCCCCTTTTAATGTTATAATGAATCTAACCCTAGCGTATAAAGACTCTTCCTCTTCCTCCCGGGACGGACGATTCTTCGTCGTTCCCGTACTCTCTTATCCTAACCAGTCCCACATTCTACTTATCCTGACTTCTAATAATGAACTCATTCTAAATTTGCCCTACCAACCATCGATTATCAGAATTCCGTGGTTTTACTAAATGCAGACCATCCTAGGCTATATGTGGTACACAAGGGGAGGTACTCCAAATTATCTTCCAAATCTCCTATAATATTTACTGGAGGACTATCATGACTTAATTAGCTTAAATCCAGGAATTTATAATTTTCCTAATTAATCTGATATTTATTTTATTTTTCTCAAAGATTGGCCATGGGTAATTTTTAACATGAACTACATGATATTCTTAAGTTATGGCCACCCAAAAATTAAGTTCATTAAATAACAGCAAGATAACCTCAAATGCAAATTCTCAGATTTTTATAGAAAGTATTTAACCTCTAATTAATTTAGTCAGTATAATCACGTTAATCCTACTTAATGAAGGAAGTACAGAAAGTATTCATCTAAAAATTATAGAAAAATTACTAGTCAGTAGTATGATATATAAAAGATCTTTGTGCAGAGAATCATAATTTTATCAGCTTGCTAAGCACCAAAATAGATTTAATCCAATATCCATGATAAATAACACTTAATGAAGCAAGCCTTAGAATTAAGCTTCTAAAAAATCCCATAAAAATTCACAGAGTTTTAAAACCATAATAAAGGTTCTCTGCATAAATTTCATCAATTTCCAGGAAGTTTGTACTCCATAATAAATTTTCTAAGCAAATCATACAACTACTAAATTGCTAAGGAAGTACCCAAAATAGTGATCATAAAATTCATAAAAAAATATCCAGAGCTTGTACTACCCCTATAATCCACTCTACCCAATTCTCATCACTTTTCAATGTGGTTTGGTGTCATTTCCTATCTCTATAAGTTTTGCGCCCTAAACTAGGGTTAGGTTTTTAGATATCCCAACGATCTCCAAATCCACTAAAATTTCATCCAGAGAACTATATTAGCCCTATGGTTCTCATAACCCGACCTCGGGACAATCCAAGGTCATTTGACCACATGACCTTCACAAACCACCAAGATCCATCCTTAGGGTTTGGCCTTGGTCCTTAGGGTAAACTTACCCCGATCCACCTCAAACTCCATGAGGGGGTGCTAGAGAACATTACTAGCCAGTGGTAAAAATCTCAGCCTCTGTTGAGGTGGTCTCACCACTCAAACTTCAAAAGTGCACTTTTAACCTAAGACCCCTTATTAGGGCAAAACTTAGGGTTGATCAATTCTAAACCAAACCATCTCCAAATGAGATGAAAAATTATACAGAACCTTATGGTGAACCCAGGGACCACTCACCAAAATTTGGGAGGGTTTGGAAATTATTTAACCACCTAATTAAATTCGGCTAGGATTATTGAATTTTTCTAAAAACAATAGAAAAATATTCTCCAAAAATTCTCATTTTTGGATAGAACCTAGATATATGTAAGATTAGTCCACATCCCAAATTTCAAGTCGTTTGGACGACTGGATTGGAGTGGGGAATTTTTCTAAGGTCAAGGCAGCCCTCTGGATAGACCTCACCAAAAAGGGTGCTGTGGTCTAACCAGGAATCCAAATTGAATGAAATTAATTTTGAATAAAACTAGACTTCAAGGGCTACAGTTTCTATGTTGACCACTTTTCCTTTAGGAGCCTCTAAGTATTTTTCCCAAATTATTTAACATGACAGAAATCTCATTCAGAAATTGATTTTACAAATAAAATCTAATTAAAGGCACTGTTCATCTTCTTCTACAGCCCGAACCAGAGACTGAAAACCTAATTTTCCTGTAGCCTTTCCAAGCTATTTCCCGGCCACCCAGCCATCTCCCTGGCCGGCCACCACCACCACCACCTCCGTTGAGGCGAGGGCTAACGTCGGGCGGCGGCACGGCCGCCGGAGAGGCGGTTTCCGGCGAACCCGCCACCATGATATTTTCGGAAAACCACCATTACGCTCACCCGATCTGGCTCTTTTGAGCCCGATATCTCTCCTAACGATTCCTAAGATCTATCCGCAGAAGAAGAGGGAGGGGAGGACCTTGTTCGCGGGTTGAAGGCGTGCAGAGCGTCGGGAAGCCATTTGCGCGGTGGTGGCGTCGCCGGAAATTCTTCAACAGCAAGGAGGAAGTCTGAACAGTTGAGGGAGTGTAACCTTTTCCTCTTGCACTCAGGAATCTTTTATAGATGAGGAAATGGGGAGGGGAAAGGGTGAACCGTTGGAGATGAAACGTTGGCGGCCATTAATCATATTCTTATGACGTTTCGGTTATGCCGAATGGCAGTTGGAAAGTTGGAAATGAAGAGGTGCTTGCCAGGTGGCAGTTTCCTATTGGACCCACTTTTCCTTAATTATTAACATAATTAAAGTAGGGAACGACCCATAAATACTCTTGATTTTTCATTCCCACAGCCAGAATTTATTAAGGCGTCGGTTACCGAAACTTCCAGTCTGGCTGACGTTTCGGCCTTGGTCACGGGCGTGACACATATGTCACGGGCGTGACAGGCCCGGTTAGCAGTTCTGGGTTCGACGATCGTCGAACTGAGATCGACGATCGTCGAAGGGTGGTCACGGGCGTGACACTTGGGTCACGGGCGTGACAGCCTGATGACTAGTTCTGGGTCGACGATCGTCGAACAGAAATCGACGATCGTCGAGCGCGGTCACGCCCAATGTCACGGGCGTGACAATGCAAGTCACGGGCGTGACATGGCGCGTGGTCAATTTTTGGGTCGACGATCGTCGAAGTGGGGTTCGACGATCGTCGAGCGTGTCACGCCCTTTGTCACGGGCGTGACCTGGAGGGTCACGGGCGTGACAGACCCGTGTGGCCGAATTTGGTTCGACGATCGTCGAGTTGGGATCGACGATCGTCGAGCGTGTCACGCCCTTGTCACGGGCGTGACATGGCGGGTCACGGGCGTGACCAACCCATGAGCCGATTCCTTAGTCGATTTATTTCAAGTTTTGGGCTCCCTAGGGTTCTACCACAACCAACCGACTCCTAGGGGTCTAGCCGGAAATGGGATGTTATAGGGCACTCTCAGCCCTACAAGGATGAGTATCCAATTAGCTGATAGGTCTATCAAGTATCCACTAGGTATCGTTGAGGACGTGCTAGTAAAGGTCGACAAATTCATCTTCCCGGTGGATTTTGTCATTCTTGATATTGAAGAAGACGTCGAGGTCCCTCTTATCCTTGGACGACCATTTCTAGCCACCTCTCGAGCAGTTATAGACGTTAGTAACGGAAAGTTGTTTTTGCGTGTGGGAGATGATGAGGTCACATTTTCTATAAATCAATCCATGAAAAACTCCTTAAAAAATGATGACTCTTGTTTTTTTGTTGACGTTCTAAATGAAGACTCTTCCCTTTCCCTTTCCAACATTTCTCCCAATGAATTTTAATCTTCGTTTTCTGAAATTTCTTCACATAATTTTGATAACCCGGTGATGTCGATCCAAGAAAATGTTGAAAATAATTTTGCATGTAGTAGGAAAAAGTATGAAAATCTTGTTTTTGAAAAAGAGAAAAATTTAAAAAATTCTTATGACGAACCACCCCAGCTTGATTTAAAACCACTGCCTGAGCACCTCAAATATGCCTTTCTTGCAAAAGATTCAAAATTGCCCGTTATAATCTCGGCTTTTCTTTCCCAATCCGAAAACGATCAATTAATCGAACTACTACAAAAGCATCGCCGAGCTATAGCGTGGCAAATTTGTGATATTCCTGGCATAAGTCCCTCTTTCTGCACACACAACATATTTTTTGAAAATAATCCTAAGGTGTAGTTCAACCACAATGTCGTCTTAATCCAAATATGAAAGAGGTTGTGAAGGGAGAGGTGCTTAAGTTATTAGATGCAGGGATAATTTATCCTATTTCCGATAGTCAGTGGGTAAGTCCAGTTCAGGTTGTTCCTAAGAAGGGTGGGATCACGGTAGTACCAAACGAAAACAATGATTTAGTTCCAACTAGGACGATAACGGGATGGAGGATGTGCATCGATTACCGTAAACTAAATGATGCCACTCGAAAAGATCACTTCCCCTCCCCTTTATCGATCAAATTTTAGAACGTTTGTTCGGGCACAATTTTTATTGCTTCCTCGACGGTCTCTCGGGATATTTTCAAATCCCTATCTCACCCGAGGACCAAGAGAAGATGACGTTCACTTGCCCCTTCGGAACTTTTGCCTACCGTAGAATGCCTTTCGGATTATGCAATGCACCCGCCACCTTTCAGCGGTGTATGCTTGCTATTTTTGATAAATATGTAGAAAATATTATGGAAGTTTTTATGGACGACTTTTCCGTTTTTGGCGACTCATTCGATCTATGTTTAGAAAATTTAGGAAAAGTTTTAAAGCGCTGCGAGGAGACAAATTTAGTTTTAAATTGGGAGAAGTGCCACTTTATGGTACGTGAGGGTTTAGTCCTTGGCCACAACATTTCCGCTAGGGGAATTGAAGTGGACAAGGCAAAAAATGAAGTAATTGAAAAGTTACCGCCCCCTCTAACCGTTAAAGCGATTAGAAGTTTTTTAGGTCATGCGAGTTTTTATCGTAGATTTATTAAGGACTTTTCAAAAATCACTAAACCTCTCACCCACTTGCTCGAAAAAGAAATTCCCTTTTTTTTATATAAATCTTGTCTCGAGGCCTTTGAATTAATAAAATCGAAACTTATAAATGCTCCTATTATGATCGCCCCAGTTTGGGATTTACCTTTCGAAATTATGTGTGATGCGAGTAATCATGCGGTAGGTGCGGTTTTAGGTCAACGAATCGCTAAGAACTTTCATCCAATTTTCTACGCTAGTAAAACTCTCACTTCTGCGCAAGAAAATTACACCACGACGGAGAAAGAGCTCTTAGCAGTTATTTTTGCTTTTGATAAATTCCGACCGTATGTTACTCTATCTAAGGTTATTGTTTTCACGGATCATTCCGCTTTGAAGTACCTCCTTTCTAAACCGGATGCCAAGCCGCGTCTTATCCGTTGGATCCTCTTACTTCAAGAATTCGACTTGGAAATTCGGGATAAGAAAGGAGCGAAAAACCTAGCGGCGGATCATCTATCTCGCCTTGAAAATCCCAAACTTGATTTTTTAAATGAAACTTTTATTAATGACTCTTTTCCGGATGAGCGTCTTTTGAATATTTCTTCATCTTCTACCCCTGGTTTGCCGATCTGGCCAATTATCTTGTGGCCCGGGTCCTTCCAAAAGAATACTCCACTCACCAAAAGAAGAAATTCTTTTCGGAGTTAAAGTATTATTTTTGGGAAGACCCATTTCTATTTCGCATTTGTGCAGACCAAGTGGTAAGGAGATGTGTTTCGCAGGAAGAGGGTCACCAAATTTTAAAACATGTTCATGAAGGTCCGACTGGCGGGCATTATCAAGCAAACCGCACCGCCCACAAAGTGCTTAGTGCTGGCTTCTATTGGCCAAGCATATTTAAAGATGCACAAATCTTTGTGGGCGGGTGTGATCGATGCCAGCGGACTGGAAATATTTCTAACAAAAATGAAATGGAGCAAAATTACTTTCTCGAGTGCGAAGTTTTTGATCTATGGGGTATAGACTTTGTCGGCCCATTTCCCTCCAGCTTAGGAAACAAATATATTCTAGTCGCAGTCGATTATGTTTCTAGGTGGGCAGAAGCCCAAGCTCTACCAAATAATGATGCTCGCGTAGTTATCAATTTTCTAAAAAAATTATTTTCTCGCTTTGGGTTTCCTCGAGCGATCGTTAGTGATAGGGGAAGTCATTTTTGCAACGCTCAGCTCACTAAGGCTTTAGCCAAATATGGCGTTACGCATAAATTGTCCACTGCTTATCACCCCCAAACGAACGGTCAGGTCGAGGTAGTCAATCGCGAGCTTAAACGAATTTTGTAAAAAAACGTTTCTACTTCTCGTAAGGATTGGTCTTTAAAATTGGACGATGCTTTATGGGCATATCGGACAACGTACAAAACCGCCATCGGTTGTACTCCTTTCCGATTAGTCTATGGAAAATCGTGTCATCTTCCGGTAGAAGTAGAACACCGTGCGTATTGGGCGTTGAAGTTTTTTAATTTCGATCCGCACTCGGTCGGTGAGCATAGAAAAAACCAACTAAATGAGCTTGACGAGTGGCGAGCGTACGCCTATGAAAATAATAAAATTTATAAAGAACGCACGAAATTGTATCATGATAAGAACCTGCGCCACCCTAAAACTTTTAAACCAGGCGATCAGGTTCTTCTTTTTAATTCGCATTTACGTCTCTTCCCGGGAAAGCTTAAATCTAGATGGTCCGGACCGTTCACGGTCAAGGATGTTTTTCCTTACGGCACTGTGCTACTTTCACACCCCGATAAAGGGGACTTTAAAGTTAATGGCCATAGACTTAAACTCTATTTCTCTAATGATTCTGTGACTCCTGCAAAGGAGAATCTTCTTTTTGATGCTTAGTTTCTTATTGTCTGATGGACATTATTTTTTTTTATTTATTTTTGGACTACTATATTTTTTATGAAACTCTTTTATTTGCACTGTTGTAATAAAAAAACATTATCGGGCATCTGCCCATGGACTCTATCTTTTTGCTGTTATTTTGCACTTTCTACCGGAGGCCAATCAAGCCCATGATCGTGGTCGCCGCTCCGTCGCTGCTGATATCAGATGGATCAAGTCATTCCTGCTGACGATCAAGTACTCTAAAAAACAAGCATGGGGGAGCGACATCCGCCTTCATCTCACGAACCCGGGGAAGTCCTGTTCTTTCTATTTCTTTATTTTTCCTGTATTTTCTTTTTCTCTTCTTCTCAGTCCCCTTCTCTTTTTCTTTTTGTTTCCTTCATTGAGGGCAATGAAGAGCTTAAGCATGGGGGGGTCTAGTTTCTTTTGGTCTTTTCTTTCTGTTATTCTTCTTTCAAAAAAATATATTATGTTTTATATAAGTATAATATCTTATGTTATGTCATCAAAACCCAAAAAAAAAATTAGAAAAAAAACAAAACAAAAAAAAATCAAAAAAAAAACAATTGTGCTTAAATCGATTGGAAAACAAAATCAAAAATTATTTATATCTTCATTTTTATGTTGCTTCTAGTGATGTGTAGGCCCATGCGGTTTCTTAGTTCTATATAGATTACTTTGGAAATGTTTTTATAAACCTATCATTTTAACATAGTCTAGTTCTACTGGTTGCTCTTTCTTAAATATAGGCATCCGGTTTTTAAGTTATAAGCTAGCAATGCGTAGTTGTGTCTTTTTATTCGGGTAGTTACTTACGAATGGTTGCTAGGTATCATTAGTCCTTTTTCATTTGCGGGGTAGTCTTTCTTGGTGTCTAGAACTTGTACCAAGCTACTCTCGAAGCATTTGCACCGTTTTTACGTTCTTTAGAAATGATTTAGGCCACCATTTGAATAGTTTGAGCTTTTCTTGCCCACCAAAAACAAAACCCTTGCAAAACAATTTTGGGCCTTTTTCCTTATTTTCTTTGTTTTTAGCTCCACCTTTCATTTCATTATGTTCACCAAAGCCAAATATCTTTCCTATTTTTGCACTATAAATTTGAGCTTAAAAATTATTTTTGTGGGAAAGGTATTATTTTTGAAATAAATAGGAAATTCTCAAGCTTATTTTTCGAGCTTTCTTATCAAATGTTATTCAAAAGAAAAAAAAATTTGAGAAAAAAAAATATCATTACAAAATCAAAAAAAAAAAAAATGAATGCAAAACGTTTATGTTTGGCCAAGTTTATAAAAGAAAAAAATTCATGGCCTTGTTTTTGTAGTTTCATATTGGAGAAATGACATAGTTGTTATTTCTCATTTTTTTATGCTTTGGTTATTTTTGAGCTCACCTTGGTTTAGTGCCTAAAACCTTCATGTTTACCTTTGATTCCACTTCCTAATCATTTACCTAAGCCAAGTTTTAATGCCTAGTAGAAGTCCTAATGATCTTAGAACTTAATTTTGCGTAGTGGAGAAAGTGTGAACGTACAGCCTATGGCCACCATCATTGATGGATTTCTTTGGAGGTTATCTTGGAGTGTTTTAGGGTTAATGTTTATCTAGCAACCTAGTAGTTTGTTAATGCGCCGTTTATTTAGAACTTCTACTTTTGTTTTCCTTATTTTCATTTATTTTGGATGCCTTGTTTTTAAGATTTAGAAATTAGTAGACTTCTCTTATGTTTTAATGAGATTTTTAGGCTTTCCCTTTCAAATCTTCTATTGTGCACTTCTCACCCCACTAGTTGATAATATGAATATTAGGATAGTTTAATTTTCCATGTTTTGTTTTTCTTAATTATGAAACCTAAATTAGCTTTGTTTATTTTCTATTTCCTTCCCTAGTTTTCATTTTTATTTGCTTGAGGGCAAGCAAATGTCTAAGCATGGGGGTGTTTGATGACTACTTTTTAGTCATCCTTTTTTGGGTAATTTAGTAGCTTAAATTTCTAAGTATTATTATAATTTTATGTTGTTGTATGCTGATAGTACGTTTTATAGCCTAAACTATTATGGTATTTTCTAGCTTTCAATTTACAAAGCATGTCTTGTATGCTTATATTTTGACCCTTTTTTGTATATATTATTGTCACTAACATCTTCCCTTCTTTTTGCAGGATTTTACAAGTTTTGCTGTTACACGCCCCATGGTCACGCCCTCCTAGGGCGTGTACCAAGGGCGTGTAACCTAGTGGAATGAAGCCGCCGGTTCGAAGTCAATCTTCCCAGAAACTAGCTGTCACGCCCACTGATACGCCCTACGTGGGCGTGTCTGACAGGCGTGACCCGCCAAGTCCCGAGAAGTCAGTACCGAGCTCAATTTCAACGCACCGAATCCGACACATCCATATGTCACGCCCTCCAGGGGCGTGTTCGATGGGCGTGTAACTCAGCAACCGCGCCAGAATTAAATGCCAACGCTCCAGATGTCGCACCGAATCAGACACGCCCTATGGTCACGCCCTCCATGGGCGTGTCATAGGGCGTGACCCAGCCCGAAAAAAAACTCTATAAATAAGGATCATCTTCTAGTGTTTGGGGAGGGGATGGAGAGAGATTAGAGAAGAAGAAGTGCTGCTATTTTAGTTTTTATGTCTTAAGCTTGTCTCTTCCTTTTTACTTCAAGTAATTGTGTTTCTTTTCATGCAAGCCTTTTTCGCATTTCTGTACTTCCTTTTTACAACATTTGTAATCATCGTAGAATGTGTTCTTATAGTATCTGTGTGCCCTACTTGTGATTCCTCCACATTACGAAATAAAATAGTTCGCTATTCTCTTTCCCTTCTACTCGGTGTTATTTTCCATACTATTAATATGATCTTCATTTTCTATACCATGAATAACTAAATCCTCCTTGTACTCGATCTTGATGATCTGAGGTTTGAGTGATTAAGTTATGATGCTTTAATTTTACCTTTCCTTTTTAGGGGTTTAACCTTGAATTGCTCTTGAATTCTTTTGGGTTGGAGATATATCATCGATGTATACTCTCCGCCTTAGCTTTCATGCTTGGCTAGCCGAAAGGCCGATAGTTTGAAGTGAGCACTCAAGAGGAAAGGGATTGGTATGCTCCCCTCGAGAGAGGCAGACATTCAAATCCCCCGGATTGGAGTAAAAACTAATAGTGGGGTTCACCGCGTAAAGCGAGCTTTAGGCCTCTGATTCAGACGAAAGTCGGTCGGACCTTCCTAAACTCAGTCGGACACGACTTCGAGAGAAGCGTGTTTAAGCTTTAGGAACCTCCACGGTCAAGAAACTCTCCCCTATTAAGTTTAGGCTTTTATCGCATTTCTTTATTACTCTGGCCGAGGTGATTCTTGATCGAGTACATTTTCCTCCCTTTGTCGTAGTTCTTTAACACTTTATCGTAATCGCGTCTAATAGTTCTTTAACTTAATGCAGTGGTCCTCTTTCTAGCGATTAACTATATTTCCTTTTTTAATTGCAATTTCCTTTTTAGCCCTCAAGATTTTCCTTCGATAAAATAATAGTCTTCGTGTGAGTAAGTGTATTCAGCAATTCCCGGATTTCAATACGACACTTGTGTCCCCTAGCTACAATTCGATAGGTATACTTGCCTAGATGGATTGCTAGTTCGGTTGCTTTTATTTTCTTCACGATTAGTAGACACCACCTAAGCCTAAGACCCTCCATCTATGCTAACGGTAAGTGCCACGTACATTAGGTCTCTCTAACTGAACCACATAGAGTGGGTACGGTTCTTCCTAACCCATTGCTCACACCACAATGTCAATTTAAGACACATGCGTGGGTCAAGCTTCCCCGAGTCCCAAAGCGATTACAAAAATCTTACATAACCCAGTTATGTAAAAGTTGGCTCCCAGGCCACCAAGTTGGCAGAATAACGCTTCTGACCAGTTTTCCGGGTGCACCTTGGAGTTTATCACCAAGATTCCCTGATGCAATCTACCACGTAGAAAACCCGAAAACGACTATCGGCATGGAGTCTTCTCCGACCATTCATGAATAATGAAACATCACCGATCCAAACCAACTTGTCTGGGTAGGATTCACACACCATACCTATGTCCGTACATCGATTCTGGACTCTACATGCAAAACAATGGGGGTTATTCATGTCTACCCGAAGGAACACCTCAAACTCACCGCATAATCGCGAGAGCGAGCTTCTTATGCAAAAAGAAAATGGGAATTCACATGTCCAAGAAGAGAATCGTTACCCTAGCATTTCTCTTCAGCGCCATGAAGATCTATTCGGATGGAAAGCACCGTATCAGCCTCGCTTTCGTAGATCTGAACTCGATTTGCGATTTGAAGCTCCGAAACTCCTCCGGCGGCCGGATCTCTACTCCTTCTTACTTGCTCTCCTCTCTCTCTCTAGAACTTTTAGAAAGAGAATAACCCAAGTAAAATGAGGAAGAAAACCCTCATCTCCTGGAATTAAACTAGCAGGAAAAAGCCTGAACCGTTGGATCCCAAAATAATGAAACGAACGGCCACGATTTGATCTTAAAGTCAAATTATTGGGCCGAACACGGCTTGCGACACGCCCATGTCCTAGGCCGTGTTCCACACTCATCGTAAACCAGAAAATCCAGAACAAGACATGGTCTGCGATACGTCTTGCGACATGCTCGTGTCACCCATAGACATGCCCGTGTCATGGGCCGTATGCCTCAAACGGTGCTTAAACCGTCACGTCCCGAACAGGACACGGGCTTAGACACACCCATGTTAGATTCGACACGCCTGTGTCTATTAATACACGCCCGTGATCCGGGTTGTGTCCCTCAATCGACACAGGATCAAAACTTCCAGAAGAGGACACGGCCATGTGACACGCCTGTGTCACCTGCCGTGTGCTTGACACGCCCTGGGACACGCCCGTGTCCCAGGCCGTGTTCCAAGCACTCAATGCTCGTCGACCTCGCCCCAACCACCTGAGCACGACACGATAATATGACATGCTCGTTTTATAGGCCGTGTTCACCTTACCAAGAACTAAACTTGGCTCAATCGCCGCTTGTTCCTCTTTAGAGTTTCGGGGCGTTACACAAACTATATCTTCGATATGATGATAGCTGTGATTTGCAAGAAGAAGTTCCAGTAGGTGATGATGATTTTTGACAAGACCAAGGAAAGCATACAAGCACCAAATTATGTCAAGATTATATCACTTCTACTTCATGAATTCAACCCAGAAGTCTTTTATCTCTCCAATGGTACAACTCTGAACCATGTGAAGAAAGTTTCCATATCCTTAATTCAAAGATGGGAACTCAAGCTTAAGAACCCTGCACAAGTTTTATAAGCACTTGATCACCCAGAGGATGAGGATGGGACCCCATCTTCCCCCTCTACATAAAGTAGCTTGCACATCTGGTGTAGTTGTAGAGGGGGAGCCTTCTCCTTCAACCCTAGGGGCAAGACATTCTACCCCTCCTCTAGATGTTGCACCACCTACTACTCCTGCTGAAGATCTGCTAACAGATGCTCATGTCGAAGAACAAATCCTATCTATAGAGGAATATATCAGTAAAATGATAGAAGAACTCACTTCTAAAGAGCCTCATTTCCCTATCCATACATAGAATTCTCCTCCTCATGAACCATCTCCATCTGACCACCATTCTGAACTAGAATCCCCTTACCATCAACCTCCTGCTGTAGATGTGCAAGAATAAGAAAAAGTGTTGATTTCTGATGAAAGAGAAGGAACTCCTAAACTAGCCGAGGCTCCTCTCAAGAGCCTGGACTTCTCCCTTCCTACCATTCTCGATGAGGAAGGAGATATTTTTTTATTCATACCATAAGAGCTCAGTTCTCATTGAATAAATCCCTCCCTAGTCAACTCCTTTAGTACCTCCTCCTCCACCTTCTCAAGCTAAAACACATGTTGATGATACCATTCTTGGTAAGATAGACCTAATGCTAGCACAATAAAGAGCTTATTTTGATGAATCTCCTAAAGTTATAACTGAGAAAGTAACTGCTCTAGAGAAAGAGATAAGCAGAGGATTTGCAGAGATACAACACAATACTGATGAGCTTAAACACCTCTTCCAAATAGGTGGGAAAGCTCTAGACCACACCATCACCAGTATTGGTTAGGTGATGAATCAGTTAGTAACCTTAGCAAACAATCAAATCCAACTAGAAAAGAAAGCTCAAGAACATACTTTCAAGACATGTGATGAAGTGGGCACCTTCAAAGAGGAAGCAATTGCCACCCTATTCATAGAAGTGAGAAAGCGGGAGAAGCTAGTGAAAGAATACTTAGAAAAATTAGATAACAATATTGAAAGTATCTAGTGTCGACTATGTCCACCTATGGGGGGGGGGAATAGGTCTCATGCAGTCTTTTGCGGAATTTAAATCACCTGCTCAAATGACAAACACAACACAGAAAAGCACACAAGCATTTATAGTGGTTCCCCGATTTGGGTACGTCCACTCTCCCCCTTCGACCTATCTCCCACCAAGGGACGACTCCATCACTTCACCAAACGGATTGAAATCCAATCCTCACACTACAAAAGGCACCCGACAACCCGAAGGAGTCACTACTCCTCCACCACGGGTTGCACCCAACCCTTATAAATAGGAATCACTATTCCTTTACAACAAAATAAAAATAGAATGTACAAAAAAAACAAACTACACTTGTGGAAAGCCCGATATCCTTCTTCGTTCGTTGAAGCGTTCTTGATGAAGACGAAGAGTCCACGACCGGAGTACTCTCTTGTAGAGAATCTTCCCAAGATTGGCGGCGGCAAGTGAATGCGGCGGCGATGCTTTGTAGATCCAAACTTCTTGACGAAGCAAGCAAGGTCTACCAACTATCTCAATCGGATCGGTCGTCTCAATCGATTCGAAATGAAGAGCTAACTTCATTCAACAAATCGAGTGACAAGGGATCTCGAGAGAGAAGCGTGAGATGCTATACTTAGCCTCGATCCTATCGCCGGACGATCAAAGAGGATATAAGATCTGTTGCGGCGATAACTTGCGAGCGACGACGGCGACGGAAGGATTTCCGCGATCGGCTAGGTCACGCTCGGCGGCTTTGATTCCTCGTGTAATAATTTTTGTAGATGTTCGAAATAAGCGAGTATATATACTGTAGAACAACCAAGAATGACCGTTGTGAGGCCCATAAGAAGAAACCCTAGGCCTGGTCAAAACAGCGCACAACATCTTATTCCGGTCCAGCGAACAGAGCGAATTTGCCTAAGGAAGATTCAGCGAGAATCATTGATGATTCTTGACGAAGCCGGTGGGAATCACTCATGATTCCCGTCGAATTTACCTTAGCAGAATTCCAGTTGAAATACTTGTCATCGGGTGGAAATCGGCAATAATCAAGATCATTATCGATGAATCGGCGGGAATCAAGATCATTCTCGACGAATTGGCGATAATCAGTCGTCGATTCTGCCTTAGCAGAATTCTTCAAAAAGGACAGTCAGCAAGATGAAGTCGGCAGGAATTGGCGAGTGATTCTCGACGATTCGGCGAGAATCACTAGTGATTACCGTCAAATCAACGAGAATCACTTAGTGATTCCCGTCGATTTTGACTTAGAAGATTTCTTCTTCCTCTTTCTGAACTTGGTCTTTGACCCATCTTTGCTCCTCTTCTGCTCTTGATCTATCTCGACCCTGTACTTGAAAATAAGTACACTCTAATAGAGAGAGCACACATGAGTCAACACACTGATTTGCTCAACGAGGGATTACGTTGCGCAGACCCGTGTATATTTACCCACTACACCCTGACATTAGTGTGTACTTAGCATGGAATAGCTACAAGCACAACTTGACAGAAAATCATCAAATACATTGTGAATTCATCTTAGCTTATACAGGGGCTTCTTCAAATCAGGTATATTGTGGATACGATACCCAACAATCTCCCCCTATTTGAAGAAGCCAAAATCCTACTAGGTAAGAGGAATTACACCAACCAGAAGAAAATACATAACAAAATATGCGAGACAAGACACAGAATAATAAACGCATTTAGAACAACAATTGAGTCAACATGTGATCATATATATATATATATATATATATCCAAAATTATTCATATGAATACATGAAAAGATACACACGCATATAGAAATTGATAAGTCTATATCCCAAGCCTATTTCTCCTTACCTTGATCATCCTTAAGTTGTTCAGCCTGGAACTTCTTGCTTTGTCTTTCAAAGTACTCCTTCGGCTTCGGGTAGTATCTGGGTGGAGGAGCTTTATGTTCGACAGTGTTAGACCTGAAGAAAATGTTTCTTTTCGCCTCATACACCTTGTGCATCTCCCACTCATACTGATTATACACTTTATTTCGATCAAGTTCTCCCCGCTGTTGTAACATGAATGTGTCCAATATGATGCTTCTCGATGTAGGGCTCCATCGTTCATTCTTTACTTTACATTCCTTCAATCTTACTTTCCTTTCAGTCGGAGTCTCTTCTGAAGTTCCGTCTTGAAGTTTTCGTTTTCCTTTTGCAATGGCCTCTTGATCAAACATGGCCATGTGAGCAGCTCTTGCAGCGGCCCTAGCAGCCTTCCTGACCTCAGCTTCACTCAGGGGAACCTCCTCAGCACTTGCCTCCTCAGCAACAGTGGTAACCTCATTAGGAGGAACCAGAATTGGAATTTGTATACCGGATGCTTGTTGAACTAGCCAGTGACAGCTTTCAAAAACATACTTATTTGACTGCATGAAGTTGTCGACCATAATTTGTTCTAGCCCTGCCATCTTAGCTTTATATTCATTCTCCCCCTTTTTGGCTTCGAGGGCAATGGAGTTTGCATAGGAATGCAGTGACTCATCTATATGTTTAACAGTCTTTGTGAACTCGTTCAGCAGGGATGTCTGATTTGCGTTGAGTGTCATCATGCTTGCATCAAACAGCTTGATGTTGGCTGCCACAACATGTGCATTTTGGTTTACCACTGCTAGATCATCTTTATTCTTCTTAAGTCCTTGTATTAGAAGATTTACGGCAGTGCCAGCCTCTGCATACTTAGCGTCAAATTTCAGTTCCATCATATCCAGTTTATGATTTATCTCCACAATATTTTTAAGCATCAGATCCTCAGATTGCTTAATTCATTTTAGCACCTTGTTGTGAGATTATTCAAAAGAGGCTTTCAATTCATACACTATACCTTGAATGATGTTTACCAAGTGATTTGCCAGGTTAGGTCTTAGTGGATGAACCTGATGCATGTCCTGGTCGTGCTCTTCTTCAGATACACTGGGAGAGCTTGATAGGTTCACAGTCTCCAGCGGGGGGATTTGGGCAGCCTCTGTTGTTTTTCCATGTATACTTATCATCCTATGCTGGGAGGTCCCCCCTCCATTGCTTCACCAGATTCATCAGGAACTTTAATGGAACCTGTTCCTCAGAGGGTAGGTCAACATAACTCTCCCGTGTGGTCGTTTCATTTCCAGCTTGCTCATTATTCACATCATCCTCATTGGCAGCATCATCCTCCATGTCATCCTCCACTTCCTCCTCATCAGCCAGATCGGTAGCGAGGGTATCCACTGCCTCCTTGGCGATCTGGGTAATATCAGTAACTGCATCTGTATGATCCGAACCTGATACTTCCATCCTAAGGGCATCAGAAGGAATGGATAACGACTCCCCCTCAGTTCCTGTATGTAGCAAATCTGGAACGTCATTGGGTTCATCCAAGGGATTTCTGTACTCTGGAGCTCTACCATCTTCATCACCCTGTGCTTCAGCCGCACCTCCTAGGCCAATTCTCCTCTCCCATCTATCAAACACGCTGGAGTCCATCTTCTTTAAGTAGTGAAGAGGAACTCCCTTACTCATATCAAACCTGTCTCTGTCCATCTGATTGAGGTACAGGCTGATGATTCTCCCAAAGTTGGGAGTTCGTTGGGTATCTTTAATCTATTTAAACAACATGGCCCCCAGTTGTATCTTTTTCTACACACCACAACCATCAGGATTTTGAACATGTCTCCTGAAATATGATCATGGGAGCCCGATTTACAGATCAGGACCTTCCAAATGATATCAGATAGGAGCTTTCCTTCCTCATTCATGTCCTTGCATTTGATAGCCTTTGTCCCTCGTGCTAATCCACAGAACAATAGTGTCCGTGCTCGATCATTCTCATCCAGGTGGTCCTCTTGTTCAAAGCTATTGAGCTGTAGATGATGTGACAATTTTGCTGCTGACATCTTGATCCTTAGTCCAACAACCTTACTTTTTATCAAGGTGTCCTCGTGATGGAGGTTCGCGGTTGCATAGAATTCAAGAACTTCTTTATCTAGAATTTTGCACGGGTGCTCAAGGATAAAGGAGAGCCCAACTTCCTCAAGCATCAGGATGATGTTCCTGAATTCATCAGAGGCATGGGAGAAGCCAGTCCTAACCAACTCACTCCTAGTGAGAAGTCCAACCGTGGTTTGAGGAGCCATTGCAAACCTAAAAAAAGTAACATCCAAGGGACTTAACTCTATATAAATCTCTAGTTTAGGAACTATACTAGACAAGTTACAAACAAGCTCGATTCAAGGAGGAACAGTCGTTACCCTTACGCTGAGCAGAGAGAATCCCTAGTCGGCTTGCGTCGGTACTGCTGGCGACGGGAGATGGAGTCGACGGGAGAGGGAATGCTAAAACGGCAGGAACCTTGTGTCAATGGATGCCGGAGATGGAAGCACCGAGACGACAGAGAGAGGACAGCAGCATACTACACTGGACGGAGCTGGAGTCGATGGGAGGGAAGGGGAAGTCGAAGAGAATACCGAGCGACTGAAGCACGGGAGAAGGTTCCGCACAACTGATGAGAATCGGCGAGGATTCCGCAGAGTCGACGGGATTTCCGCAGCTTCCAGAATGCGAAGGGTCGGGCTTTCCGATATTTCCACTGACCGAATTTTTATTGATAAATTTAAATTGTCGATTTGAATTTCGAGACTTTGCCCTTTTTATTTCCTGGTCAGAATAGTTAATCTGAGTCAACAGGATGTTAACCCTAGAAATAAACACTGGCTATTTCTCGGTGAGTCAATAATGTAAACTATTCGTTATAACTACCGGCACACGTCCCTTGAATTTCATTGGATCGATTGACACCCATTGTCACACATTATCGATGATATATAAACCATTCATCAGATTCCAATCTAAGAAACATACAGGTATTAGCTCTCGTGTCCTACCATCAGGTGGGTGTATATATATCTATGTATGTTTATTTTAGAGAGAATCTACATATTTGTTTGGATATATATATATATATATATATATATATATATATATGTAATGCGATTCAATTTTCGAAACTGAATGCGCGTACTTGGGATCATTTAGTTGATCATTTGGATCCTCTATTTGAAGTACAACAGGTATCCTGTTGAAGTAGGCCATTGTGGTTAGCATTTTCTCTTATCCCATATACTTATTCCATACCATTCCTGGAACATCTCTTGTCTAGGTCCCATCATGTTCACGTGAATCTAGACTATCCTGCAAAAACGAATTACCTGACCTTAGGAACCCAATATGCATTGGGTCCTAGGTTCCTGTCAGCATAAACTATTGAATGCCTTCCTACAGGATTTTTTTCAGGAAGGTTATCTCTAGCCAAAGGAAGTTGACATACCCTTGCACTTGGCACAGAAGGATTGTGCCAACAATCTATGGCAAAGTGACCCACTTTGCCACAGCACCAACACTCATGAATGTTGTATCTCCTTTTCTGACCAGATCTACTGACTGAGTTAGTCATGATCTTAGGTCTGACAGGGGCAGAACAGGTTCTGTCACAGATTTGCCATTCCCACCGAGACACGAGGGAGGGTGGATGGAGAACATATGGTGAGTGTCATGTGGCCTGGGAGGTGGTGCCTTCTTTTCATCCAGCACACCTCCGGGGGCCCCATGGGTACTTGCTACATGTTTCCCAACCCCCTTTTCCTGAGTCCTAGGGTGGTGAGAGTTATTGTGAGAGCTGGTTCCTGCACTTTCATGACGACTTCGTACTGAGGCCGTGAATACAAAAGGTTCATGATGAGCCTTGTGTATTCTCTCATGGGTAGCTATAAAAGCTTTTGCACTGTGGGTATTTCGACATCAGGGATGATTACTCTTGCAGTGACCATAGTTGTTCTTATGGTCATACCTGAAAGCATAATGTGTGTCCTTCCTACTTGGTGTGGGGGGGGGGGTCTGAAAATAGTTTCCACATTTCTCCGCGATTTTATAATTCGTGAGATCCACCCATTTTCTCCCTTTCTCTTAATAGCATCTACCTTGGAAAAGTTAGATACTATTCTCTTCTCGGTCTCTAGACAAAACTCTAGATCCGAGATCTTTGAGTCCTTCACCTTGATGGATTCCAATTGGAGATCCATTAGGGTCCTCAACTGAGCAATATCCATAGCTTGTTTCTCCACAAGCAAGTTGCTCTTCTGAAGGGCACTATGAAGGGAATCAAGAGTTTCAATCCTTTGATTGAAGCTATCCATCACCCTTGCATCACTTGATAGACAACCCTCTGGACTACTCCTGTCTTCAGGAGATTCAAGAGATAAGGAGCATGATGAGGAAGATACCTGATCCTAACAGTGATGATCAGGGTTAGCGTTAAGATCTGCAGAGACAGATGTGTCAGTTTCATCATAACTGCATTCCTCAATCTCTTCTTCAGTCTCAGAAAGAGACACGGGAGCCCTGATATTTAGAGATTAGTCTTGACTTTCATCTTCAGAGATGAGGACCCCCCACATAGGCTTCATCCTCTTGCTGGCATCCAGTCCCAGCTGTCTCCGTTCCCTTCATGAGGTCAGAGATAGTTTGCCACATAGACTTTGCAGTCTTACACTTGTCCAATCTTGAACGAGATGATCCCGACCAAACGTCAGTGATGATCTGACGAATCAACTTGTCCAGGTTGAAAAGTGAGAGCTCAGTCTCGGACATCTCTTCGGGACTCTTGGGGATTTGGAGATCTTTTCCAAATCCGGAAGCCTTCATGGGAATGAAGGGATCCTCTTCCATAATGAATTATGCGCGAGGGTCAATGCCCTCCAGATGAAACATAACTCCTATCTTCCAGATGGAATAATACTCCATCGTGTAGGCAAGGAGTCTCAGAGGAGAGACATCAGAGTATAGCTCCCTCCTTGAGTCTTGTTTCCTTCTTGACACTAGATGCGGGATCTTACTCAAGGTGTTATCCTTTTTGATGAGCAACCTCGCTCTGATACCACTTGAAAGAATCTAGTGTCGACTATGTCCACCTATGGGGGGGATAGGTCTCGTGCAGTCTTTTGCGGAATTTAAATCACCTGCACAAATATCAAACACAACACAGAAAATCACATAAGCAATTATAGTGGTTCCCCGATTTGGGTACGTCCACTCTCCCCCTTCGACCTATCTCCCACCAAGGGACGACTCGGTCACTTCACCAAACGGATTGAAATCCAATACTCACACTATGGAAGGAACCCTTCCAAACGAAGGAGTCACTACTCCTCCACCACGGGTTGCACCCAACCCTTACAACTAGGAATCACTATTTCTTTACAACAAAATAAAGATAGAATGTACAAGAAATACAAACTACACTTGTGGAGAACCCGATGTCCCTCTTCGTTCGTTGAAGCATTCTTGATGAAGACGAATACTCCACGACCGGAGTACTCTCTTGGATAGGATCTTCCCAATATCAGCGGCGACAAGTGAATGCGGTGACGATGCTTTGTAGATCAAAACTTCTTGACGAAGCAAGCAAGGTCAACCAACGATCTCAATCGGATTGGTCATCTCAATCGATTCGGAATAAAGAGCTTACTTCGTTCAACAAATCGAGAGACAAGTGATCTCGAGAGAGAAGCGTGAGACGCTATACTTAGCCTCAGTCCGGTCGCCGGATGATCAAAGAGGATCTAAGATCTGCAGCGGCGACAACTTGCGAGCGGCGACGGCGACGGAAGGATTTCCGCGATCGGCTAGGTCACGCTCGGCGGCTTTGATTTCTCGTGTAAGAATTTTTGTAGATGTTCGAAATAAGCGAGCATATATACTATAGAACAACCTAGAATGACCGTTGTGGGGGCCCACAAGAAGAAACCCTAGGCCTGATCAAAATAGCTCACAACATCTTGTTCCGGTCCAGCGAACAGAGCGAATTTACCTAAAGAAAATTCGGCGAGAATCATTGATGATTCTCGACGAAGTCGGCGGGAATCACTCATGATTCCCGTCGAATTTGCCTTAGCAGAATTCCAGTTTAAATACTTATCATCGGGAAGAAATCGGCGAGAATCAAGATCATTCTCGACGAATCGGCGGGAATCAAGATCATTCTCGATGAATCGGCGAGAATCATTCGTCGAATCGTCCTTAGCAGAATTCTTCAAGGAGGACAGTCAGCCAGATGAAGTCGGTAGGAATCGGCGAGTGATTCTCGACGATTCGACGAGAATCACTAGTGATTCCCGTCGAATCGGCGAGAATCACTTAGTGATTCCCATCGATTTTGACTTAGAAGATTTCTTCTTCCTTCCTTTGAACTTGGTCTTTGACCCATCTTTGCTCCTCTTCTGCTCTTGATCTATCTCGACCCTGTACTTGAAAATAAGTACACTCCAATAGAGAGAGCACACATGAGTCAACACACTAATTCTCTCAACGAGGGATTATATTGCGCAGACCCGTGTATATTGACCCACTGCACCCTGACATTGGTGTGTACTTAGCATGGAATAGCTGCAAGCACAACTTGAAATAAAATCATCAAATACATTGTGAATTCATCTTAGCTTGTACAGGGGCTTCTTCAAATCAGGTACATTGTGGATACAATACCCAACAAACATGAAAACCCTTTGGGAAGAAAAGTTGACTGAAATTCATGTTGATGTATAGAACCAGATAGATGGTGTCAAGTTTCACAAATATGATACAATTGTTTGGATGCACAACCAGATCTTTCCCGATTTCTAAGCTGATCCTTATATTATTCCTCACCATCTTAATCAAACTGCTCAGTATCCTCCCATCCAATAGCCAACTCTCTCTCCAAGACCTGCAGGCTTAGATGCATCACCTCTAGAAACATATGCTCAAGTTTTGTAATCTGAACAGATAGATTTGCCTCATCAAGCACCTCCTTAAATACAAATTCCTAAGAGAATAAAATATGGTGATGGAGCCTCTGCTAGCAAGACCATTCCTATTCAAGAAGAAGAAAGAATAAGAACCCAAGAATTTGCTGAAATATGGAGCCCAACCTCCAAATCCATAATTCTTGATACTCTCAAACTTGTCATGGACTATAATGAAAGCAGGAATGATCATTATAGCTCTCATGAATGGGAACTGTATGAGAAGTCTTTAATCAAAAGAAGAATACATGACAGAGAATATGGAAAGAACAATCCTAAAGCTCCTCCTAAGTCTGCCAAATATTATACCAAACCTTTTAGCTATCAAAAGAGACAATAAGAAAAGAATGAGAGATAGCAACAACAACAAAGCAAGGAACAATAGATGATCAAACAGTTTTTATCTATGAGATTTTGTTGAACTGGATTTCTTGGACAAATCAATAAATATCAATCTTTAATTTTGATGATCTGATTTTATCCTTAGCATAGCTTTTATCATTATTATCACTTGGTTTACTAGTTACTTTATTTGTCTATCTTGATGTAATTCACCTTAGTGTAGAGGGTTCTGACTTCTGCAAATAGGAGGAGATTGTTGGGTATTGTATCCATAATAACCTAGATTTGTATGAAGTCACCCTTAAACTAAGATGAATTTAGTTGTATTTGATGCAATGTTTGAGTTATGTGTTTGCAGGATATAATTGCCAAGTGTGACCTATGTTAGTCTACAATGAGTCACCAAACATAGGACCATACAATGAAATCCCTCATTGTGTGATCCATGGTGTTGACTCATGTGTAGCATCTCTATTGGGACACACTTCTTTTTCAAGCACTAAAGTTATAGGAGAAAGACTAGTTGCTGAATTCCTTGAAAAAAAGAAAATTTTCAAAAAGCTAAAATTTTTCTATGTGTTATACTCGAGAAGGACAAATAAGTACTCAGATCAAAAGATCTTACAGGCTCAATTTCTGTTAAGAAACCTATAACTCATACCCACTGGTCTTACCTCAGAGATCTACCCAATCTCCTAGCTCAGTGTTGGAACCCCACCTTGTTTAGGGTTGATTTGGGCTAGGTTCACTATTTCGTTTGTTGACCCATCATGTATTGTAAATGGTCATTAGTTTTTCTAAGGTTAAGGTTAGTCTTATTAGGTTAGCCTTTGAACCTAACTTCAGAAGACATCATAGACTCAAGAATTTAGAGACAAGTAGTTTTAAAGACTTCAGAATTTCTGCTCGACGATATCAAAACTCAGCTCCACGATCGTCGATCTCCGATTAATGAACTCAGAGTTCCTTCCCTGAGTTGAGCTCGATGAAAGTCCAGCTGAGGTCGACAATATCTGATCTCATATCCGAAGTTTAGCTCGACAAAAGTCTTTCTCTGATCGACGAACATGGAGCTCAGATTAGCAGTCCTTCCTCAGTTTATGATTGCTGAGCTCAGCTCGACGAAAGAGATTTCTTAGCTCGACGAACTTGGAGTTCAGGTCGATGAAATTCTTCCTGAGGTCAACTATTTTCTTTCAGATTTTGTTCAACATTTTTCCTCTTCAGTTTTTCAGTTTGACTGTCAAATTTTTTGATTATATTTAAGCAATAATACTCTGATAATTAATGCTTACATTCTCTAGAATATAGCCATTTCAAGGCAGTATTAATTATGGTATTCACAGAGTAATTATTTGGCTTATTTACTGGGACAGATAAGGAAACAAATTAAAGACAATTCTAACAGTTCAAGTCTCCAAGATTTTCTGCAGTCAATCAAGGATTGGATTCAAAATTCAAAAGCCGATTTTCTTCAAGGAATATAAAAAGTTATTTTTCAAAAATTTGAAATACAACAATCAGAATACAGAAGCTAATTTGAATTTTGCAAACAAAAAACCGAAACAAGAATACAGCTCTCATAGATTTTTAGTCTTCTTCTGTTTTGCTTCAGGACTTTTCAAGAGACAAACAATCTGAACTAGCTTAAAAGTTTCCTGAAGATCAATCTTTAATCTGAAGGCCTATACCCTGATCAAAGCTCTCATTCTCCTTAATTCTTCTACATCTCAGGGGAGCTTTGACAACAGCAACATCCACTAGTCTTCTCTCTGATTATTGATAGAGAATACATCATCTTTTTTTCCTTTCACAACTATAAAAGGGTTTCTTAACTCCATTCAAAAGTTATTCCTTTTGGTTGTCATGTTTCCTGATCAAAAGACTTGGTTTGGTTTTTGGGTACCTGGTCAAAAGCTCAAAGGGTTGTTATATCTCCCTTAGAAAATTGATATTGTTGTGGCAGGGCACTTGATCAAAAACCTATAGTTGATTCTTACTAGGGTGGTAGAAGAGTGGATGTACCCAAGTTTAGGGGAACCACTATAAATTCTTTGAGTCTTCTGGATTGCTCTATTGTTTATTTCTGTGTGCAGTGATTGTCTTTGTTTTTATTTCTCTTTATACATATACTTATCACTTATTTTAATATACTGTAAAAATTAATCACAAATTAAAAAACTCTATTCACCCCCCCTCCTCTAGAGTTAGTGTGATCTATCCCCTCACTTTCAATTGGTATCAGAGGGAAAGGTTATTTTGTTGCACATGCTAACACCTGAACCAAAAGATCTTTGATAGATCTTATTTTCTCCTGTGTATTTTTTATATCATGGCACAAAATAAAGAATACTCAAGCACCAGACCTCTACTGTGCAACCTTAACAAGTTTGCACTTCGAAAGGCAAGGATTAGGTTATATTTGAATTCAGTTGATGAATATATCTACAATTCCATTTTTACAGGTCCCCCTACTCCTTCTGTAATAACATCTATAAGCACCAGTGCAGTTCCACCACCTGAATGGACTGAGACACAGAAGAAAGCAAAGGTTACTGATGCCAAAGCAATTAACATTCTAGCACAAACAATGTTAGATGATATTTTCCAGAAGGTTATTGAGTCTACATCAGCAAAAGCCATCTGGGATTCCCTCAACCAAATGGTAGTAGGATCAACTGATGAAAGAAAAGATAGAAGATCTCATCTCATTTCCTAATATGAGAACTTCAAGAAAGAAGAGTCAGAGTCAGTGGTTGATATGTACAACAGAATCAGCTTGATCATCAATGAGTTGAAGAACCTGCACAAGAACATATCACTGACTGAGATCAATGATAAAATCCTTATGTGATTACCTAGCACATGGGACTCTAGGATCTGTCCAATCAAGAAGGCTAGAAGCCTAAATGAAATCTCTACTGAGTCTTTGCTAGGCAAGCTCAAGTCTTATGAGCAGCTTATCAAGACTAGGGAAGCAGCTAAACAGAAGACTCCTACCTCAGGAAGGAAGGAGCAAAGAATTGCCTTTAAGGAATCTGAAGAATCAGAAACTCTACCAGAAAATGAAGATTTGATGAGTCTCTTAGCCAAGAGATTCTACAAAATGGCTAAGAAGGATTTGAAAAGAAGATCAACAAGGAATGAAGATAAGCCAAGGTATGACAAGACTCCTACTAAGGAAGTTGTCTGTTATGGTTGCAGGAAGGCAGGACACATTCTTCTAAAGTGTCAAAAGGCTCAAAAGAAGGATAAAAGAAAAGAGAAGGAATACAAGAAGCACTACAACAAGCCTTCTTCCAGCAAGTATAAGAAGAAAGAAAAAGGCTTTGTTGCTGAGACTTGAGAGTGAGTCTTAAGAAGAGTATCATCTTCCATCTCTAGTGAGGATAAAGAAGAGGCAAAAGCCAGAGAGATTTGCCTGATGGCAATTAATGCTTCATGCAGTTATACAGCAGCTGATGAATCAGCAGAAGAATCGGAATCAAAAGAGGATATGGTAATAGCCTGTTTTGATTTCAATTCTGATCATTTTAAAGCAGAATTCAAACTTTTATGTAATGATTTAATTAAGTCTGAGAAGGAAATCAAACTTCTCAGAGATAAACAAATTGAATTTGATAATTTGTTTTCTGAAAAACATAAAACTAAAAGATGAACTAGATATAGCTTCTTAATAAATCATTTCTTTAAAAACTGAACAAATGAGGCTAAACAATTTGAAGAATCCCTAAAATGTGTAGAAGTGTTAAATTAATGGATATAACCAGCACAGTAAATGCTAGGTTAATAGAAAATTAGGCTTAGGAGCATCATCTAGTCAGCCACCAATACTTATGAAAAATATTCTTTCAACCACCCTATCAAATTCATATTAGAAAAGGGAAAAGAAAAATTAGAGAAAATAACCAACACACATAAGAATTTCAAAAAACCCAAACAAAGAAAAGGAAAAAAAATTTCAATAAAAACCATGTTCAACATTTTTCGTCGAACTTAGATCGATGAAATGTATATGGTTCTTTCGAACTCAGATCGACGAACTATGAATGCAAGCTTTATATATAATAAATCGTCTAACTGTGATCGATGCAATTTTTATGGTTCGTCGAACTGCGATTGATGAAAATAGGGCACAGGAAATGAATACTTACATTTTCTGAGCGGAGTTCGACAAATCATCCCTATTAATCGAACGCGGATTGACAAACTTACGGAATTCATCGACCTCAGATAATTTCAATAGAAACCTAAATTTCTCCTGAAATGTTAATCAACCTAAATCATTTGTAAATCCCTTTACCCAATGGATAATTCCACCTAGACTACCTAGTCATTGGAACTAAATGTTTATTTAGAAATAAATTGGATGCACAAGGAGCAATAGTAAGGAACAAAGCAAGGCTGGTAGCACAAGGATATTCACGAGAGGAAGGAATTGATTATGATCAACCTTTGCACCTGTTGCAAGACTTGAGGCTATTAGAATCTTTCTTGCCTATGCAGCCTACAAAAAGTTCAAAGTCTACCATATGGATGTCAAGAGTGCCTTCTTAAATGGTGAACTCAAAAAGGAAGTCTATGTGTAGCAAACACTAGGTTTTATCTCTCTAACTCATCCCTCTTTTGTTTTTAAATTACATAAAGCTCACTATGGTTTAAAGCAAGCTCCAAGATCTTGGTATGAGACCCTAGCTAGCTTTATTTTAGAGCATAAGTTTTCTAGGGGCATTATAGATAGGACTTTATTTTTAAAGCATCATAAAAATTAAATAATGTTTGAAATGAGTAGCATGTGTGAGCTTTCATACTTCCTTGGTATTCAAGTGAAGAAATCCCGTGATGGCATTTTCATCTCCCAATCTAATTATGCTAAGTGTACAACCCTGTATTCGCGGAGTGGGTGTCCCCCGGCAGGCGCAAGCCTTGCTGTGCAGTTTTAAGCTTTTTGAAGTTTTTGCACTCTTGGAGGCCAATTAGTGTGAATTTGAGTTTTATACTATTAGGGGGATGAAATATTTATCTCCCCCCGACCCCTTTGAGTGGGACGCCCAGGCCGCCGAGTACCCCCCAGGCCGCAGAGTACCCCCAGGCCGCCGATTTCACCCAGGCCGCCGAGTCCACCCAGGCTGCCGAGTAACGCCCAGGTAAACGTTACCCCCCCCCCCCCCCCCAGGCCACCGAGTAGCCCCTAGGCCGCCGAGTACCCCCAGTCCGTCGAGTACCGCCCAGGCCTCCGAGTACCGCCCAGGCCTCCGAGTACCGCCCAGGCCGCTGAGTACCCCCCAGGCCGTCGAGTACCCTCCAGGCCGTCGAGAGTACCCCCAGGTCGCCGAGTACAGCCTAGGCCGCCGAGGTACCCTCTAGGCCGCCGAGTACCGCCCAGGCCGCGAGTATCGCCCAGGCCACCGAGTACAACCCAGGCCGAGTACCCCCCAGCCCGCCGAGTACCACCCAGGCCGCCGAGTACCCCAAGCTGCCGAGTACCGCCCATGCCGCCGAGTTCACCCAACCGCGAGCTCGCCCCTAGCCGCCACCTCGCCCGACCTCAGCTCGACCAATTTGGGGAATTTCAGTAATTTCAGAGCAGCATAGGTTGGTTATTGATAGGTCATTCTCAGAAAAATATTAAAAGACCCTTGAGGGTGCCTTGGATGGGATCACTTCTTTATTACTTGAATCCCCTTGCTTTCTTCCTCCAAGGAACCTAGCTCAGCATTGGCTAGGGAGGGGGAGACCTTGAAGTCTTCCGGGTGTGAGGTGGGACCTCCACGCTAGAGCGAGGGTCTGTCAAAGTTTCTCAAGTCTTTGGTCCGTGACGTTCCCCTGAGTGTAGTAGGTGTGAGGTCACCCCTCTTTTGTGACCTGAATCCACAGAGACCAAGTTTTTGGTTTCAACATTTTTTGGGCGGTGAGCGTGGAGAGTTACCAGCACAGAAGATCTTGGGAGAGTGTCATGGCTGGAGATCAGGGAGGTAGTGATGATCTCTGCGAGCTCCCCAACCCCGGACCCTTCATTGGAAGGGAGGAGTTCATGGAATCCATCCAAGGCATCATGGTGATGCTGCGAAGTTTGGCTCCTCGGGGTGGCAGCTCCACTCCAACCCCCCAGGAACTAGCTCCCCTCTCGGTGAGCTGCCTCCCAGGGGAACAAGCGAGATGACCACAGCAGGGGGAGACGGAAGTGCACCAGGTAGGCGACCTTAGAGGGAGAGGATGGGAGAGGGGGTCGAGTGAGACCTCTCGGCTGGGAGTTGTTCCCTAGCCCGACAAGTGCTAGCCTTCCAGGAGAGCAGGTCGCGTGAGTAGAGGTGGCGAGAGCACCCCTCAAGGGGTCACCTTTCAGCAAGCTAATCATCTCAGCTCCTGTTCTAGAGGGGTTCAGAGAGCCATACATGGCTTACTATACTGGGAAGGATGACCCCGTCCAGCACCTGCAGTGGTTCTAGGATGCGGTCTCCATCAAGCGATGATGGATGCCTTCAAGTGTCGCCTCTTTGTGATCACGTTGAAGGAGAGGCAAGGAACTGGTTTCATAAAACTCCCCCGAGGCCGATCTATGGGTTCGAGGATTTAGCTGAAGCTTCTAGCTCCGCTTCTCCACCTCCAAGAGGAGGAAGAAGAGTCTCGAGTCCATTTTCTGATAAGGCAGAGGGCCGAGGAGTCGCTGGCCCACTACGATGACAGGTTCCAAGAGGAGATCTTGGATATCCAGGAGATGCTGGGGTATACTATCCATATGCCTTCACTGTTGGGCTGAAGGAGGGCTTCTTCAAGATGAGCTTGACTCAAAAAGCCCCCCTTTCCTTCGAGGAGCTGATGAAAAGAGAGGCAGAGGAGATAGCTTGGAGGCGGCCAATCCGGCATTTGTCAAGAGGTTGGCAAAGTTGACGGAGGCAGAGTCAAAGGAGCAAGGTGGCTCGAGACATCAGGAAGGAAGGAGATAGGAGCAGAGAGCTCAGGGGTTCCAAGGACGGGAGGGTTCAGAGCTAGGTTGGAGGGAGCAGTGAGGACCTGCCAAGGGTTCAGGAAGAGCTCGCATCCAGGGTGAGGGGACTTTCAGGGAGGCCAAGGAAGATACAACTTTTAAATACATGCCCCTAGCCAGCTCCTACACCCACCGCAGCAAGCGATGGCGATCGTTCGAAGGGAGAGGAGGAGCCGCGCAGGAAGAGGAAGAGTCAGAGTAGAGTTACCCTACTGTGAGTTCCACTAGGAGGAGGGCCATGCAACAACTACTTGCCCCGAGTTCCAGGAGTTGAGAAGGACAAGAGCTCCGGCACCACAGCCTCATCAACCGCAAGATCTGTACGGATTGAAGAATTCCAACCCGAGACAGCAGGGGAGAGGTGTGAGGACAGGGTTGATGTGGGCACCCGGGGAGGGATCCTTTGATGCACGAGGAAAGAGGGAGGTACACGGAGTAGATCATCTCTTATAAAGAACTTTGTTTGTATTGTATCACGAATGATTAATGAAAAATACCATCGGAAAACATTTGTGATCAAGTCCTTTTGTCCCCGAGATGATTCCACTGACCAGACTCCCACTAACTATAAGGGCAGGTTGATCTCTCATGGAGGCTAAGTCATTTTAGCTCCGGGATGATTCCGCTGACCAGGCTCCCACTAGCTGGTAGGGCAGGTTGATCTCTCGTGGATGCTAAGTCCTTTTAGCTCCGGGATGATTCCGCTAACCAGGCTCCCACTAGCTGGCAGGGCAGGTTGATCTCTCGTGGAGGCTAAGTCCTTTTAGCTCCATGATGATTCTGCTGACCAGGATCCCACTAGCTGGCAGGGCAGGTTAATCTCTCGTGGAGGCTAAGTCCTTTTAGCTTGGATGATTCCGCTGACCAGGCACCCACTAGCTGGCAGGAAGTTTATCTCTCATGGAGGCTAAGTCCTTTTAGCTCTGGGATGATTTCGCTTACCAAGCTTTCACTAGTTGGCAGGGCAGGTTGATCTCTCGTGGAGGCTAAGTCCTTTTAGCACCGGGATGATTCCGCTGACCAGGCTCCCACTAGCTGGCAGGGCAGGTTGATCTCTCGTTGAGGCTAAGTCCTTTTAGCTCCGGGATGTTTCGCTGACCAGACTCCCACTAACTGGCAGGGCAGGTTAATCTCTCGTGGAGGCTAAGTACTTTTAGCTCCGGGATTATTCCATAGACCAGGCTCCCACTTGCTGGCAGGGCAGGTTGATCTCTCGTTGAGGCTAAGTTCTTTTAGCTCGGGGATGATTCTGCTAACAAGGCTCCCACTTGTTGGCAGGGCAGGTCTATCTCTCGTGGAGGCTAAGTCCTTTTATCTTCGCGATGATTCCGCTGACCAGGCTCCCACTAGCTGGCAGGGCAGGGCAGGTTGATCTCTCGTGAAGGCTAAGTCCTTTTAGCTCCGGGATGATTCCGCAGACCAGGCTCCCACTAGCTGGCAGGGCAGGTTGATCCCTCGTGAAGGCTAAGTCCTTTTAGCACCGGGATGATTCCGCTGACCAGGCTCCCACTAGCTGGCAGGGCAGGTTGATCTATCGTGGAGGCTATGTCCTTTTATCTCCGGGATGATTCCGCTGACCAGGCTCCCACTAGCTGGCGGGGCAGGTTGATCTCCCGTTGAGGCTAAGTCCTTTTAGCACCGGGATGATTCCGCTGACAAGGCTCCCACTAGCTGGCAGGGCAGGTTGATCTCTCATGGAGGCTAAGTCCTTTTAGCTCCGGGATGATTCCGCTGACCAAGATCCCACTAGCTGGCAGGACAGGTTGATCTATCGTGGGAGCTAAGTCCTTTTAGCTCCGAGATGATTCCGCTGACAGGCACCCACTAGCTGGCAGGTTGATCTCTCGTGGAGGCTAAGTCCTTTTAGCTCCGGAATGATTCTGCTGACCAGGCTCCTACTAGCTGGCAGGGTAGGTTGATCTCTCGTGGAGGCTAAGTCCTTTTAGCTCCGGGATTATTCCGCAGACCAGGCTTCCACTAGCTGACGTGGCAGGTTGATCTCTCGTGGAGGCTAAGTCCTTTTAGCTCCGAGATGATTCCGCTAATCAGGCTCCCACTAGCTGGCAGGGTAGGTTGATCTCTCGTGGAGGCTAAGTTCTTTTAGCTCGGGGATGATTCCTCTGACAAGGCTCCCACTAGATGGCAGGGTAGGTTGATCTCTCGTGGAGGCTAAGTCCTTTTATCTCCGGGATGATTCTGCTGACCAGGCTCCCACTAGCTGGCAGGGCAGGTTGATCTCTCGTGGAGGCTAAGTCATTTTAGCTCGGGGATGATTCTGCTAACCATGCTCCCACTATCTGGCAGGACAGGTTGATCTCTCGTGAAGGCAAAGTCCTTTTAGCTACGGGATGATTCCGCTTACCAGGCTCCCACTAGTTGGCAGGGTAGGTTGATCTCTCGTGGAGGCTAAGTCCTTTTAGCTCCGGGATGATTCCGCTGATAAGGCTCCACTAGCTGGTAGGGCAGGTTGATCTCTCGTGGAGGCAAGTATTTTAGCTCCGGGATGATTCCGCTTACCAGGCTCTCACTAGCTGGCAGGGCAGGTTGATCTCTCGTGGAGGCTAAGTCCTTTTAGTTCCAGAATGATTCCGCTTACAAGGCTCCCATTAACTGGAAGGGCAGGTTAATCTCCCATAGAGGCTAAGTCCTTTTAGCTCCGGGATGATTCCGTGACCAGGCTCCCACTAACTGGCAGGGCAGGTTGATCTCTCGTGGAGGCTAAGTCCTTTTAGCTCCAGGATGATTTCGCTGACAAGACTCCCACTAGCTGGCAGGGCAGGTTGACCCCTCGGGGGAAACCAAGTTTTTTTTACCAAGAGCGCTACACTCAGCGAATATGTTGGGTTGGATGTTTCTTTCCGAGCTTGTGCCAACCTCGAAAAGAGTGGGGATTGTGTACAACCCCGTATTCGCGGAGTGGGGGCCCCCCGGCAGGCGCAAGCCTTGCTGTATAATTTTAAGCTTTTTGAGTTTTTACACTCTTGGAGGACAATTTAGTGTGAATTTGTGTTTTATTCTATTAGGGGGATGAAATATTTGTCTCCCTCCAACCCCTTTAAGGGGGCCGCCCAGGCCGCCGAGTACCCCCTAGGCCGCCGAGTACCGCCCAGCCACCGAGTTCACCCAGGCTGTCGAGCTCGCCCCTAGCCGCCAACTCGCCGACCTCATCTCGACCAATTTGGGTGCATTTTAGTAATTTCAGAGCAGCGTAAGTTTGTTATGGCAGGTCATTCTCAGAAAACTATAAAAAGACCCTTTAGGGTGCCTTGGAGGGGATCACTTCTTCATCACTTGAATCCCTTGCTTTATTCCTCCAAGGCACCTAGCTCAACATTGGCTAGGGAGGGGGAGACCTCAATGGTCTTCCAGGTGTGAGGTGGGACCTCCACGCTAGAGCCGAGGGTCTGTTCCTTGTTTCTCAAGTCTTTGGTCTGTGACGTTCCCCCGAGTGTAGTAGGTGTATGGTCACCCCTCTTTGGGACCCGAACTCCACAGAGACCAAGTTTTTGGTTTCAACAATTATGTGTACAACCCGTATTCGCGGAGTGGTGATCCCTCAGCAGGCGCAAGCCTTGCTGTGCAGTTTTAAGCTTTTTGAGGTTTTTGCACTCTTGGAGGACAATTTAGTGTGAATTTGTGTTTTATACTATTAGGGGGATAAAATATTTGTCTCCCCCCGACCCTTTGAGGGGCCGGCCCAGGCCACTGAGTACCCCCCAGGCCGCCGAGTACCGCCTAGACCGCCAAGTTCACCAAGGCCGCCGAGCTCACCCCTAGCGCCAACTCACCCGACCTCAGCTCGACTAATTTGAGGGAATTTCAGTAATTTCAGAGCAGCGTAGGTTAGTCTGTGCAGGGTCATCTCAGAAAACTATAAAATAGACCCTTGAGGGTGCCTTGGAGGGGTTCACTTCTTCATAACTTGAATCCCTTGCTTTCTTCTTCCAAGACACCTAGCTCAGCATTGGCTAGGGAGGGGAAGATCTCAAAGGTCTTCGGGTGTGAGGTGGGACCTCCATGCTAGAGCCAAGGGTTTGTTCCTTGTTTCTCAGTCTTTGGTCCATGACGTTTCCCCGAGTGTAGAAGGTGTGAGGTCACCCCTCTTTTGGGACCCCGAATCCACAGAGACCAAGTTTTTTGTTTCAACATTTTGGTTCAGTGAGCGTGGAGTGTGACCAGCACAGAAGATCTCGGAGAATGTCATTGCTGGAGATCAGGGAGGTAGTGATGATCTCTGCGAGCTCCCAACCCCGGACCCTTCGTTGGAAGGGAGGGTTATGGCATCCATCCAAGGCATCTTGGGGATGCTACAAAGTTTGGCTCCTCGGGGGTGAAGCTCCACTCCAACCCCCTAGGAGCTAGCTCCCCCTCTCGGTGAGCTGCCTCCAGGAGCACAGGAGAGATGGACCCAGCAGGGGGAGAAGGAAGTGCATAGGTAGGCGACCTGAAGGGAGAGGATGGAGAGGGGGGTCGAGCGAGACCTCCTTGGTCGGGGAGTTGTTCCCAGCCAGACAAGTGCTAGCCCTCCAAGCGAGCAGTTCACGCGATCTAGAGGTGGTGAGAGCACCCTCAGGAGGTAACCTTTCAGCGAGTTGATCATCTCAGCCTCTCGTGCTGAGGGTTCATAGAGCCATAGATGGCTTACTATACCGGGAAGGGGATGACCCGTCAGCACCTGCATTTAGTCGAGGATGTCGTCTCTATCAGGCGATGACGGATCTGCCTTAAAGTGGTAGCCTCTTTGCGATCATGTGAAGGAGAAGAAGGCAAGGGACTGGTTTCTTCAACCCCCCCCCCCCCCCCCCCCCCACTGAGGTCGATCTATTGAGTTCGAGGACTTGAGCCGAAGCTTCCAGCTCTGCTTCTCCAACTCCAAGAAGAGGAAGAAGAGTCTCGAGTCCATTTTCTGATAAGGCAGAGGGCCGAGGAGGTTGCTAAGCCCACAACGTTTATAGGTCCAAGAAGAGATCCTGGATATCCAGGAGTGCCGGGGTATGACTCTGGGGGGGGGGAAATCCCCGGGGGGGGCAGGTCTCTAGATGGCCTTCACTATTGGCTGAAGGGAGTCGGCTTCTTCAAGATGAGCTTGACTCGGAAGGCCCCCCTTTCCTTCGAGGAGCTGATGGAAAAGGGCGGCAGGAGGAGTTAAGCCATGGGAGGCGGTCAATCCGGCATTTGTCAAGAGGTAGTAAAGTTGACGGAGGCAGATTCAAGGAGTAAGGTGGCTCGAGACATCAGGAAGGAAGGAGAGAAGGGCAAGGAGCTCAGGGGATCCAAGGACGGGAGGTTCGGAACTAGGTTGGAGGCAGTAGGGAGGACCTGCCAAGGGTTCAGGAAGAGCCCTCATAGGGGTAGGAGGAACTTTAGGGAGGCCAGGAAGATACAACTTCCAAAGGCAAAGCCACTAGGCATCTCCTACCCCACCGCAGTACGCAATGGCGATCGGTCGACAGGGAGTGAAGGAACGCGCGGTAAGAGGAAGAGTCAGAGTAGAGTTTACCCGAACTGTGGAGTTCCACCAGGAGGAGGGCCATGCAAAACTATTGCCCCGAGTTCCAGGAGTTGAGAGGACAAGGGTCCGGGCACCTGTTGCGCGCTAGGGTTCGAAGAAAATAAACGCAACCGAACTAGCAACCGATGAGGCAAGTATACCTATCGAATTGTAGCAGGGGACACAAGTGTCGTATTGAAATCCGGGAACTGTTGGCTAAGCTTACTCACACGAACGCTATTATCTTATCGACGGAAAAACTAGGGTTTTAGAAAATCTAAGCGCAATGGAGAATTAAAGCAAACTAGAAAGAGAACTACCGCAATTAAGTTACGCTATTAGAAAAGAACTATGCTAGAAAGGAAACTACTGCAGTTAATTAAGAGCACAAGATAGGAGATTACTACTAAGGAAGAAAATATGAAATGGAAATGCACCCGATCGAGATTCACCTCGGCTAAAGACGATTAAGAAAATGCGATAAAAATCTAAACTTAATAGGATAAGGGTCCTTGACCGTGGAGGTTCCTAAAGCTTGAACACGCTTCTCTCGAAGTCGTGCCCAACTGAGTTTAGGAAGGTCCGACCGACTCTCGTCTAAATCGGAGGCCTAAAACTCGCTTTACGCGGTGAACCCCACTATTGGATTTTACTCCAATCCGGGAGATTTGGACGTCTGCCTCTCTCGAGGGGTGCGTACAACTCCCTTTACTCTTGAATGCTCACTTCATTCTTTCGGCCTCTCGGCTAGCCCAGAATGAAAGCAAAGGCGGAGAGTATATATCGAAAATATACCCCCAACCCGTGATTAATCAAGAGTAATTCAAGGCCCTAACCTAAAAAGAAAAGATTGATTAAAACATCATAAATCGCTCTAACCTCGGATCATCAAGATCGAGTACAAGGAGGATTAGTTAATCATAATGGAGTGGAGGGGGGAGATGAGTAGAAAAACATAAGAAGAACACAAGCTAAGGAAAAACAATTTTATTAATGAAAAAGGGCAAGTTACACTAATGAAAATAAAATTACAAGTGCATGAAAATTAAACCCTATTCTAGCCCTACATTAAGCACTAAGCAAGAAGAAAATTACAATAAAAGCTAGACAAACTAAGATTAACTAGGGTTAACCAAAAAGTACAAAGAGAGGGGGAGAGAGAGAGAGAGAAAGCATGAAAAAGGATCAAGAAACAAAGGGGCAGCACCTCCCCCACTCAACCAAAGCTTGCTGAAATGGGGAGGAGGGGGCTCAATTTATAGAAATTTTTCTCGGGTTGGTCACGCCCTCCGACACGCCCTAGGGGGGGCGTGTCAGGGGGCGTGACAGGTACGGATGTGACCTCGGGCTCTGGATTCTGGCGGGAGGGATGATTGCTTCGGTACGTCGGTGGTCACGCCCTAGGTCACGCCCGTGACAGGGGGCGTGACAGGCACGTCATGTCCAAATCATTGGTCGGAAATCCGTCAGTCGCCGAAAAAGGAGGTGTCACGCCCATGTCACGGGCGTGACATGGGGCGTGACAGTACTATTTGCGTGCTGAGGCGGAACGGCATTTAATGCGGCGGCAGCTTTGCGGCGGCGCAGAGGGCACGCCCCTGGTCACGCAGCCTGGTGACACGCCCAGGGAGGGCGTGTCAGGGGGCGTGACAGCGGTTTTGACCGTTTTCTGTCCCTTCCAGCAGGTGTCCTCGGGATCGGGTGACACGCCCTAGGTCACGCCCAGGGAGGGCGTGACAGGGGGGGTGTCAGGTCATTTTGGCAATTTTTCTGGAAAACCTGCAAAAAGACAGAAAAGTTAGTGGCAATAAAATTTACATAAAAAGGATAAAAATAAACTAATAATAGACATAATTTGTACAATATAAAATAAAAATACGATAATAGTTTAGGCTACAAAACGTATTATCAAATTCCCCCAAGCTTAAGCTTTGCTTGTCCCCAAGCAAAAATATAAAACTAGATATTTATAAAAAGGACTAATCAAAAAGTTCTAATTATGCCTACACAAGTACTATGCGAAATTCTTAGTAGGGAAAGGTGAAATGTAAGTCTAAAACAATTATTTAGGTATGGTAAAACTTTTAAACTTTACTTAATAAAAACAAATCATCCAAAATTTTAACGAGATTTTTTTAAATGGACTTAAGTAAAGCAACGAAATGAAAAACACGCATTGAGTTGTTACTAGATCCAAGCAACGCATTATAATTATATCAATTTAATTATCAAAAATCTAGGTTTAAATCCAAAACTAAAACTGATTTACTGTTTTTCTTTTCTTAGTTGTTAAATAAAAATCAAAAAGCGTGAATCAAAGGACTTAAATAGGACAGAAACGTTTGGTTTAGGAAAATGATTAGGAGTGGAATTCAAAGATAAACGTGAAGGTTTTAAAATCACACTAAACCAAAGCAAAGAGTTTCAAAAATTTTCATAAAAATATATACACATTTTTTTCTTTCTTTTTCATTTTTTTTTTCATTTTTTTTTCTTTTTTCAAAACAAAGGCCATAAATATTTTTATTTTCCTTTTTGAGTTGGCCAAACAAAAATAAACATCACTTTTGAACATACTTCTTTTTTTTCAAAAAACCTTTCTCCACAAAAATCACAAAATACCCTATCAAAATCGTCAAAATAATTTATGAAACTCAAAAAGGCTAGTGTGATTCGATAGGTTGGAAATTTTGGCTTTGGTGAAACTGAAATGAAGGGAGGAGCTATCAAATGAAATCGGAAAAAAGGCTCAAAAACGGCTAACTAGTGGTAAAAGTTTTTAGGTTGGCAGGAAAGCTCAAACGAAAACAAAAACGGCCTAAATCATTTTCACGCTTTTGAATTTATTTAAAACAAAGGTTTGAAAAATTTCAAAAAGTGAGTCCTAGATAATAAAAGAAGATTGATGAAATTAAGTTGAAAATAGAAATAATAGGTGACTTGGATCGTTCACATCTACTACGTTATTCAAAAGTTGACTTTACAAAAATTATTCAAAAACGAAAAAGAAAATAGTGGATGATGAATTTTTGAGAAAGTAAAGGAAAGTTGTAAAAACAAAAAAAAAACCATAATAGAAATGCGAGTTTTAGAAAAATATTTCACCTTAACATGCTACCGTGAATTAGAAACACAGCATGGCCAACATTTTACTTGTGAAACATAATTAAAAAGAACGATTAGAAATATTATAATTAACTAAGTTGTTTATAGGAGATTTTGAGTAAAACAAAACTAAAAACTAGGGGTACTATTGAAATACCAAAATGTCTAAACTATTCAAAAACACATATATATTTTTTTAATTTTGAGAAATATTTCTCTTTTTTTTTTGGATTTTGGAAAATTTTTCTCTTTTTTTGGAATTTTAAGATATTCATTTTTTTTTTGGAAATATTTACAATATATACAAAAAGGAAATTATTTACACTAAGCAAAAATGAAGGAGGAAATCCTCCCCCAAGCTTAAAACAGACATTGTCCTCAATGGCTAAAGAAGGGGATTGGAGAAGGAGAGAAAAATAAAGTACAGAATTGAAAGACAGAATTGAAATACAGGTACTTCATACGGATTTATCTGCCCGGATTTATTTGCTGCGAAAGCTGAGTGATGCCGCTCCCGAATGTCTTCTTTGGACTTTGTGATGGATTCAGCAATGTTGGAGCAGGCGATCGCAGAAGCTTCAGCTTGTCGGAGCCGTCCGAGGCAAAAATTGTAAAATAAAGAAAACAGAAAAAGATAACTTGGGTTGCCTCCCAAGAGCGCCCTTTGGTTAAAGCGTCGTTGAGCTCGACGCATCAAAAAAAATAATATTGTCCAAAAATATTGTTGTCCCGAAATAAAATTGTTTTTAGCAAAAAATAAAAAGTTCAAGATTAAAGTTCGTGAAGCAGAAACTTAATAGTGTTTGGACTGACATCATCATCACCAGAGAAATACAGTTTAAGACGCTGACCATTCACTTTGAAATTACCCTTATCAGGGTGAGAAATTAAAACAGTTCCATAAGGAAATACTTCTAAAACAGAAAACGGGCCAGACCAGCGAGATTTTAATTTGCCCGGAAATAAACGTAAACGAGAATTATATAAAAGGACTTGGTCGCCCGGCTTAAAGTTTTTAGGGTGCCTTAAGTGTTTATCGTGTAAACGCTTCGTCCGCTCTTTATAAAGTTTATTATTTTCATAAGCATAAGAGCGCCACTCGTCGAGTTCATTTAGTTGAAATTTTCGAAGGTCACCGACTGAGTGGGGATCGAAGTTTAAAAATTTTAAGGCCCAAAAGGCGCGGTGTTCTAACTCCACGGGCAGATAACACGATTTTCCATAGACCAGTCGATACGGCGTACATCCGAGGGCGGTTTTGTACGCTGTTCGGTAGGCCCATAAGGCATCGTCAAGTTTGGCTGACCAGTCTTTTCTAGATGTTGAAACAGTCTTTTCTAATATTCTTTTTATTTCTCTATTAACTACTTCGACTTGACCGTTAGTTTGGGGGTGGTAGGCAATGGATAGTTTATGCGTAACGCCGTATTTAGTAAGGATTTTTGAAAATTGCGCGTTACAGAAATGGGAACCCCTATTGCTAACGATTGCGCGTGGCGTACCGAATCTAGAAAATAATTTTTTTAAAAACGTGACTACAACTCGGGAGTCGTTCGTAGGAAGAGCTTGGGCCTCAGCCCATCGTGAAACATAATCAACAGCAACTAAAATATATTTGTTTCCGAAGCTAGAAGGAAGGGGGCCAACAAAATCAATTCCCCAGAGGTCGAAAATTTCGCACTCTAAGAAATAATTTTGCGGCATTTCATTTTTATTAGAAATATTGCCCGACCGTTGGCAACTATCACACCTGCTCACAAAGGCTTGCGCGTCTTTAAACAGGCTAGGCCAGTAAAAACCCGCGCAAAGCACCTTATGAGCGGTGCGAGCAGCTTGATAGTGCCCACCTGTCGGACCTTCATGCAAATGTTTTAGAATATCAATTCCTTCATCAAAATAAACACATCTCCTTATCACTTGATCCGCACAAATTTTGAAAAGATGCGGGTCTTCCCAAAAGTAGTTCTTCAGCTCAGAAAAGAATTTCTTCTTCTGCTGAGAGGAGAACTCTTTTGGGAGCACCCGGGCCACTAGATAGTTGGCGATGTGCGCGAACCAAGGAGAAGTAGATGTATTAACTAAAAGCAGCTTCTCATCAGGAAAATAGTCATTAAAAGATTTTTCATTTAATTTTTCTATAAAGGGGTTATCTAATCTTGATAAATGGTCGGCGGCCAAGTTCTCGGCTCCTCGCTTATCACGGATCTCTAAGTCAAACTCCTGGAGGAGTAAGACCCAGCGAATCAAGCGAGGCTTGGCATCCGTTTTGGCAAGAAGGTACTTGAGGGCCGAGTGGTCCGTAAAAACAATGATTTTTGAAAGTGTAATGTAAGGGCGAAATTTATCAAACGCAAATACTACAGCTAAGAGCTCCTTCTCGGTTGTGGTGTAATTTTCTTGTGCAGATGTGAGGGTTTTACTAGCGTAATAGATGGGGTGGAAGTTCTTAGATATGCGTTGACCTAATACGGCCCCCACCGCAAAACTACTCGCATCGCACATAATCTCGAAAGGAAGGTCCCACACCGGAGCTATCATAATTGGCGCGTTAATTAACTTTTCTTTAATTAATTCAAAGGCAGAAATACAAGAGTCATCAAAAATGAATGGAGCGTCTTTTTCTAAGAGATGGGTGAGGGGCTTAGTGATCTTGGAGAAGTCCTTTATAAAACGACGATAAAAACCAGCGTGGCCTAGGAAACTTCTTATAGCTTTTATGTTTGTAGGTGTCGGCAACTTCTCAATAACTTCTATCTTGGCAACGTCTACCTCAATACCTTTAGCAGAAATTTTATGACCCAAAACTAACCCTTCCCTCACCATAAAATGGCATTTTCCCAATTTAGGGCAAGGTTAGTTTCTTCGCATCGTTCTAAGACTTTTTCGAGGTTTTCTAAACATCTATCGAAGGAGTCGCCGAACACGGAGAAATCGTCCATGAATACCTCCATAATGCTTTCTACGTACTTGTCAAATATTGCGAGCATACATCGTTGGAATGTAGTCGGCGCATTGCATAATCCAAATGGCATTCTTCGGTACGCGAAGGTGCCGAAGGGACAAGTAAACGTGTAGTTTTCTCTTGGTCCTCGGGAGAGATGGGTATTTGAAAGTACCCCGAGAGGCCATCGAGAAAACAATAAAAGCTATGGCCGGAGAGACGTTCTAAAATCTGGTCGATAAACGGTAGAGGAAAGTGGTCCTTACGGGTGGCGTCATTTAACTTACGGTAATCTATGCACATACGCCAACCCGTCACCGTCCGTGTCGGGATTAATTCATTATTCTCATTACTAACTACGGTTATCCCTCCCTTTTTGGAACTACCTGAACGGGGCTAACCCACTTACTGTCCGATATAGGGTAGATAATTCCTGCGTCTAATAGTTTCATAACCTCGCCCTTAACTACTTCTTTCATATTCGGGTTTATACGGCGCTGAGGTTGAATAGAGTTACGCGAATTATCTTCCATTAAAATTTTATGTGTACAGAAAGATGGGCTTATGCCCTTGATATCAGAAATTTGCCAAGCAATAGCCCGGCGATGCTTACGTAGAACTAGAAGAAGTTTATCGTTCTGCGTATCCGTAGGTAGGCCGAAACGATAACTGGTAACTTGGAGTCTTTTTCTAAGAAAGCATACTTAAGGTGTTCGGGAAGTTCTTTAAGTTCTAGGGTAGGGGGTTCTTCATAAGAGGATTTTGAGATTCTTTCTTTTTCAAAAATAATATCTTCATAAATTTTTTTATAAGGAACGTAATAAGGGGTGGGGCTAGCAGCCAAGACGGCTTCTTGTACAGATTCAGTGGTAAGAAAAGAGGAAGAATAAAAATCAGAAAATTCTTTTTCAAAGTCGGAGAAGACAATAAGAAGATTCATCACTTCCTTGTAGTGATTCTGTTGTAAGAGAAGAGGAGCAAAAAGTAGAAAATTCTTTTCAAAGTCGGAGAGGCAGTAGGAAGAATCATCACTCACGGCGTCTACGAAAAAACATGAGTCATCGTTCGCTAAGGTGTTCTTCATCGAATGGGTGATAGGAAATGTGACTTCGTCGTCGCCTACTCGAAGAAAGAGCTTACCATTGCTTACGTCAATGATGGCTCGGGAGGTGGCGAGGAAGGGTCGGCTAAGGATCAGGGGAACCTCGACGTCTTCTTCGATGTCCAAAATGACAAAGTCCACCGGGAAGATGAACTTGTCGACTTTCACTAGAACGTCCTCCACTATTCCTAACGGGTACTTGACGGATCTATCGGCTAGCTGGATACTCATACGCGTGGGGTTAAGGCTACCAATCCCTAACTTTTTGAACAACGAAAAGGGCATCAGGTTTATACTTGCGCCTAAGTCGGCTAACACGTGTTTAACAAAGAGATCACCGAAGACATACGGGATAGAGAAACTACCCGGGTCACTGATTTTCTTCGGCAAACCGTTTGTTAAAACGGCGGAGCACTCGGCGTTTAGCGTGACGTGCGAAAGATTCTCTAACTTCTTCTTGTTTGTGAGAGGTCTTTAAGATATTTGGCGTATTTCGGCATTTGCGAAATAGCCTCGTGGAAGGGAAGATTAATGTGGATTTGTTTGAAGATTTCTAAGAAGCGGGAGTACTGATCATCTTGACGTTGTCTATTAAGTTCAGAGGGGTATGGAGGAGTTGAATTATTTTTGAAGATGGGTGGTGGTGTGAGATTATTTTCTAAAGTGGGGGTGATTACTTCTTCAGCAGAGGGTGGAAGCGGAGCAGAGCTTTGATTTTTAAAAGTGGGAGCAGAGCTTTGATTTTTAAAAGCAGGAGCGGAGCTTGCCTCGGGCTCTTCACTTACCATACCGGAGACTTGCTTCCCACTCCGAAGAGTTATAGCTTTCGCTTGCTCTCTCGGGTTGGGTTCGGCATTGGAAGGAAGAGACCCTGCGGGTCGCTCAGAAATTATTTTCGCGAGCTGTCCTACCTGATTTTCTAAACTTTTTACGCTTCCGGTTAAAGTTCTTATGGTGGCGTCATTTGTGGTGATATATTTAGAAAGTAATTCCTCCAAGCTTGGAGGTTTTGGGTAATTTTGAAGAGGTGGTGGTGGTGGTGGTGCAGAAAAATCATTTTGTGGGGGTGGGCGCATCGCATTCGATGGATTACTCCATGAAAAGTTCGGGTGATTTCTTAAAGCGGGGTTATAACTATTCGGAAAATTAAAACCAGGCGGATGAAAATTCGCAGCAGAAAAATTATTAAAAGCAGTTCTAGGCAATTATTAACATAATCTAAATGTTCTGGAGTAGGGGTTGCAGATTCCCATACCTGAGGGGCGGAGGCAGCAGTCATCTCCGTTATTTTTTTGCTTAGGATTTCTACTTGTAGAGCGAGCTGGGAGACATTGTCCACTTCATAGATACCTGCAGGCTTGTTCGGGCGGGACCTAGGCACATTCCACTGATAAGTGTTCATGGCCATGTCCTCAAAAAGCTCAAGAGCGGCTTCCGGGGTCTTATGATTTAAAGTACCGCCAGAAGCTGCGTCTATCATTTGCTTCGTGCTTTGATTTAGCCCGTTATAAAACATCTGCACTTGTAACCATACAGGCAGCGCGTGATGTGGGCATCGTCTTAATAATTCTTTAAATCTCTCCCAGGTTTCGTAAAGGGTTTCAGAGTCTATTTGTCCGAAGGCAGAGATGTCGTTCCTAAGTTTTGCAGTTTTAGCTGGCGGAAAATACTTCGCCAAAAATTTTTCAGTTAATTCATTCCAAGTGGTTATGCTATTTTTCGGAAGTGTGTTAAGCCACTGCTTAGCTTTAGTTCTTAGAGAGAAGGGGAAGAGTCTTAGCCTGATCGCATCATTTGTGACACCATTTATCTTGAAGGTGTCACAAATTTCAAGAAAGCTAGCTATATGTGCGTTCGGATCTTCATCTTGAAGTCCGTCAAATTGCACATATTGCTGCACCATTTGAATTATGCTAGGCTTTAATTCGAAGTTATTATTTGCTATAGCAGGGCGGACTATACTTGATTCTGTTCCCTCGAGGTTCGGTCGTGCATAATAGGACATAGTCCTTTGCACGGCTTCATCTACGTTGGGTTCTTCCATTCTTAAAGTAGCAAATGACTCGGAGTTCTCAACCGACACTTGGATAGTAGGACCTTGAAATCGCGATCTTCTCCGAAGAGTACGCTCAATTTCGTGGTCCAAGTCCAAAATAACCGACGGACTCCCGCGGGTCATGCACTAAAAGAACAGAAAAGAAGAAGAGGAAGAGAAAAAGGATAAACTAGAAAAAAGATTAGAAATTTTTTTTCTTTTTGAAATAGATTTTTTTTTATAGATTAACTCCCGAACTTCCCAAGGACTACCCCGTGAAGGGTTCGTAAGGTACTAGACAAGACAGTGGCGCTTAAAGCCCTTTGCCCTTTTCGAGAGAATTAGGTGGCGTAGAAAAATTGTGAAGTTGGTTACTATTAAGAGCGGTGAAAAAAAAAATTTTTGATTTTTAAAATTTAAAGAAAGGGGATGAGAAAGAGAAGAGATAAAATTAATAGGTTCGTGTTTTCAAAATATCAACGGAAGTTGGTTCCCCGGCAACGGCGCCAAAAACTTGTTGCGCGCTAGGGTTCGAAGAAAATAAACGCAACCGAACTAGCAACCCGATGAGGCAAGTATACCTATCGAATTGTAGCAAGGGGACACAAGTGTCGTATTGAAATCCGGGAACTGTTGGCTAAGCTTACTCACACGAACGCTATTATCTTATCGACAGAAAAACTAGGGTTTTAGAAAATCTAAGCGCAATGGAGAAATTAAAGCAAACTAGAAAGAGAACTACCGCAATTAAGTTACGCTATTAAGAAAAGAACTATGCTAGAAAGGAAACTACTGTAGTTAATTAAAGAGCACAAGATAGGAGATTACTACTAAAGGAAGAAAATATGAAATGGAAATGCACCCGATCGAGATTCACCTCGGCTAAAGACGATTAAGAAAATGCGATAAAAATCTAAACTTAATAAGATAAGGGTCCTTGACCGTGGAGGTTCCTAAAGCTTGAACACGCTTCTCTCGAAGTCGTGCCCAACTGAGTTTAGGAAGGTCCGACCGACTCTCGTCTAAATCGGAGGCCTAAAACTCGCTTTACGCGGTGAACCCCACTATTGGATTTTACTCCAATCCAGGAGATTTGGACGTCTGCCTCTCTCGAGAGGTGCGTACAACTCCCTTTACTCTTGAATGCTCACTTCATTCTTTCGGCCTCTCGGCTAGCCCGGAATGAAAGCAAAGGCGGAGAGTATATATCGAAAATATACCCCCAACCCGTGATTAATCAAGAGTAATTCAAGGCCCTAACCTAAAAAGAAAAGATTGATTAAAACATCATAACATAATCGCTCTAACCTCGGATCATCAAGATCGAGTACAAGGAGGATTAGTTAATCATAATGGAGTGGAGGGGGGAGATGAGTAGAAAAACATAAGAAGAACACAAGCTAAGGGAAGAACAATTTTATTAATGAAAAAGGGCAAGTTACACTAATGAAAATAAAATTACAAGTGCATGAAAATTAAACCCTAATCTAGCCCTACATTAAGCACTAAGCAAGAAGAAAATTACAATAAAAGCTAGCACAAACTAAGATTAAACTAGGGTTAACCAAAAGTACAAAGAGAGGGGAGAGAGAGAGAGAGAGAAAGCATGAAAAAGGATCAAGAAACAAAGGGGCAGCACCTCCCCCACTCAACCAAAGCTTGCTGAAATGGGGAGGAGGGGGGCTCAATTTATAGAAAATTTCTCGGGTTGGTCACGCCCTCCGACACGCCCTAGGGGGGGCGTGTCAGGGGGCGTGACAGGTACGGATTTGACCTCGGGCTCTGGATTCTGGCGGGAGGGATGATTTCCTCGATACTTCGGTGGTCACGCCCTAGGTCACGCCCGTGACAGGGGGCGTGACAGGCATGTCATGTCCAAATCATTGGTCGGAAATCCGTCAGTCGCCGAAAAAGGAGGGGTGTCACGCACATGTCACGGGTGGACATGGGGCGTGACAGTACTATTTGCGTGCTGAGGCGGAAGGGCATTTAATGCGGGGGCAGCTTTGCGGCAGAGGGCGACACGCCCCTGGTCACGCCTGGTGACACGCCAGGGAGGGCGTGTCAGGGGGGCGTGACAACGGTTTTTGACCGTTTTCTGTCCCCTCCAGCAGGTGTCCTCGGGATCGGGTGACACGCCCTAGGTCACACCCAGGGAGGGCGTGACAGGGGGGCGTGTCAGGTCATTTTGGCAATTTTTCTGGAAACCTGCAAAAAGACAGGAAAAAGTTAGTGGCAATAAAATTTACATAAAAAGGATAAAAATAAACTAATAATAGACATAATTTGTACAATATAAAATATAAAATACGATAATAGTTTAGGCTACAAAACGTATTATTAGCACCACAGCCTCAACAACCGCAAGATCCGGTACGGATTGAAGAAGTCCAACCCAAGACAGCAGTGGAGAGGTGTGAGGACAGGGTTGATTTGGGCACCCAGGGAGAGATCCTTTGATGCACGAGGAAAGAGGGAGGTACACGGAGTAGATCATCTCTTGTAATGAACTTTGTTTGCATTGTATCACCATGATTAATGAAAAAGACCGCCGGAAAACATTTATGATAAAGTCCTTTTAGCTCCGGGAAGATTCCGCTGACCAGGCACCCACTAGCTGACAGGGCAGGTTGATCTCTTGTGGAGGCTAAGTCCTTTTAGCTTCGGGATGATTCCGCTGACCAGGCTCCCACTAGCTGGCAGGGCAGGTTGATCTCTCGTGAAGGCTAAGTCCTTTTAGCTTCGGGATGATTCCGCTGACAAGGCTCCGACTAGCTGGCAGGGTAGGTTGATCTCTCGTGGAGGCTAAGTCCTTTTAGCTCCGGGATGATTTCGCTGACCAGGCTCCCACTAGCTGGCAGCGCAGGTTGATCTCTCGTGGAGGCTACGTCCTTTTAGCTCCGGGATGATTCCGCTGACAAGGCTCCCACTAGCTTGCAGGGCAGGTTGATCTCTCGTGGAGGCTAAGTCCTTTTAGCTCCGAGATGATTCTGCTGACCAGGCTCCCACTAGCTAGCAGGGCAGGTTGATCTCTCGTGGAAGCTAAGTCCTTTTAGCTCCGGGATGATTCCGCTGACCAAGCTCCCACTAGCTGGTAGGGCAAGTTGATCTCTCGTAGAGGCTAAGTCCTTTTAGCTCCGGGATGATTCTGCTTACCAGGCTCCCACTAGCCGGCAGGGTAGGTTGATCTCTCGTGGAGGCTAAGTCTTTTTAGCTCCGGGATGATTCCGCTGACCAGGCTCCCACTAGCTGGCAGGGCATGTTGATATCCCATGAAGGCTAAGTCCTTTTAGCTCCGGGATGATTCTGCTGACCAGGCTCCCACTTGCTGGCCAAGCAGGTTGATCTCTCGTGGAGGCTAAGTCCTTTTAGCTCCGGGATGATTTCGCTGACCAGACTCCCACTAGCTGGCGGGGCAGGTTGACCCCTCGGGGGAAACCAAGTTTTTGGTACCAAGAGCGCTACACTCAGCGAATACGTGGGTTGGATGTTTCTTTTCGAGCTTGTGCCAACCTTGAAAAGAGCGGGGATTGTGTACAACCCCGTATTCGCGGAGTGGGGGTCCCCCGGCAGGTGCAAGCCTTGTTGTGCAGTTTTAAGCATTTTGAGGTTTTTGCACTCTTGGAGGCCAATTTAGTGTGAATTTGTGTTTTATACTATTAGGGGGCTGAAATATTTGTCTCCCCTCGACCCCTTTGAGGGGGCCTCCCAGGCCGCCGAGTACCCCGCAGGCCACCGAGAACCCCCTGGCCGCCGAGTTCACCCAGGCCGCCAAGTCCACCCAAGCCGCTGAGTACCGCCCATGTCACCGAGTACCCCCAGGCCGTCGAGTACCCCCTAGGCCGCTGAGTACCCCCCAGGCCGCCGAGTACCCCCCAGGCCGCTGAGTACCCCCTAGGCCGCCGAGTACCTCCCAGGCCGCCGAGTACTGCCCAGGCCGCCGAGTACCGCCCAGGCTGTTGAGTACCCCCCAGGCCGCTGATTACCCTCCAGGTCGCCGAGTACTCCAGGTGCCAGGCTGCCGAGTACCGCCCAGGACGTCGAGTACCGCCTAGGCCGTCGAGTACCGCCCAGGCCGCCGAGTACCGCCAAGGCCGCCGAGTACCGCCAAGGCTGCCAAGTACCGCCCAGGCCGCCGAGTACCACGCAGGCTGTCGAGTACCGCCCAGGCCGAGTACCCCTAGCCCGTCAAGTACCACCCAGGCCGCCGAGTAACCCCAGGCCGCCGAGTACTGCCCAGGCCGCCGAGTTCACCCCGGACGCCGAGCTCGCCCCTAGCTGCCAACTTGCTCGACCTCAGCTTGACCAATTTAGGGGCATTTCAGTAATTTTAGAGCAGCATAGGTTGGTTATTGGCAGGTCATTCTCATAAAACTATAATTAGACTCTTGAGGGTGCCTTGGAGGGGATCACTTCTTCATCACTTGAATCCCCTTTCTTTCATCCTCCAAGGCACCTAGCTCAGCATTGTCTAGGGAGGGGGAGACCTCAAAGGTCTTCCGAGTGTGAGGTGGGACCTCCACGCTAGAGACGAGGGTCTGTTCCTAGTTTCTCAAGTCTTTGGTCTGTGACGTTCCCCCGAGTGTAGTAGGTGTGAGGTTACCCCTCTTTTGGGACCCTGAACTCAATAGAGACCAAGTTTTTGGTTTCAACACTAAGGAGCTAGTTAAAAGATTTGGGATGTCTAATGCCTCAGCTATGAAAACACCCATGGCTTCCAATGTTGTGATTGATTCTGATGAACACTGCAAGCTAGTTGATCAGAAAACATATAGGGCTATTGTTGGGTCCTTATTGTACATCACAGATAGTAGGCCAGATATAATGTTTGCTACATGCCTTTATACTAGGGTCCAAGTGAACCCTAAAGAATTTCACCTTATTTTCCTAAAAAGAATTTTGAGATATATAAAAGGTTGCCCAAATCTAGGACTCTGATATTCAACTGAGTCGGAATTTGAATTAACCTGATTCTCAAATGCTGACTTTGCTGGATGTAGAGTTGACAGGAAAAGCACATCAGGAACATTCAGTTCCTTGGTGATAGGCTTGTTTCTTGGTTTTGCAAGAAACAGACATTTGTGTCCACTTCAACTGTAGAAGCTGAATACATTACATCTGGCATTTGTTTTTTCATAATTTTGTGGATTCAAAACCAACTCCTGGATTATGTTTACAATCTAAATAATTCAGCTATATTTTGTGATAGTACTAGTGCAATTTCTATTGCACAAAATCAAGTGCATCATAGTAGGACCAAACATATAGAAATTAGACATCATTTCATTAGAGATTGTGTGGACAAAAAGAAAATTAACCTTGTCTTTATCTCTACTTATTAACAAAGAGTAGACATTTTCACCAAACCATTAGATGAGAAGAAACATCTGTTTTTCTTAAATTAGCTAGGTATGATTAATAGAGAAGGTCAAATTTGATTTCTGTCTAGGTCTTAAGAATTGATCACTTTTTGTCGAACGGAGATCGACGATCTATGAACTCTTCTAGAGTTTTTCGTCTAACGGAGATCGACGAAATCTCTTTGTGAAATTTTTTCGTCGAACGGAGATCGATGAATTTATTTCTGAAAATATTTCATCGAACAGAGATTGACAATCTGTTTTCCCGCTCTTCTAACTTAGGTCGACTACTTTTATCTCTTTATAGGTATTTTCGTCCAACTGAGCTTGACGTTTTTATTTTCACTGGATAAAGTTCGTTGCTTCACCTTATAAAACCTTATATCTAAGTTTTCATCGAACTCCATCCCGTGCTTTCCAATTCCCTTCTACACTGATCTTTTGTTGCTTGTTTTTGCAGAGCAATGGAGATTTCTCCAGCACTTCTTGCAAGCATGTAGTTCGACGCAGGATTCGATATAGACATAGAATCATTTTCTCATACTGATCAGATATTTCAAGATATTCTGAAACTTTTTAAAAGTTCAAATCTGTAGTTTCTCATGACAACCAGGATCAAGTTACCAGTACAAGAGATTAAGGAATGGGTTTTCTCGGAACAGATTTAGGATTCTAAATATATTATAGGCTCGATTTCTGGTAACCTGATTCCTCTTTCTCCCGAGATTTTGACTGAAATTTTTGGTTTTGTGAATGGAGAAGATGAGATAGAATTATCTAATAGAGAATTTGATGAGATGCTAGATAGTTTAGGGCACTCTACAGGATACCCTAACCATCTTCTGAAGAAGAATTTATCTATCGAATCTAGATTCCTGGCTGATATTATAGGCAAACTGCTTTTAGGAAAGCACTCTGCATATGATCATATAGCTAGGCACCAGTTCCACTTGATGTGTGCCCTAGTTAATCAGAAGCCAATAAACTGGGGAAGTATTTGGTTTGATTTGATTAAGAGGAAAATTTATAAGAAGAATGTATGTTTTGGAAGGATACTAGGAATATTTCTGCAGGCAAAGGCTCCAAATCTTTTGGTCTCAAACCACATTTATCAATGCCTCAAAAAGGCTTACTTCTGCCCAATTTTGCAGATGGGAGAGGACTATTCCCAAGCTCTCCAGGGACTCCACTTCCAGAATAGCTTCTGAGAACACAAGGGCTGATTCAGCAACTCCCACACCTCATGAAGAAGCTCCTGCTCTCTCTCATGTTAATCCTCCATCTCCACCTTCAATATTTCCTTCATCAACTCCCCTCCAACAAACATCCACTTCCATTCATCCAGTATCTCCATCTCAACCATCATCACCTATTCATATCAATAAGGATACACCACCATATATACCTCATCATTCTCTAATTCCATCTCACATTGATGATATTCCATCCACCTCCACTCAACCAAACTTCAATCTAATATCACCTCAATCTCCTTAACCATATCCAAACCACTCTCCAATTCATTCCCCCATCTAGGAAAATATCCCTACTGACATATCATCCACCATTCGATCATCATTTCAAGAATTCCAACAATCAGACTTCCCTCAAGTCATGTCTATCTGTTTAAATTGTGGACATCAATCCACCTTGTTGATTTGCGAAATACGACACCGCCCAGTTAACAGGTTGGTCGATCTCATAAGCTAGGTGAATAGGAGGGTTACGGGATAGAGGAGAGGTTCGAGGGAGCAAGGGAGAAGCTTGCTTGAGCAGAGAAGAAGCTTGATCAAGAACTGTCGATCAGACGCTACTTCAGCGGTTGGGATCTATTGTTTAGACCGAGAGAGGAAAAGAGAAGAGAGGGCCGCTTGCAGCGGCAACGGCAGACTTCGCCCGTCGCGGCCTGAATGCCTCTCTTGCAACGGACTTTCCTTTGATTAGAATTGAAGTTATAGCTCGAGGTTGCACCTTTACAAGGAAAAAAGAATAAAGGGTACAAGGGGGAAGCTGGCGGATAAGGAGAGGGGAATGCCAGAGGCCATGTAGACTGACCAGGGAGGTTGGCAGACCGCACGGTTAGCTGATCAAGAAGCTCGTTGGACTTAGCCGGGCGGACTGCTTGATCAAGCTTGGAGAAGAAGCTGGGAGCAGGTCGCGCGGAATGGGAAAGCGAGTCCACATGGACTGATGCCGAGATCCTGACGCCTCTGCCGTGTCGTCTCCCCTCCCGAATGAGAGGTATGGGGCCTATTTATAGGCCCGAGGAGGTAACGGTCTTGGTAACGTCACCACCGGTAAGGCGGTGAGCTATGCGAGTACAATGCTGAGTCCGCGGAGTCCACGCCAGGCCGCGCAGTTAGGGACTAGGAGCTGGAGATGGCTGCTGCTGGGTGGGCTCGCACTGGGTCGTGTGAGTACAAATACTGAGTCCGCAGAGTCCACGCCAGGCCGCGCGGTCTGGGACAGTCTTGTTGCTGGCGGACTACTGAGCGAGTTTGCCTAGACCGCTTCGGAGAGGAGTCAGATCGCCGGCTGCCGAGCTGGGGTTCACTAGGCGAACTGCGCAACGAGCCCGCCTAACTCGTGGCGGACAGGTTGAGCAGGCTGCCTGTTTGAGGCTTACTGCCAATGCTTGGCGACAAGGACTGCCGACCAGGCGGAATGAAGAGTCTAGGCTCCGCTTATTGGCGAGAGCCTTTGCTTGGGGATGAGGGTTGGCGACCTGGCAGACTGACCAGAGAGGTCAGTAGTCCGCGAGGCCAGCCGATCAGGCAGCTCGCTGGATGTGTGGGCTGGAGAGCTGGCGGGAGGAGCGAGTCCGCCTCCCTTTGACGAACTGAAGACTGAGTCCGCCACCTTCTGCCGAATAGAAGGAGCAGGTCATGCGGACTGGATGAGTATCTAGCAATAATTCTGGGCAGATAGGAATTCGAGTCCGCCACTCAGTTGAGTAGTTCGCACCTGAGGGAAAAATGAACCACCAAACGGTTAACCGATCTAACCGCGCGGCCTGCAAGAGCGGACTGAGGAAGCAGTTCATAGCCCCTATAGAATGAGCGGCTACTGCGCGACCTGAGCGATAAGACCGGGGAGACCGCCCTAGCCACACGGACTAAGAGGACTGAGAGGATAGTCTGCCCACCCTTAGAAGAAAAGGCCGACAGGCCGCGACCTCCTGGAGCAGGCTGCGACTTACGAGTTGGCTAACTCGAGAGGGATTGCCGATTTCTGGGTAAACATAATCCCCGCACTTTTTCAAGTTCTGAAGAGAACTTCGAAAAAGTAGGAGACCCATGAAAATCGTTATCCTTCCCTCGAGAAAAGGATGGGGTAAGGAGAAATGGAATCTGATGTCTCTCGTCAGAAAAAATTCGCTAATGCCTATCTTTTTCCTGCGACGGAAAGAATTAACATAGGCAGAAATAGGTACATCTCATGCGTACCTTGGTTGCTTTTGCAAAACGAAGAAGACATGAATGTCTCCTAGTGGGCACTGCAAAACAGCGATGAGAGGAAAACATAGAAGAATGATAACTTGCAAGTACCTGAAGGAGGCTTGCAAGCACCTATTAACTTCTGCAAAAAGTGTAAATCACAAGTATGATATAAAACTAAGTTGCAAGTACCTGGATAGAACTTGCAAATATCGGCTTATCATTGCAAAGGGAAGATTGAGCAGTAGATATGAAATGAAATTATAATGCAAGTACCTGGATGGAACTTGCGAATATTTACTAATCTCTACAAGAGAAGAGTAAGTAGCAGATATGATAGAAAAGTAAGGTGCAAGTACCTGAAGGGAACTTGCTAATATCAACTAATCTCTACGAAAGATGAGTAAGTAGCGGATATAGAAGAAAGAAAACTAAGTCGCAAGTACCTGAAGGAAACCTGCGAATGCTGACTGTTGATATGATAAGATATAATTGGATAGCAAAAGAGATACCTAGCAAATTCTTCTATTAACTAAATAAAGATCAAACCGAGATAATGATTATCTCGCATGTTCAAGTATGATGTTTTATATATGAAATCCAGATCAGCAAGATGAAACCATCTTAATTTAGATTATTAACAGCAAGACTTGTCATTCCAGGAGAACCAGATACTTTGATTAAATGATTTGTGTCGCTAGCATCTGATAAGAGAGCTTGTGGATAATCATCTGATAGAATTTTATGCAGGCAGCGCATATAAGATGATCATAAGTCGAAAAGATATTGCCGATCCTTGGAATAGGTTAAATTTTACCTGCCAACCTGTAAGAAGGAAGAAAAGACAATGGAGGGCTAAAGCGGGTTGGCCGCACATCCTTTGAAGGGCATAGAAGATAAACAAGCACAAGCAAGGAAATTCCTGCGGAGGAATAAACTGATGCACTGCTCTCTTGCCTCAGGTTACAAACATCGCTGATCAATTAGACTAGTTGCGCTAAGTTGCCTATTGCTTCTCTGCAGATTGATCTGCAGAATTGTGGGTCTCGCGAAGGCACGGATCGAGAGTACCAACGAGTGTTCGACCGTCACAGTTGTGAGATGATCGAAGAGACAATGCTACACTTGATCGCCATTGCTTGTCACACAAAGATCATCGTAACTATAACGTATCCCTCAATGAGACACGATAGAACTATCACAGGCTGCCTCCCCTAGGTACACACACTGCGGTAGACATCGGCCGGGATCCGAAGTCTTAATTTCACCATCATAGATTGAACTGCCCCCACTGTACATATGTGAAAAACTCCTCGCGATATGTGGTCATTGTGTTCTTACGCCAGAGGACAATCCATAGTGGGAAACAACAAGACTTGGTGATATCTCAGTGGTTCAGTTATCTCTTTTGCAAAGAGAAAAATACAGAGGAGAAGCATTGTAACGCCCCCGATTTTTCTGCGATTATTTAATTCTCGTTTGGCGTTACGTCGATGCGTTTTCTTGGCTTGTGCCATCTGTGGAGTGTGGTATTAACTCCTTAGAACTGGGTTGCCTATTTTGTAGCCTATTGGCAAGATCTCCCTAGCAAGCCGAGTCGTTTTGGGTGACCCGGTGTGGCCTCTCGGGGGATGCTTGTGTTTTGGATTTGGGTGGGTATAACTCGAGTTCTGTTCGTCGAAAGTTAATTTCGACTTCGCCGTTGCGTTCGTAGCATGGGTATTTATCTACGGTGTGAGTTTCGTCGAATTCCGAGGTAGTTTGGTTTTCGCGTCGTTTTGGGTGTGCTAATAATAAAAGCAAATGTGTATATTTAAAGCTATTTAGATGATTTCTGCGGTCAAAAGCTTTGGTAATGAACCGACGGCTTAGGAGGCGGTTAAGGCTAATTAGGCGTGATTATATTTATTTTTAAAGCCTTAAGCCAAATTAGCGGGCCCATTCTTCTTCTTCCCGAAAACTGTCGCCTGCTCCTGTTCGCGGAAAACAAAGGAAAACCGTCAGACCTGCTACCCCTTCGGAGGCGATTCTGGGAGCGTTTGTGGACAGATTTGGATTTTGAAAGCGGATTTGGATTGCTCTCTCATAGACCTACATTTCTATGGTAAGAGATTTGATTTTTGTAGGGTTTTTAGGAGATTTGGATTTTCGATTTTTGCCCTTTCCGCCATTAAAGCTCAGGATGTGCTGGATAGGTGTTGCTGCTGTTTGTGCCGAGGGAGTGGAAAGGCTCGAGTGAAGCTTCGCTGAAAAACTGAGGCAAGTGGTTCTTACACTTGCTGTTTTGATCTTCCCCCTCTATACTACCCGGTTAGCCCTAGGATAGAAGCCAAGCTTTTCTCTTTTTGCTTGCTAAAACTCTGTGCTTCAGTTTCCCTTTATGAGCCCCCCTCCTTGTGAAAATTTTTGCTCAAATCGCTGGTTGTTTTCACCATTTAGACTCCAGAACTTTATTTCTTATTTGGTTCTTTTGCGGGTGGATCCGAGAGAGAGAGAGGGAGGTTTCTGTGGTAGTGCTCTGGTTAGAACCGGTCTTGGTAGGCTCTCGGGATTTGGTGTTGAGTGTGGTGCACACACTCAAAGACAAAAGCCGCCCAGGATTTGGCGTTGAGTGTGGTGCCCACACTCAAAGCCATAGTTTGGTCTGTTCATTTGCGGCTAAGTAGTGAGGCGATTGAGTTAGAAAATTCGTCTAAGTCGAAATCGATGGGAATCACTAAGTGATTCTCGCCGACTTCGACGAGTATCGTTAGTGATTCCGGCCGATTCGACGAGAATCAATCGGCATTCCCGCCGATTCGGCGAGAATTAGTCGGCATTCCCACCGATTCGGCGAGAATCGGTCGGCATTCCCGCCGACCTCTTCTGGATGGCGTTGGTTTAGGGTTTTCCTGCGGTTAAGTGCTAAGGCGTTGAGTGAGTAGACTTCACTCAATGCCGTAGATGTTTTTGCTTTGAGTGAGGTTAGCTAACTCAACGCCACTGCCTGTTTTGCTGAAGGCGTTGAGGGAGTTGACCTCAATCAACGCCATAGCTGTTTTGGCGTTGAGTGAGGTTAGCTCACTCAACGCCAGAGTTTTCTTGCGGGAGGCTTTGAGTGAGTGAACCTCACTCAACGTCATGGCTGTTTTGGCGTTGAGTGAGGTTAACTGTCACAACCCACATTTTCTCCGAATTAAGAATTATCAGAGTAAGAGAAAACACGCGTCGTGATGCCACGTCAAGCAGGGGATAACTGCTGACGCTCAGGCAAAACCAACTACCAACTTAATGAAAGAAAATCATGTGATTAATGATTAGAAAATCAGTTATAATTAGAGTCCGTATCCCTTGGCTCAGTGGATCACCTAGTCCACAAAAGAAAAACTATATTTATACGCTGCGGAAAAATACTTTATTTTGATTTGACATCCTAAGGAGCACATAAGGGTCCCAAGAGAACCACTCATGCTATGCAAGACCCTACATTTAATTTATATAATATATAAGAAAATGGTCTTTATACGTGATTTGGAAAATAGTGATTACGCTTTATAAAACATGCTGATCATGAGCTTTATTTATAATAACAATTATAGTTTAAAAATAACTAGCAACCTAGCATAAAACCTTCTCAGAGCAAGTAGACTATCTCCAGAAAATGGTAGCAGCAATAGTATATATCTAGTACAAGGTAAAAACTACCAGTGGGCGCCAACAACCTGACACGAACCCACTAGCAAAAATATATGTCTGTAAGAAAGTACTGAAAACAACCTCACCAACAAGGTAAACAGAACTCCAAGGTCCGGGAGTCCACCAACAACACCACCTCCAACTAGCCACCAGACTGGCTACAGCTCAGAACCTGGGGTATTCCAAAAGAAAACAGAATACCTCAGCAAGCTAAACAAAGAAAAAAACTGCATGAAAGAGTCAACCAAAGGACAAAGTACCAGAAAAACATGCAGTAGGAAGAGTCACAACTGTCTAAAACAGGACCACAAGAAATGCACAACGTGCAAAGAAACAGCAACGACCCAGCCCAGGAACCACATCCTGTAGGGCCTACTAGGCTACCAAGAGCCAGAATGCTGCAAACAACCAAAGAAGAAACTTCTAACACCCTAAACTGTGGGAAGTGATAGTAGCAAAACAACAACGAGGAACCGGATCGAAGGCAAACGCAGTCCCCCAATCCACCATGTCCAAGTCAAAAGCTCGAGGGTCAACACGTGAAAACACAAGGGACCTTCCACCCGACATGCCCAGCCCGTACCTGGAGCAAGAAAACATGGGTGGCCTTGGCTATATCACACAACTCCACCCCCATAAAGAGCTACAACCACCACTACTAACCACGACCCACGATTCGGCCTTTAGGAAAATAAAGAAAACGGCCGACAAGGAAAACCCAGAAATACAACTGGAAATCCACTCGGAAACGAAAGAAAAGGTAAAGGAAGAGTGTTGAAATAAACCATCACGACTAGGCGTTGAGTGAAACCCACTCAGTGCCTACCTAAACTTTGGCGTTGAGTGAGCTAGCCTCACTCGCCGCCAAAATAATACCACTACCCACAAGCCCAATAAAGAATACGGAGCTCGACGACAGTCGAACGACCAAGGCAGAAGATCCAGAACTCGAGTAGTTGTCTGCCACTTGAGTATCTAAACTCCCGCACTCAAAACCATCTAAATTCGCCTAGCAAAAGAAAATATACAAAGCGCACGATCAGTGACGCACGATCAGTGGTCGTGCGCACTCATCGGCTGATGATCGTGCGAAGCGAACCTGGAAAACCTGACAGAAAACCTAGCAACTGCGCACGATCAGTATCGCATGACCACTGGTCGTGCGCATTGTTGTCAGCGCTCGTGCGATTTTTCGAGACAGAACTTTGGAAACTGAAAGATAGCCGCGCACGAGCAGAGGCACACGACCAGTGGTCGTGCACCCTAACTGTTGATGACTGTGCGCGGCTAACCTGTACCGTTTGGAATTTCCCGAATGGCACCGGAACGCGCACACGACTCACGCTACTGCAGTAGCAGCAGACAACTATCAACGTCGCGCACCACTACCATACGAACTATGCCAAATCATTCGAGTGATACCTTAACGAAAAATCGGCAACCACACCCCCCCTCCTAACTCTCCCTCTCGGCTACACCCGAACCAGAGCAACAATCAAAATAAAGGAAAACAACGGCTCCACGCCGACAATTTGGATTCCAAACATCACAAAATAGGGGGGTTCCAGTAGGAAGAACTAAGCCCTATAGTTAGCAAGAAAATGAGAACAACAAGGCCTCTAACCTGGGCTAACCGGGATTTCAATTTCAGCAAGAAAATCGAAAAGAAAACTTGGCAAGGGCGAGAATACCACTTGCCTCAATTCACAGCGAAGCTTTGGACTGCTTTCCTCCTCTTCGCACGGATCAAAACGGCCGCAACACCTAGAACAAAAACTCGGCCATTAATGGCGGAAAACTTCCAAAACCGAAAATTCCAATCCTCCCAAAACTCCACGAAAATCGAATTTCTTACCGCAGGAATGAAGGTCTTGATGAGAGCAATCCAAATCCACTCTCGGAATCGAATTCCGTCCACAAACGCTCCGGGAATCGGCGTCCGAAGGGTAGGCGGTTTCTCCGTTTCCTCTCGTACAGGGGCGGCGGTTCGAGTGGGGAAGATGATGGATCGGGGAGTTTTCATTCTTTATATATATATATATATATATATATATATATATATATATAATTAATTACAAAATTACATAAAGCACCAAATCGACGCGAAAACCAAACTACCTCGGAATTCGACGAAATTTCGCACCGTAGCTAAATACCCACGCTACGAACACAACGGCGAAGTCGAAATTAATTTTCGACGAACAGAACTCGAGTTATACCCAAATAAAGCCAAACACCAACATCCCCCCGAGAGGCCACACCGGGTCACCCAAAACGACTCGGCTTGCTAGGGAGATCTTGCCAACAGGCTACAGAATAGGGCACTCAGTTCTAAGGAGCTAAACCACACTGCACAAATGGCACAAGCCACGGAAATGTGTCATCGTAACGCCAAACGAGAATAAAAATAATCGCTGAAAAAACGGGGCGTTACAGTCACTCCCCCTAAAAGAAAGTTTCGTACCGAAACTTTACGCACAACCCTCCTACTAAAGAAGGAAAAGTAACAAACAGAAGTTACAAAGGGAAACATACCGATCAAATCAGCGAAACAGGTGAGGGTACGCCCTCCTTATGGCCGACTCTAGCTCCCAAGTCGCGCTCTCCAAATCCTGATTTTTCCAAAGAACTTTCACCATCGGTATGGACTTCTTTCGCAGCACACGCTCCTGAGTATCCAAAATACGAACAGGCACCTCAACAAAAGAGAGGTTGGGCTCCAACTAGGGCACAACATTCAAGAGTTGCCCACTGCTGCGCACACACTTCCGCAATTGGCTAACATGAAAAACATTATGAACACCAGGGAAGTTCGCTGGCAAATCCAATCTATAAGTAGACACACCAATCCGCTCCAAAATCTCGAACGGGCCCACATACCTTGGGTCCAATTTCCGATTTTTACCAAATCTCTTCACACCAATCATTGGAGAAACCTTGAGGTATACATGATCCCCTACTAAAAACTCCAAATCAGACCTACGCCGATTGACGTTCTTTTCATACCTCTCCTGAGCTAAACGAAGCTTTTCACGAATAAGCTTCACGGCGACTTCCATCTCTTCCAGAGCATCTGGACCCAACAAAGGCTTCTCACCAGCCTCAGCCCAAAACAACGGAGTCCTACAGCGCCTCCCATACAAAGCTTTGAACGGAGCCATCTGCAAGCTTTCCTGATAACTGTTATTATAAGCAAATTCCATGAGTCGCAGACGCTCATCCCACGCTCCACCGTGGTCTAAAATATAGCACCTGATCATATCCTCAACAATCTGATTGACCTGCTCCGTCTGCCCATTGGTCTGAGGGTGGTACGCAGTAGAATACCTCAGATCTGTACCCAAACCCTCCTGCAGACTCTGCCAAAAACGAGAAGTAAACCGGGAGTCTCGATCAGAAATGATGCTAACTGGCACACCGTGGAGTCGGATGACTTCATTCAAGTACAACTCCGCTATCCTCCTCATCGGGTAATCAATCTTATAAGGCACGAAGTGAGCACACTTCGTCAATCTATCCACTATAACCCAAACAGAATCAAATCCTCTCGGGGATTTTGGCAAACCCGTAATGAAGTCCATAGATATACTCTCCCACTTCCAAGTCGGGATCTCCAACGGGGTCAACTTACCACCAGGCCTTCCATGATCGGCCTTCACACGCTTGCAAGTGTGACACTCAGCAACAAATCGGGCTATATCTCCTTTCATACCATACCACCAGGCAATTTGCCTTAAGTCACGGTACATCTTCGTAGATCCTGGATGGTAGGCAACGCTGGAACCATGAGCCTCACTGCAAATCATACTCCTAATGTCCCCAACAGCGGGAACGCAAAACCTGCTGCGGTACTTCAAAGTACCCGCATCATCAATAGCAAAATTTGGCAACTCTCCCTTCTCTGTCCTGGTAAAAAGGTGCAACAGATCCGGATCGTCCTTCTGATGCAGTCTAGTCAAAGAAATCCAGGACGGCTCTGCCACTGACAAACTACACTGCAAACCACAGCATCCCACTGAAATATCCATAAGGAGGAACTCCTCAACTAACCGATCGGCGGAGAGGTTAAAGATCTTTCCCGTCTTTCGGCTCAGGGCGTCGGCTACCACATTGGCCTTGCCCGGATGATACTGGATTTCTACGTCATAATCCGCCACATACTCAAGCCACCGCCGCTGACGCAGATTCAATTCCTTCTGCGTGAGCACGTACTTCAGGCTCTTATGGTCAGTAAAAATCTTGCACTGAGCGCCATAAAGTATGTGCCTCCACAACTTCAATGCATAGATAACCGCTGCAAACTCAAGGTCATGCGTAGGATAATTCTTCTCATGAGTCTTCAGCTGCCTTGACCCATAAGCAATTACTTTTCCATCCCGCATTAATACGCATCCCAGTCCTATATGCGAAGCATCCACATACACATCATAATCCACGCCCTCAGTAGGAAGGGTCAGAACGGGAGCAGTACACAATCTCCTCTTTAACTCCTGAAAAGCTTCTTCGCACTTCTCGCTCCAAACAAAAGCCACACTCTTCTGAGTCAGCTTGGTCAAAGGTGCGGCTAGAGAAGAGAAACCCTCCACGAATCTCCTGTAATAGACAGCCAACCCTAAGAAACTTCTGATCTCCTTAGGAGTGTTCGGCCTACTCCAATCCATCACTGCTGCAATCTTTTCTGGGTCAACCGAGATCCCATCCTTGTTCACCACGTGGCCTAGAAAAGAGACCTGAGGCAACCAAAATTCGCACTTGCTCAACTTGGCGAATAACTTGTGGTTCCTCAACTCTGATAGGACCAGACCAAATGCTGCTCATGCTCCTAAGCACTGCGAGAATAAACCAACACGTCATCAATGAAGACCACCACGAACTTGTCTAGGAAATCCTTGAATACCTGATTCATCATGTCCATAAAAGCTGATGGTGCGTTGGTCAAACCGAACGACATCACCAAAAACTCAAAGTGTCCATGACTCGACCTAAACGCAGTCCGTGGAATATCTGCCTCACGGATCCTGAGCTGATGATATCCCGAACGAAGATCGATCTTGGAGAACACCGTGCTACCACGCAACTGGTCAAATAAATCATCGATCCTCGGCAGAGGGTACCTGTTCTTGATAGTGACCTTGTTCAACTCTCTATAGTCGATGCAAAGCCGCATCGACCCATCTTTCTTCTTTACGAACAAAACAGGAGCACCCCAAGGCGACGAACTCTACCTGATAAAACCTTTAGCCAACAACTCATCTAACTGAATTTGCAACTCCTCTAGCTCACGAGGGGCCATCCGGTACGGCGCCTTAGCAATAGGACGCGTACCCGGCTCCAAATCAATAACAAACTCCACGTCCCGCTCAGGAGGGATACCAGGAAGATCATCAGGAAAAACATCAGCGAAACCACGAACAATAGGAATCTCCTCCAAGCGTGGCACGCTAACAACGGTTCCAACCGCCGAGACTAAACAAACACAACAATCAGAAAGAAACAATCTCTGAACACATACCTCCGAGAGAACAGGAGAATCCTGACACGGATCAGCATACACGCTGTCGGGCTGACCGTCGTCCCTGATGAAGTCCAAGCGCTTTCCTTTGCACTGAATGACCGCATCATACCGAGAGAGCCAGTCCATGCCCAAAATGACATCGAAGTCCTCTAGATCAATCATCTTCAGGTCCGCCTTCGCAAGAAAATCCCCCAACAAAACCGGGCAATCCAAAATACCCAAATCTGACAACACAGATTCACCAGAGGGAAACTTGACACAGAAAGAATCCCGAACCCAATCTAGAGACAACCGATGACGCTCCACAAATGCTCTAGCCACAAACGAGTGGGTAGCACCGGAGTCAAACAGAACACGCGCCCAACGGTTCTTCACCTTAAATTTCCCTATAGGAGCGCACAAAGCTAAGGAACTAGCACAACAGCACCGCAAATAATCTAGCAGCTAAACTACCAGGCTAGAAAGAAAAACATCAAACAACTAACCTGAGATCACCTGGGTCGAAGTCTGAGCCTCCTCGGAAGAAATCACGTTCAGCTTCCCTTTTCCCTTGTCCACACGCTGAGGTGGAGGTAATGCCTGCAACAGAACTGCAGGAAGAGCTGGCTGAAACTGAGGACACCTCGACTTGATGTGACCCTTCTGCCCACACTGAAAACAGACTCTATCCTTGGTCCAACACTGGGCCGCATCATGGCCGGATCGCTTACAAACAGAAGAGGAGGCATCTCTCCTAGGAGCACCCTGAATAGCATGAACCTGCTCCTTCTTCAGAGCTACCACCTTCTTCAAACACCTCCCGACAGGATGGCCTGACCGGCCACAAAAACTGCACACCACCCTGCTCCTCTTTCCCGGAACAGCATCGGGTACCAGGGGTTTCTTCTCCTCTACCAACTTCCTCTTATCCTTCTTCAACTGCTGGCCTCTACTCTTCGCCGTCTCAATGGCCTCAACCTTAAGAGCAGCCTCTACAACTCCAGCATAAGTCACCGACCCATAAGCACTGGCCAACTGCTGCACCTCACTCCTCAAACCACCAAGAAATCGCTTAACTCGATCAGCCTCAACGCTGACCAATCCCGGGGCAAAACGGCTCAACTTGCTGAACTCTATCTCATACTCACCCACCGTGAGCTGCCTTTGCTTCAGATAGAGGAAATCATTCATGTGGCGGTCACGCTCGACCGAAGGTAAGAACTTCCTCAACAGCATCTCCTTGAACACTTCCCAAGAGCATCCGGCTACCAAGCTCTCCTTCTCTCTCAGCCACCAACTCTTAGCCAATCCTTTGAGCTGATAGGTGGCTAACATCACCCTCTGATCATCTGCAATCCCTGAGTACGAGAACATCTCCTCCATGGAGATCAGCCAGTCGTCTATCACCATGAAATCTGCCTTCCCATCATAAGTGGGAGGGCTCAGCCTCTGAAACTGCGAGATGAAGGCCATCTCTGCTGGCACCACCACTGGAGGTCTCAAGGGTGCAGGAGGAGGAGGAACAGCTAACCCCCCAGCAGGAACTTGCGCACCCTGAGCCTGCCCTGCCACAACTGCCACCAAAGACTGAATCTGGGCTTGCACCTCCTCCAACTGCCTGCCCATAGCTTCACTACTCTGACGCAGACTCTCGATCACCGCATCGTTCTGAGCTCCAAAAGATTCACCCTCAGACAAGGGAGTCGATCGAGTCGCAGGACGCCTAGCCATCCTAAAAATCATAACCACCCCAAATCAGATCCAATTCCCACGACTAGAACCGATTACCAGTACAGACAATACATATGTAGATATAGACTTAAAGCTGCTAAACTTGCTCTGAGAGTTTATCTTCTTCACAATAATTAGATGATATGCCCTAACCTAGGATGGTTAACCACCACCTTACTAACTCTTGTGCCTAGATCGGATGCATGAACTTATGTTAATTTGAAAACTCATGTGTGTACATATGTCATCCTGCAAATCTTTAGCTCGGCGCGTTGTGCTTATGCAATGATATGATATGCATGATTGTGCTATGCATTCTAAAAAAAAGGTCCTAATGCATGTTATGAGCGGCGTACGCATGAAAATGTTATGCATCCCATACTACATAACATTTCCATGCAACGAAAAAGAAACGTGCTAGTCGCAGTCATGTGGTGAGGTTATGCATCCCATACTACATAACCCTCACATGTAGCCCCTATGGTGGATCCATATACGAACACATATTATGCATCCCATACTACATAATATGCCCCGTATACTTCATGTTATGCTATGAGTGTAGTGTTCGTGCTTTTGCCAAGACGTGCTGATGACATATCGGTGTGTGAATGACATGATGCTGAACTACTAAAAGCATCCAAGGAAGGTTGCTCAACTAACTTGTCAAGCAACCTCCCTCTGATACCAACTGTCACAACCCGCATTTTCTCCGAATTAAGAATTATCAGAGTAAGAGAAAACACGCGTCGTGATGCCACGTCAAGCAGGGGATAACTGCTGACGCTCGGGCAAAACCAACTACCAACTTAATGAAAGAAAATCATGTGATTAATGATTAGAAAATCAGTTATAATTAGAGTCCGTATCCCTCGGCTCAGTGGATCACCTAGTCCACAAAAGAAAAACTATATTTATACGCTGCGGAAAAATACTTTATTTAGATTTGACATCCTAAGGAGCACATAAGGGTCCCAAGAGAACCACTCATGCTATGCAAGACCCTACATTTAATTTATATAATATACAAGAAAACGGTCTTTATACGTGATTTGGAAAATAGTGATTACGCTTTATAAAACATGCTGATCATGAGCTTTATTTATAATAACAATTATAGTTTAAAAATAACTAGCAATCTAGCATAAAACCTTCTCAGAGCAAGTAGACTATCTCCAGAAAATGGTAGCAGCAATAGTATATATCTAGTACAAGGTAAAAACTACCAGTGGGCGCCAACAACCTGACACGAACCCACTAGCACAAATATATGTCTGTAAGAAAGTACTGAAAACAACCTCACCAACAAGGTAAACAGAACTCCAAGGTCCGGGAGTCCACCAACAACACCACCTCCAACTAGCCACCAGACTGGCTACAGCTCAGAACCTGGGGTATTCCAAAAGAAAACAGAATACCTCAACAAGCTAAACAAAGAAAAAAACTGCATGAAAGAGTCAACCAAAGGACAAAGTACCAGAAAAACATGCAGTAGGAAGAGTCACAACTGTCCAAAGCAGGACCACAAGAAATGCACAACGTGCAAAGAAACAGCAACGACCCAGCCCAGGAACCACATCCTGCAGGGCCTACTAGGCTACCAAGAGCCAGAATGCTGCAAACAACCAAAGAAGAAACTTCTAACACCCTAAACTGTGGGAAGTGATAGTAGCAAAACAACAACGAGGAACCGGATCGAAGGCAAACGCAGTCCCCCAATCCACCATGTCCAAGTCAAAAGCTCGAGGGTCAACACGTGAAAACACAAGGCACCTTCCACCCGACATGCCCAGCCCGTACCTGGAGCAAGAAAACATGGGTGGCCTTGGCTATATCACACAACTCCACCCCCATAAAGAGCTACAACCACCACTACTAACCACGACCCACGATTCGGCCTTTAGGAAAATAAAGAAAACGGCCGACAAGGAAAACCCAGAAATACAACTGGAAATCCACTCGGAAACGAAAGAAAAGGTAAAGGAAGAGTGTTGAAATAAACCATCACGACTAGGCGTTGAGTGAAACCCACTCAGTGCCTACCTAAACTTTGGCATTGAGTGAGCTAGCCTCACTCGCCGCCAAAATAATACCACTACCCACAAGCCCACTAAAGAATACAGAGCTCGACGACAGTCGAACGACCAAGGCAGAAGATCCAGAACTCGAGTAGTTGCCTGCCACTTGAGTATCTAAACTCCCGCACTCGAAACCATCTAAATTCGCCTAGCAAAAGAAAATATACAAAGCGCACGATCAGTGATGCACGATCATTGGTCGTGCGCACTCATCGGCTGATGATCGTGCGAAGCGAACCTGGAAAACCTGACAGAAAACCTAGCAACTGCGCACGATCAGTGTCGCACGACCACTGGTCGTGCGCACTGTTGCCAGCGCTCGTGCGATTTTCCGAGACAGAACTTTGGAAACTGAAAGACAGCCGCGCACGAGCAGAGGCACACGACCAGTGTTCGTGTGCCCTAACGGTTGATGACCGTGCGCGGCTAACCTGTACCATTTCGAATTTCCCGAACGGCACCGGAACGCGCACACGACTCACGCCACTGCAGTAGCAGCAGACAACTATCAACGTCGCGCACCACTACCATACGAACTATGCCAAATCATTTGAGTGATACCTTAACGAAAAATCGGCAACCACACCCCCCCCCCCTCCTAACTCTCCCTCTCGGCTACACCCGAACCAGAGCAACAATCAAAATAAAGGAAAACAATGGCTCCACGCCGACAATTTGGATTCCAAACATCACAAAATAGGGGTGGTTCCAGTAGGAAGAACTAAGCCCTATAGTTAACAAGAAAATGAGAACAACAAGGCCTCTAACCTGGGCTAACCGGGATTTCAATTTCAGCAAGAAAATCGAAAAGAAAACTTGGCAAGGGCGAGAATACCACTTGCCTCAATTCACAGCGAAGCTTTGGACTGCTTTCCTCCTCTTCGCACGGATCAAAACGGTCGCAACACCTAGAACAAAAACTCGGCCATTAATGGCGGAAAACTTCCAAATCCGAAAATTCCAATCCTCCCAAAACTCCACGAAAATCAAATTTCTTACCGCAAGAATGAAGGTCTTGACGAGAGCAATCCAAATCCACTCTCGGAATCGAATTCCGTCCACAAACGCTCCGGGAATCGGCGTCCGAAGGGTAGGCGGTTTCTCCGTTTCCTCTCGTACAGGGGCGGCGGTTCGAGTGGGGAAGATGATGGATCGGGGGTTTTCATTCTTTATATATATATATATATAATTATATAATTATATAATTAATTACAAAATTACATAAAGCACCAAATCGACGCGAAAACCGAACTACCTCGGAATTCGACGAAATTCGCACCGTAGCTAAATACCCACGCTACGAACACAACGGCGAAGTCGAAATTAATTTTCGACGAACAGAACTCGAGTTATACCCAAATAAAGCCAAACACCAACATCCCCCCGAGAGGCCACACTGGGTCACCCAAAACGACTCGGCTTGCTAGGGAGATCTTGCCAACAGGCTACAGAATAGGGCACTCAGTTCTAAGGAGCTAAACCACACTACACAAATGGCACAAGCCACGGAAACGCGTCATCGTAATGCCAAACGAGAATAAAAATAATCGCTGAAAAAATGGGGCGTTACATTAGCTCACTCAACGCCAGAGCTGTTCTTGCGGAGGGCGTTGAGTGAGTGAACCTCACTCAATGCCATGGTGGTTTCCGGCACTGAGTGAGGCTAATTCACTCAAAGCCAAGGTCTTGTTAGGCATTGAGTGAGTGCGGCTCACTCAACTCCATGCCGTGTTGAGTCATCTGAACGCTTTTCCCTTACCTTGATTTTCTCCCCCGAGTGAATTTCTTGATTTTTTTAAGGTTCCTTGTCGGCTATTTTTCTTGATTTTTTTTCCAAAAGGCCGAATCGTGGGTCGTGGTTAGTAGTGGTGGTTTGAAGCTCTTAATTGGGGAGGTGTTGTGTAAATTTGCCAAGGCCACCCTTTTTCTTTTATCTTGCTCCAGGTACGGGCTGGGCATGGGGGTGGGAGGTCCTTAGTGTTTTCACATGTAGACCCCTGAGCTTGGTTTCTTGGGAATAGTGGTTGGGAGACTGAGTTTGCCTCCAATTCGGATCCGCGATGTTTTTTATACTACCATCTCTCACAGCTTAGGGTGTTAGACGTTTCTTCCTTGGTAGATTGCAGCATTTGGGCTCATGGTAGCCTTGTTGACTCTGCAGCTTTTGGGCAGAGTTACTGTTGTGTCCTCGCACTTAGTGCACTTCCTTTTTGCCTTGCCTTGGGCAGTTGTGACTATTACTGCTTTGTTTTCCTCTTTTACGTATCATCTGATTGACACTTTCGAGCAGTTTTCTAGTTTTGCTTGCTGAGGTATTATTTCTTCTTTGAATGCCTCAGGTTCTGGATAGTAGCCGCTTTGACGGCTAGTGGTGCTATGTTATTGCTGGTGGTCTCTGGTGCTATAGAGATCAGTTCCTGGTTTTTGCGAGGTAGTTTTGGTGTTGTTTTTCTTACAGACATACATACTTGTATGTGGGTTTGTGTCAGTTTGTTGACGCCCACTGGTAGTATTTACCTTGATACTAGATATGTTACTTTTTGCTGCTACCTTTCTAGAGTTAGTCTACTTGCTCTAGGGATGATTTATGCTAGGTTGCTAGTTACTTTTAAACCTAAAAACACTATTATAAGTATTACTCATGATCAGCATGTTTTATAAAACTCGTCACTATTTTTCAAACAATGTAAAAAGATCATTTTCTTATACATAGTATAAATTAAAAGTAGGGTCCTGCATAGTATAAGTTTTCCTCTGGGGACACTTATGCACTCTTTTAGGATGTGAAACCTGAATAAAGTATTTTTCCGCATCGTATAAGTATAGTTTTTAAATTGTGGACTAGGTGATCCACCGAGCCGTGGGATACAGCCTTTAAAAATATAACTGATTTTCTAATCATTTAACTTATGAATTTTCATAAAGTATAGTTGATTGTGGTTTGCCTGAGCGTCGACAGTTATCCCATGCTCGACGTGGCATCATGACGCGTGTTTTCTCCTACTCTGATAATTCGTTTTCCTCGGAGAAAATGTGGGTTGTTATAGTTGGTATCCGAGGGAGGTTGCTTGACAGGCTAGTCAGGCAACCTTCCCGTTTGATTGCATTAGTAGTTCAGCATCATGTCTTTCACACACCGATATGTCATCAGCACGTCTTGGCAAAAGCACGAACACTACACTCATAGCATAACATGAAGTATACAGGGTATATTATGTAGTATGGGATGCATAATATGTGTTCGTATATTGATCCACCATAGGGGCAACATGTGAGGGTTATGTAGTATGGGATGCATAATCTCACCACATGGATGCGACTAGCTCGTTTTCTTTTTCGTTGCATGAGGATGTTATGTAGTATGGGATGCATAACATTTTCATGTGTACGCCGCTCATAACATGCATTAGGGCCTTTTTAGAATGCATAGCATAACATTGCATAAGCACAATGTGTCAAGCTAAAAACTGCCAGGATGACATATGTACACACATAATTTTTGAGTCAAAAATAATATAAAGTCATGCATTCCCGATCTAGGCACAAGAGTTAGTGTGGTGGTGTTTAACCATCCTAGGTTAAGGAATAACATCAATTCTTGTAAAAATAAACTCCCAGAGCAAGTTTAACAGCTTTAAGTTCATATTTATGTATGTATTGCCTGTACTTGTAGTTAGTTGCAGCTGTCGTACTAGGATCTGACTAAGGTTATTATGACTTTAGGATGGCGAGACGCCCTTCGACTAGATCGATCCCTCTATCTTAGGGTGAGTCATCTGGAGTGCAGAATGATGCGGTGATCGAGAGCTTGCAGCAGAGTAGTGATTCCTTTAGCAAGCAGTTGGTGGAGGTGTGAACCCAGATCAAGTCTTTGGTGGCAGTTGTGGCAGGACAGACTCAGGGAGTGCAAGGCCCTGAAGGGGGGATTGCTGTTCCACCTCCTCCTTCACCCCTGAGACCTCCAGTGGTGGTGGCAGTGGAGATGGCATTCATCTCACAGTTTCAGAGACTTAGCCCTCCTACGTATGATGGGAAGGCAGATTTCATGGTCATAGACGATTGGATGATCTCTATGGAGGAGATGTTCTCGTACTCCGGTATTGCAGACGATCAGAGAGTGATGATAGCCGCCTATCAGCTCAAGGGTTTGGCGAAGAATTGGTGGCTTAGAGAAAAGGAGAGCTTGGTAGCTGGTTGCTCTTGGGAAGTGTTCAAGGAAATGTTGCTGAGGAAGTTCTTGCCTTCGGTCGAGCGTGACCGTCTTATGAATGACTTCCTCCACCTGAAGCAAAGGCAACTCACGGTCGGTGAGAATGAGATAGAGTTCAGCAAGTTGAGCCGGTTTGCTCCTGGGTTGGTGAGTGTTGAGGCTGATCGAGTCAAGCGGTTTCTTGGTGGATTGAGGAGCGAGGTGCATCAGTTGACCAGTGCTTATGGATCGGAGACCTATGCAGGGGTAGTGGAGGCTGCTCTGAAGGTGGAGATTATCGAGACCGCAAAGAGCAGAGGCCAGCAAATGAGGAAGGACAAGAGGATGTCCGTCGATGAGAAGAAACCCCAGGTACCCGATGCTGCTTCACAAAAGAAGAGCAAGGTGGTGTGTAGCTTCTGTGGCCGGTCGGGCCACCCGGTTGAGAGGTGTTTCAAGAAGGAAGCAGCTCAGAAGAAGGAGCAGGTTCATGATATTCAGGGTACTCCTAGGAGGGATGTTTCTTTTTCTGTTTGCAAGCGACTCGAGCATGATGCTGCCCAGTGCCTGTCCAAGGATAAAGTCTTCTATCAGTATGGGTATAAGGGTCACATCAAGTCTAGGAGTCCTCAGGTCCAGCCTTCTCTTCATGCAGTTCCACTTCAGGCACTACCTCTGGCTCAGCATGTGGACAAGGGTAAAGGAAAGCTGAACGTGATCTCTTCCGAGGAGGCCCAAGCTTCGACTCAGGTCATCTCAGGTTAGTTGTTTCTTTTTCCAGCTAGAAAGTTTTATTTGTTAGAATGGTTGAAGTTTTGGTTTTGGTAGATCCTTAGTTGTATATACTCTTATAGGGAAATTTAAGGTGAAGAACCGCTGGGCGCGCGTTCTATTCGACTCCGGCGCTACCCACTCATTTGTGGCTAGAGCCTTTGTGGAGCGACATCGGTTAACTCTAGATCGAGTTCGTGGTACCTTCCACATCAAGTTCCCTTCATGTGAATCTGTGTTATCAGATTTGGGCATTCTAGATTGCCCTGTTTTGTTAGGGGATTTTCTTGCGAGGGCAGACTTGAAGATGATTGACCTGGAGGACTTCGATGTCATTCTGGGCATGGACTGGCTGTCTAAGTATGATGCGGTCATTCAGTGCAAAGGGAAGAGCTTGGACATCATCAAGGAGAATGGTCAGCTGGGAAGCGTGTATGCTGATCCGTGCCAAGATTCTCCAGTCATTTCGTCGGTATGTGCTCAAAAGTTGTTTCCTTCTGGTTGTTTTGCTTGTTTTTTCTCAGTAGTCTGGACCGCTGTTAGTATACCGCGCTTAGAGGAGATTCCTGTTGTTCGCGGTTTCGCTGATGTGTTTCCTGATGACCTTCCTGGTCTTCCTCCCGATCGGGATGTCGAATTTGTGATTGATTTGGAACCGGGTACGCATCCTATTGCTAAGGCGCCGTACTGGATGGCCCCTCGTGAGCTAGAGGAGTTGCGAGTCCAGTTAGATGAGTTGTTGGAAAAAGTGTTTATCCGGCAGAGTTCGTCGCCTTGGGGTGCTCCTGTTCTATTTGTGAAGAAGGAGGATGGGTCGATGCAGCTTTGCATCGACTACATGGAGTTGAACAAAGTCACTATTAAGAACAGGTACCCTCTGCCGAGGATCGATGACTTGTTTGATCAGCTGCGCGGTCGCACAGTGTTCTCTAAGATTGATCTTCGTTCTGGCTATCATAAGCTTAGGATCCGTGAGGCAGATATTCCACGGATTGCGTTTAGATCGAGGCATGGACATTTTGAGTTCTTGGTGATGTCATTTGGTCTGACCAACGCACCATCAACTTTCATGAATATGATGAACCGGGTGTTCAAGGATTTCCTGGACAAGTTCATTGTGGTTTTCATCAATGACGTGCTGGTCTATTCTCGCAACGCTGAGGAGCATGAGCAGCATCTGCGCTTGGTTCTATCGGAGTTGAGGAATCACAAGTTATTCGCCAAGTTCAGCAAGTGCGAATTTTGGTTGCCTCAGGTCTCGTTTCTAGGCCACGTGGTGAATAAGGATGGGATCTCGGTTGACCCGAAAAAGATCACAGCAGTGATTGATTAGAGTAGGTCGGGCACGCCCAAGGAGATCAGGAGCTTTTTAGGGTTTGCCGGCTACTACAGGAGGTTCGTGGAAGGTTTCTCTACCCTAGCTGCACCTTTGACCAGGTTGACTCAGAAGAACGCGGCCTTTGTTATGAGCGAGAAGTTCGAAGAAGCCTTCCTGGAGCTAAAGAACAGATTATGCACTTCTCCCGTTCTGACCCTACCTACTTAGGGTGTGGAGTATGACGTTTACGTGGATGCTTCGCATGTTGGTTTAGGTTGAGTGTTGATGCAAGTTGGAAAAGTTATTGTGTATAGGTCAAGGCAATTAAAGACTCATGAGAAAAATTACCCTACACATGACCTTGAGTTTGCAGCGGTGATTTATGCGTTGAAGCTGTGGAGGCATCTACTTTATGGGGATCAGTGCAAGATCTTCAGTAATCACAAGAGCCTAAAGTACGTGTTCACTCAAAAGGAGTTGAATCTGCGCCAGCGGCGGTGGCTTGAGTATGTGGCTGATTATGATGTAGAGATCCAGTACCATCCAGGCAAGGCCAATGTAGTGGCCGACGCCCTGAGACGGAAGACGGGGAAGATCTTTAATCTCTCCTCCGATCGTTTAGTGGAAGAGTTCTTCCTTATGGATATCTCAGTGGGATGCTGCGACATGCAGAGTAGTTTGGCAGTTGCAGAGCTGTCTTGGATTTCCCTTACTAGGTTGCACCAGAAGGATGATCCGGACCTTCTGTACTTATACCTCAGGACTGAGAGAGGGGAGTTACCAGATTTTTCCATCGATAAGGCGGGAACTTTGAAGTACCGCGACAGATTTTGCATCCCTGCTGTTGGAGACATCAGGGGTATGGTATGCAGAGAAGCTAATGGATCCAGTGTTGCCTACCATCCAAGATATACGAAGATGTATCGTGATTTGAAGCAAATTGCCTGGTGGTATGGGATGAAAAGTAATATATCCCGATTTGTTACTGAGTGCCACACTTGCAAGCGTGTGAAGGCCGATCACGGAAGGCCTGGTGGCAAGTTGAATCCACTAGAGATCCCGACTTGGAAGTGAGAAAGTATTTCTATGGACTTCATCACGGGCTTACCGAAATCTCCAAGGGGATTTGATTCTGTTTGGGTTATAGTGGATAGACTGACAAAGTGTGCTCACTTCGTGCCGTATAAGATTGACTACCCGATGAAGAAGATAGCAGATTTGTACTTGAATGAGGTCATCAGATTGCACGGTGTGCCTGTTAGCATTATTTCCGATCAAGATTCCCAGTTTACTTCTCGCTTTTGGCAGAGTCTGCAGGAGGGTTTGTGTACCAATCTGAGGCATTCAACTGCTTACCACCCACAGACCAATGGGCATACAGAGCGGGTGAACCAGATAGTTGAGGATATGATCAGATGCTACATTCTAGACCACGGTGGAGCGCGGGATGAGCGATTGAAGCTTATGGAGTTTGCATACAATAACAGTTATCAAGAAAGTTTGCAAATGGCTCCGTTTGAAGCTTTGTATGGGAGGTGCTGTAGAACTCCCCTGTTTTGGGTTGAGGAAGGTGAGAGACCCTTGTTGGGTCTGGATGCGCTTGAGGAGATGGAAGTCGTAGTGAAGCTTATTCGAGAAAAGCTTTGTAGAGATCAGGAGAGATACGAGAAGAACGCCAATCGGCGTAGGTCTGGCTTGGAGTTTTCTGTAGGGGACCTTGTGTTTCTTAAGGTTTCCCTGATGGTTGGAGTTAAGAGGTTCGGTAAGAATCAGAAATTGGACCAGAGGTATGTGGGCCCGTTTAAGATTGTTGAACGGATTGGCGTGTCAGCTTATAGGTTGGATTTGCCAGCAAACTTCCCAGGTGTTCATAATGTATATCATGTAAGCCAATTGCGGAAGTGTGTGCGCAGTAGTGGCCATGTCTTGGATGTTGTGCCCCAGTTGGAGCCTAATCTCTCTTTTATTGAAGTGTCGGTCCGCATATTGGATACTCAAGATCAGGTGCTGCGAAGGAAGTCCATCCCGATGGTCAAAGTTCTATGAAAGAATACGGGTTTGGAAAGCGCGACTTGGGATTTAGAGTCGGCTATGAGGGAGGCTCACCCTCAACTGTTTCCCTGATTAGTTTGGTTTGTTTTCTTCTTGTAATTTTTGGCTTGTTACTTTTTCTTCTGTAGTAGAAGTGTTGTGCGTAAAGTTTCCGGACGAAACTTTCTTTTAGGGGGAGTGACTGTAACGCCCCCGATTTTTCTGCGATTATTTAATTCTCGTTTTGCGTTACGTCGACGCGTTTTCTTGGCTTGTGCCATCTGTGGAGTGTGGTCTTAACTCTTTAGAACTGGGTGGCCTATTTTATAGCCTATTGGCAAGATCTCCTTAGCAAGCCGAGTCGTTTTGGGTGACCCGGTGTGGCCTCTCGGGGGATGCTTGTGTTTTTGCTTCGGGTGGGTATAACTCGAGTTCTGTTCGTCAAAAGTTAATTTTGACTTCTCTGTTGCGTTCTTCGCATGGGTATTTAGCTATGGTGCGAGTTTCGTCGAATTCTGAGGTAGTTTGGTTTTCGCGTCGTTTTGGGTGTGCTAATAATAAAAGAAAATGTGTATATTTAAAGCTATTTAGATGATTTTTGCGGTCAAAAGCTTTGGTAATGAACCGGCAGCTTAGGAGGTGGTTAAGGCTGATTAGGCGTGATTAGATTTATTTTTAAAGCCATAAGCCAAACTAGCGGGCCCATTCTTCTTCTTCCCAAAAACTGTCGCCTGCTCCTGTTCGCGGAAAACAGAGGAAAACCGCCGGACCTGCTACCCCTTTGGACGGCGATTCCGGTAGCGTTCTTTGTGGACGGATTTCTATTTCGAAAGCGGATTTGGATTGCTCTCTCTTAGACCTACATTTCTACGGTAAGAGATTTGATTTCCGTAGAGTTTTTAGGATATTTGGATTTTCGGTTTTTGCCCTTTCCGCCATTAAAGCTCGGGATGTGCTGGCTAGGTGTTGCTACTGCTGGTGCCGAGGGAGAGGAAAGGCTCGAGTGAAGCTTCGCTGAAAAACCGAGGCAAGTGGTTCTTGCACTTGCTGTTTTGATCTTCCCCCTCTTAACTACCCGGTTAGCCCTAGGATAGAAGCCAAGCTTTTCTCTTTTTGCTTGCTAAAACTCTGTGCTTCAGTTTCCCTTTATGAGCCCCCCTCCTGGTGCTGTTTTTGCTCAACCTGCTGGTTGTTTTCACTATTTAGAATCCAGATTTTTATTTTTGGTTTGGTGCTTTTGCGGGTGGAGCCGAGAGAAAGAGGGAGGTTTTTGTGGTAGTGCTCTGGTTAGAACCAGTCTTGGTAGGCTCTCGGGATTTGGTGTTGAGTGTGGTGCACACACTCAAAGACAAAAGCCGCTCGGGATTTTGCGCTGAGTGTGGTGCACACACTCAAAGCCATAGTTTGGTCTATTCGTTTGCGGCTAAGTAGTAAGGCGATTGAGTTAAAAAATTCGTCTAAGTCGAAATTGACGGGAATCACTAAGTGATTCTCGCAGACTTCAACGAGTATCGTTAGTGATTCCGCCGATTCGGCGAGAATCAATCGGCATTCCCGCCGATTCGGCGAGAATCAGTCGGCATTACCGCCGATTTGGCGAGAATCGGTCGGCATTCCCACCGACCTCTTCCGGATGGCGTTGGTTTAGGGTTTTCCTGCGGTTAAGTGCTAAGGCATTGAGTCAGTAGACCTCACTCAACGCCGTAGCTGTTTTGGTGTTGAGTGAGGTTAGCTCACTCAACGCCACTGCCTATTTTGCCGAAGGCGTTGAGGGAGTGGACCTCACTCAACGCCATAGCTGTTTTGGCGTTGAGTGAGGTTAGCTCACTCAACGCCAGAGTTTTCTTGCGGGAGGCATTGAGTGAGTGAACCTCACTCAACGCTATGGCTGTTTTGGCATTGAGTGAGGTTAGCTCACTCAACGCCAAAGTTGTTCTTGCGGTGGGCGTTGAGTGAGTGAACCTCACTAAACGCCATGGTGGTTTCCGGCGCTGAGTGAGGCTAACTCACTCAACGCCAAGGTCTGGTTAGGCGTTAAGTGAGTGGGGCTCACTCAACGCCATGCCGTGTTTAGTCATCTCAACGCTTTTCCCTTACCTTGATTTTCTTCCCCGAGTGAATTTCTTGATTTTTTTTGAGGTTCCTTGTCGGCTATTTTTCTTGTTTTTTTCCAAAAGGCCGAATCGTGGGTCGTGGTTAGTAGTGGTGGCTTGAAGCTCTTAATTGGGGAGGTGTTGTGTAATTTAGCAAAGGCCACCCTTTTTCTTTTATCTTGCTCCAGGTACGGGCTGGGCAAGGGGGTGGCAGGTCCCTAGTGTTTTCACATGTAGACCCCTGAGCTTGGTTTCTTGGGAATAGTGGTTGGGGGACTGAGTTTGCCTCCACCCCGGATCCGCAATGTTTTTGCTACTATCATCTCTCACAGCTTAGGGTGTTAGACGTTTCTTCCTTGGTAGATTGCAGCATTTGGACTCATGGTAGCCTTGTTGACTCTGCAGCTTTTGGGCAGAGGTACTGTTGTTTCTTCGCACTTAGTGCACTTCCTTTTGTCCTTGCCTTAGGCAGTTGTGACTGTTACTGCTTTGTTTTCCTCTTTTACGTATCTTCTGATTGACACTTTCGAGAAGTTTTCTAGTTTTGCTTGCTGAGGTATTCTTTCTTCTTTGAATGCCTCAGGTTCTGGATAGTGGCCGCTCTGATGGCTATTGGTGTTGTGCTTTTGCTGGTGGTCTCTTGTGCTATATAGATCAGTTCCTGGTTTTTGCGAGGTAGTTTTGGTGTTGTTTTTCTTACAGACATAGATACTTGTCAGTAGGTTCGTGTCAGTTTGTTGGAGCCCACTGGTAGTTTTTACCTTGATACTAGATATATTACTTTTTGCTGCTACATTTCTTGAGTTAGTCTACTTTATCTGGGGATGATTTATGCTAGGTTGCTAGTTACTTTTAAACCTAAAAATACTATTATAAGTATTACTCATGATCAACATGTTTTATAAAATCTCATCACTATTTTTCAAACAACGTAAAAAGATCATTTTCTTATACATAGTATAAATTAAAAGTAGGGTCTTGCATAGTATAAGTTGTCCTCTGGGGACACTTATGCACTCTTTTAGGATGTCAAACCTGAATAAAGTATTTTTCCGCAACGTATAAATATAGTTTTTAAATTGTGGACTAGGTGATCCACCAGCCGAGGGATACGGCCTTTAAAAATATAACTGATTTTCTAATCATTTAACTTATGAATTTTCATAAAGTATAGTTGATTGTGGTTTGCCTGAGCGTCAATAGTTATCCCCTGCTCAATATGGCATCATGACGCGTGTTTTCTCCTACTCTGATAATTCGTTTTCCTAGGAGAAAATGTGGGTTGTGACAAGCATTATAAAAAGGGAACTGTGTCAGTACGAGATCTCTGACGTAAGCTTTATTGAATGAAAATAAGAGAACACTTCGAAGTGTTTTTGAGAAAAAATGTTTGAAGAGTAAAGTAAAAGCAACCGGTCACGATTGCGAATAGCTTTGCAAACTTTGAGGAGCTGCGATTGGTCATAACTGATGATGCAAGAAATGATCCCTCTTTGCTTTAGAATATTCTTCTAAGGGGACCTTCGTCAACGACATCGATGCACTCAGAATGAATATCGATAGGCCCTAGATGACCTGCATCCTCTATCTCCACACGCTTCATCTGAACTTCAGCCACCTCCTTGCTCTTGGAGGTGGAAGGCTTTTAAGAATCAACTTTCTTGACCAGGTTGTGGATCTTTCCATCGGCGAGCAATCTTTCAACCAACTGCAGAAGGGCCTTGCATTCTTCAGTTAAATGGCCTTTCTCTCTGTGGAATTCACAAAACAGATCTTAATCTCTTGATCTTTGATTCAACGACTGGTAAGGCCTTTTTGAATTTGCCCTATCCCTCATGATCTGGCAGGATTCTAGCATGGCCTCATCGAGTCCAGAGCATGATAAGTCATCATCTTGTGACTGATGCACAGAAACTGTTTGCGGAGATGGGGCTGGTAGGAGTAGAAATTTTTCATGGGAATGATCCTGACCTGGGAAGGAGTGTCTATGATGATGCTGGAACTTCTTTATTTTCCTAGAGTGGGATGGAAAATATTTCCTGAGGAGACCTCGGAGGCTGCTTGTAAGGTGGATTTCTCTCTGTTACAAGCCTGAAGACAAAGCTCAGGTTGCTCTTCTCACCACGGATGTATGAGTTGCCTAATCCAATCAACTCTTGGTATGTCCTCAGCATTCGGACATTAGCCTCAAACTTGAGTGGTCCTTCACATAGACCGTGAATAAGAGCCACTCGATACATTTCCTGATCGACGATCTAAATGTCTAAGATCTCTCTTTGGAAGCGATCCACAAAATGAGACCAAGTCTCGGTCTCTCGCTGCTTGATCTCAAAGAGGGCTTCTGGACCGCCCTTCCTCTTTGTAGAGGTACAAAATCTGAGCAGAAACTCTCTTCTCAAATCAGCAAAGGAAGAGATGGACTGAGGACATAGTCCATAGAACCAATCCCTCACTTTACCATCAAAGGTTGTTACAAGGAGTTTGCATTTGGTTGTATCTGAGAGAGTCTTGAGAGCAACGGCAGATTCAAAAGCTTGAAGATGTTTGACTGGATCAGTCTCTTCAGTGTAAATGGGAAACCGTGGATCTCTGATGTTAACTGGAGTTGGTTTATACTGAACATTCTCTGTAAATGTTGACTGCTCTTCTTGCTCTCCTACAACATAAGGAAAAAAGGTAACATAAGTTGCAGCTGCATAAGGAGCTGGTGGATAAAAGGAAAATTTGCTGTGGGAGGAGAAAAGGCAGGAGCTGAAGAGTAGGGATAACTTCCCTGAAAAGTCAGGAATCTTACCGGACTTCCTCGGGCAGCTTCTCGGAAGAAGTTCTAACGAGATGCGAATTCATCATTCTGAGACCGCAAGGGGGCTGCAGGCCCTTGAAGAAAGGTTGGAATGTTAAAAGGAGGATAGACTAATGGATAGGCCGATGGGTAGACTTGAGGAGTCTCATATGCTAGTGCTGGATTGATTGGAGGAGCTTGCGCGGCTGAAGATTGTGTTTCCAATCGTTGAGCGATAGCAGCTAGACTTCAGTTGATCCCTTGAAACTGTTGTGCAGTTTCTCTGCGAGATTGCTCCAAGGCCTCCCAAAGAGAATCCTCTCAGGAACTTGGAGCAAGGCTCTCGGCTGGTTGATGGTCTGACATGAGTGACCGCTGATTTCACTATCTGATTGAGATCTGAAGGTCGTGTGTTAACTGTTAATGCGTGAAATGCGACACCACCCAGTTAACTAATTGTTCGATCTCACAAGCTAGGTGAATAGGAGGGTTGCGAGGATAAAGGAGAGGTTCGAGGGAGCAAGGGAGAAGCTTGCTCGAGTAGATAAGAAGCTTGATCAGGAACTGTCGATCAGACGCTACTTTAGCAGTTGGGCTCTGATGGTTAGATCGAGAGAGGAAAAGAGAAGAGAGGGCCGCTTGCAGCGGAAACAGCAGACTTCGCCCATGGCGGCCTGAATGCCTCTCTTGCGACGGGCTTTCCTTTGATTAGAATTGAAGTTACAGCTTGAGGTTGCACCTTTATAAGGAAAGAAGAACAAAGGGTACAAGGGGGGAAGCTGGCGGCTATGGAGAGGAGAATGCCAGAGGCCGCGCTGACTGACCAGGTAGGCCGGCAGATCACACGGTTATCTGATTAAGAAGATCACTGGACTTAGGCGGGCGGACTGCTTGATCAAGCTGGGAGAAGAAGCTGGGAGCAGGTCGTGCGGACTGGGAAAAAGAGTCCACAGGGACTGATGCTGAGATCTTGACGCCACTACCGTGTCGTCTCGCCTCCGGAATGAGAGGTATGGGGGCCTATTTATAGGCCCGAGGAGGTAACGGTCTTGGTAACGTTACCATCGGTGAGGCGGTGAGCTGTGCGAGTACAAAGCTGAGTCCGCCAAGTCCGCGCCAGGCCGCACGGTTAGCGACTGGGAGCTGGATATTGCTACTACTGGGTGGGCTCACGCTGGGTCGTGCGAGTACAAATACTGAGTCTACAAAGTCCGCGCAAGGCCGCGCGGTCTGGGACGGTCTTACTGCTGGTGGACTATTGAACGAGTTTGTCTAGCCCGCTGCGGAGAGGAGGCAGATCGTCGGCTGTCGAGCTAGGGTTCACCGGGTGGACTGCGCAACGAGCACGCCTAACTCGCGGCGGATAGGTTGAGCAGGCTGCCAACTGGAGGCTTACCGCCATTGCTTGGCGAAAAGGACTACTGACCTGGCGGACTGAAGAGTCTAGGTCGCGCTTATTGGCGAGAGCCTTTGATTGGGGACGAGGGTTGGCAACCTGGCAGACCGACCAGAGAGGCCGGCAATCCGCGCTGCTAGCCGATCAGACAGCTCATTGGATGTGTGGGCTGGACAGCTGGCGGGAGGAGCGAGTCCGCCTCCCTTTGACGAACTGAAGATTGAGTCCGCCACCTTCTGCCGAATAAAAGGAGCAGGTTGCGCGGACTGGCTGAACATCTAGAGATCGGTCTTGGAGGATAGGAATTGAAGTCCGCCACTCAGTTGAGGTGTTTAGTTCGTAGCTCCTGAAGAACGAGCGGCTACAGTGCGACTTGAGCGGTCAGACCGGGGAGACCGCCCTAGCCGCGCGGACTGAGAGCACTGAGAGGATAGTCCTCCCACTCTTAGAAGAAAAGGCTGACCGGCCAGGACCTCTTGGAGCAGGCCGCGACTTGCGAGCTTGCTACCTTAGGAGGGATCGCTGATTTCTTAATTAACACACCTATACCCCTTCTTCTCCTGAACCTCTCTACCTCAACTTTTCTGACATTACTAAATATCTTCTCAAGTTCATCTCTCCAACTCTTCAGCAGTTAATAGCTGAGGCTATTGCTCCTCTCTCTTCTTCTATCTCCACTCTTTCTGCTCAAATTACTGCTTTCTCCTATGTCCCTTCTTCTGGGGGCCTAGCTTCAGGACTTTCTGAAACTAGGCCGGGGGAGATGTTCCATGAAGAAGATCCAGCAGCAGCAGCTCCAGCTCCTTCAGCAGCAGTAATTCTAGATACAAAAATTCAAGCATAGGTTATTGATATTCTTGATGAAGATACATATACTGAAATGACTTATTTTGAAGATACAAAAATATCTATTGTTGGTGATTTCATCATAAATCCCACAGTTGATTTAGTTTCTTTACTGCATTCTTTTGATTTAGTATATAGCACCATTCTACCAGTTCTTATTGATTCAGTACCAGATGTGTTTAAAGCTATAGTTTGTTATTCATCTTCTAGAAGTCCTGAAGTTTTGGAACAACTTAGGACAAACTTTTTAGTTTCTGATACAGTTATAGAGCCAATAATTGATTTAGAGCCAAAGGGTTTTTCCTCTCCAACCTTTATATGGGCTGAGTCTCCCATACCAGACATGGATGAGATAATATTTGCAGATTTTGAAGAGGAAAGTGAGTCTCTTCAGTACCAAGCTATTATAGAAGGTTCTATAGAGCCAATAATTCAAGAACAGCCTCAGGCTCATCCAATTCTCACTGATGATAAGTTGAAACAAATTCATGCTCTATATGATAATCCAGCAAATTCTTCTTCTGATGATGATGATGATGAAGAAGACTTTGATGATTCTGAGGATACAAGCTCAATGAATAGAAAGGCTAAGAAAAAGGCTCTTCCTAAGGCTGCTCCAAAGCCCAATCCATCTGCTGAAACTCCATATTATATTTTTCATAATATAAAGCTCACTCCACACTCCCCTAACTGGATGAGATATGCTTGAAAGAATAGGTTTCAAGAATTTCTAGACACCTAGAGGGGGGTGAATAGGTTCAATTCTTGATTCCTTCGGCAGTTAATAGTTTATTCACAGAATGACTAAAATTCTATAGCAATCACAGCATATAACACATCAATCACAGCAGACACAACAATTTATAGTGGTTCCCTAAGAGATGAGTACATCCACTTTCCCCCTTCACATATCTAACAATACACTAGATTCGGCCAAACTTCCTTCCACCTTCTCAAATCCTCAGATCTTACAACTCAGAACCCAAACTGGTTCCTATAACTCAGACTTCAAAAAGTCCTACACCTCAGGTTCTCCCCAAGAACCCTACCTTTGAGTGAATCCACACCCCTACCACTCAGTCTTATCAAGCCCTACCTCAGCCCTTATCACCAGGCCTATAGCTCAGAGAACTTAATCTCCAACACTAGGAAAACAGCCCTTCCTCTGCCTTTATAATTGCAAGCTTACAACACTCAGGTATATAAATAGATCATACAAAAATTGTATAAAGAAATACTTTTCTTCCTTCACCCTGAAAGAGTGAAAAGAGGGGTGAAGGAATCTTGATCAGATCTTGATTAATATGCTTCCTTCAGATCATTGATGGAATGGATGAGACTCAACCTTACTTATCTTATTCAAAGTTTCTTGAAATAAGGAACCTAGGTTGAATCTTCTTAAGGAGTTGATGTAGACACAACTTCTTCTTTCTTGCTGACTTGATTCAGCAAACTTTTAAAGATCCAAAGAGATACTGTCTCCTTCTCTGAATTAGAACCAGAACTATGTCTATTACTTTTCTCTGAATGCTCGGCTCTATTTATAGATCACATTAGAGGCAACTGGCTGATCCGATTGATGACTAACATCTGACAGTTCTGACATGTCTAATCAGCCTTGTCAATCCTGGTAGTTGTCAAGTCTTCTGTCTGTAGATCTGGCACTTGAGTTATTCAACTCAACTGAATGTGTCGAGACACAAGGATAGTATGTGTCGACACAGATTAAGTATGTGTCGACACAATTACCTGGGTGTCGACACACTTCTTCTGGTATTGTCGACAAACTTCAAAAACTATCGACACAGCTTTTATACAATGTGTTGACACAACTCCTTTGATATTGTCAACACTCTATAGAAACTGTCGTCACAACTGATGAAGACTGAACTTCTGTACGTCGATACAATTCCTGTGTGTCGACATAGTTATTGTAGACTTGAACTCTGAATGTCGACACAAGTCCTGAGTGTCGACATAGTTGTTGTAGACTTGAACTCTGAATATCGACACAAGTCTTGGATGTCAACATAGTTGCTTCTTTACAACTTGTCAGTACATAAAGGTCTAAGTGTGTTGACACAAGTTTATGAGTGTCGACAAAGTTTTGTAGACTTAAACTCTGTGTGTCGACACAAGTCCTGTGTGTTTACATAGTTGATGTCAACTTGAAAACTGGGTGTTGACATAGTAGATGTCGACTTAAACTTTGTGTGTCGACATAAGTCTTATATGTCGACACAGACTTGCTTCTTGTCTCTACACAGCTCCTTCAAAGGTGTCGACACTAAATAAGTGTCTCGACACTTTTTTACTTAGAATAATTTCTGCAATCTTTCTCCTACATAAATAAACTCAACATGCTATCAAATACAAACTAACATATATCATTTTGTTATGTGAGGCTTCTCCAAATCAGGTACACAATCTCCAATGTACCCAACAATCTCCCCCTATTTGGAGAAGTCAAAACCCATAGTCAATGATATACACCAATATATAAAAAAAAAGTATGATGTATTTAGCATTTTCAAATTAATTCATTAGTAGTTCTAGCATATCATACACAAATATTCAATCATGAAATATCAGAAGAAATTATGCAACTCAGAAACATAGATATATGAATTGTTGGCAATCAATAATACCTTCATCATCAAAGTATGAATACAAAGTTTATGTGTTACAACAAAGCAACAAAAGAACTGCAAAGTTCTCCAAGAACTATGTCAGTATAAAATTAGGATTGATCGGGTTCCCTGATTACAATCCCTTTTCCTGGTTGGACAGTAGCTTTGTGTAACACCTCTACCCGTCAAGAAGAATATAATAGAGGGTCCGGCCGGGGCCCCACACCATATTCCACAAACAGGCGGAGATGCTACAAAATAATATATAAACCAACGCATCCTAACACAGAGCATTCTAGCAGAAGCTTCACGGTTGAAATATTGAACTCAAGCAAAACAAGAACTGTCCACTACAACATAGGAATGTATACAACCAAAGAATCTGGCCTTAAGGCCTTACAAATTTCTCTTAATAAGGTGTGGTTTACAGACAGCGACACGCATGCCGGCCACACATGAATAAGAAGAAACAAAACAAAGCCTTCGAGGGCAGCAACGCAGCTTGGGCTTCAGCCCGCTAAGTCCCGCTCGGACCAGCACCTCCAGCACCTATAAGAACCAATCCACCAAGCGGTGGCAAACAGGGCAACGGTCAGCATTCAGCTGACCAATTATAACGACCCTGCCCCTGGCACGGGGCAGCGGAATTCCATCCCCGCATAGCATTTTCCAATATGATATATATATAGCAAACCACGCAAGACGCGCACGACCACACAGTCAATACATATCACAAACGTCGGCACGATGACCCGACGCTCCGTGCACTCAGGGCACATTCGGGTGTACCGGAAAAGCCGGATCCCACAAATGAGCATTCTAGTCTTAATCGGCACGCAAGCCGTCGACTCTCGCTATGTAATCCTAACAGGGCCTTAAGCACCCAAGGTTAGACAACCATAATGCGGGTACAGATCCGCCTATCCCATTGCTCACATCGTCAGACGCAAGGCTACCCTAACGCGGGTACAGCTTCACCTTTGCCAACTGCCACAAGAGTTGAACCCAACTCTCACAATTTCCTGTACTTCCTCTAGTATAGGTATACGTCATAGATTGCACACAAACAATCAAATACTCGGGGGCTTCTCGGAAATGCAAACAAAGAATCACCAATCCAGACCAACACGTCCAGATGGGCTTCACACAGCATGCCTAGATCCGTACTCCAATTCCGGATTCTAACAAGGGGGACTTCACATATCTACCCCAAGGGACACCATAACCCACCGGAGCACTCACGGGGATGGGTTTTCCCTATGCAAATGCAGGAAAGTAGGATTTCACATGTTCAAGACGGAAATCGTTACCCTTGGAATTCACCTCGGAGACATGGAGAGAATTGAGACGGATGAAAGCCTTCGTAGCAGCCTTGCCTTCGTAAATCCGAACTCGGCTCGCGATTTGGACCACCGCAGCACCACCAGCGGCCGGATTCCTCTTCTTCTTCCTTGCTTTGCTCTCCCCTCTCTCTTAACTTTAGAAAGAGAAAGATGAAACTCAAATGATCTTTCTCCTCTTCAATCCCGGCCTTATCAACCCAGGGAAGAGCCCAGACCATTGGATCTTGGTCAAAGAAAACGAACGGCTCTGATCAGCCCTGAATTTGATTTCCTGGGCCGAACACGGGTTGTGAAACGCCCATGTCACAGGTCGTGTTCTTAAAGCGGTGCACAACTGACTGAAAATAAACCAGAACACGGGCATTGACACGCCCGTGTCAGCTTGACACGCCCGTGTCACAAAGTACACGGCCGTGTACCCGGTCGTGTCACCCCTGTAACACGATCTCCAAAATTACCCGAGCAGGTCATGGCTAAGGCACACGCCCGTGTCCCTAGCCGTGTGTCAAACACGCCCCTGTGACACGCCCGTGTCACAGGCCGTGTTCCACACTCGACGATCAGGGCTCGAGTACCGTTGAGACTAGGGACACGCCCGTGTCCCAGGCCATGTACACCTGAACCCCCTTAAACACGCCCGTGTCTCAGGCCGTGTCAGCCAACCTGAATCCCACTTTGGCTTTTTTAGATTTCTGGGGTGTTACAATCCTCCCCTCCTTAATAAAATTTCGAACCGAAATTTGAAGGCAGCAGGGAGATAATAACATAACACAATCAGAGACATATTTTTCTATCACATATAATAACGAGCGAACAGGTTACGAAAATAACTCGGGAAACTCGGCTCGCATGGTCTGCTCCCACTCCCATGTTAGCTCTTCTTGGCCACAATTGTCCCACCGGACTTTGACCATCCCGATCGTTTTGTTCTGCAACTGTTTCTCGGCTCGATCCTCGATCTGAATGGGCCTCACCTTTGTCGTTAGCCCATACTCAACCGGCACCCGATAATTCTCAATCACTTGAGCTGGATCCTTGACTGCTTTTCGTAGTATCGAGATGTGGAACACATCATGCAGTCTACCCAATTCTGATGAAAGAGCTAGCCGATAGGCAGCTTCCCCAACTCGCTCAACCACTTCAAACGGACCAAGGTATCGCGGACTTAACTTTTTCAACCGTCGAATCCGAGATACGCCTTTGAAGGTTTTAATCTTTAAATAGACTCAGTCACCCACCGCGAACTCCACATTCCAGTGCTTAGCATTGTAATACATGGCTTGCCGATCCTGGGCTATTAGTAGCCTCTCTCGAATAGATCGTATTGTTGAGTTAGCATCCTCGACTGCCTTTTGCCCCAAAAGTTTGGATTCGCCAGTTTCTGCCCAAGCTAACGGTGTATTGCACTTACAACCATACAAAGCTTCAAATGGTGTCATACCGATACTCGCTTGGTAGCTATTATTATAGGCAAATTCCACCATAACAAGATGATCTTCCCATTTCTTACCGAAGTCCAGGGCGTACATACGGAGCATATCCTCCATTGTTCTGTTGGTTCGTTCAGTTTGGCCATCCGTTTGCGAATGAAAGTTTGTACTGAATGCTAACTTCGTGCCCAACAACTGATGAATTAGCCTCCAATCCTTTTAAGTAAATCGCCCATCACAGTCACTGACGATGCTTCGGGGAATACCGTGCAATCGAACAATCTGCTCCACATAGAGCTTTGCCAACATTTCAATAGAATCGTCCCACTTGTTCGGTAGAAAGTGAGCCACCTTTGTCAATCGGTCGACAATAACCCAGATTGAGTCATTCCCACGTTTAGATCTTGGCAATCCGTGCACGAAATCCATAGAAATATCCTCAAACTTCCACCGCAGAACCGGTAATGATTTCAGGAAACCACTCGGTCGTTGACACTCTGCCTTTACCAAAGCACAAGTACGACACTTAGCCACATACTCAGCTATGTCCTTCTTTAAACCGTGCCACCAGAACAATTTCTTCATGTCCTTGTACATCTTTGTGCTCCCAGGATGAATTGAGTACTTTGTAAAGTGTGCTTCATATAACAATTCTTCTAGAAATTTACCCGCACAAGGGACGCACAATCGGCCATCCCTCCATAATAGACCGTCATCCCAGGAGAATTGGTCACCAGATCCCTCCTTTGCATAGCGCTGGAGACTTTCATCAAACTCCATTGCCCGCCGAACCCTGTCCGCAAGGTCATATTGAACCTCCATCAAGTTCAAGCATGCATCGGCCGAAGAATCCCTTTCCACACAAGATATCTCCAACGCTTCCAGCTCCTGGATTAGACGCTCATCATGTATCCGCAACCAACTTGCCCGCACCGGAGTCCGACGACTCAAGGCATCAGCGACCACATTTCCCTTTCCGGGAACATAGTGAATGTCGAAGGTATAATCCCCTAGGAATTCCATCCACCTCCTTTGTCGCATATTCAAATCCTTTTGATCGTGAAGATACTTTAGGCTTTTATGATTTGTATAAATATCTACCTTCACGCCATAAAGATAGTGCCGCCATAACTTTAGCGAAAAGATCACCGCCGCCAACTCCAAGTCATGGACGGGGTAATTACGCTCATGCACCTTTAATTGACGTGAGCCAAAAGCGATCACCTTGCCAAACTGCAGGAGAACGCAGCCTAAGCCTCTTACTGACGCATCGCTGTAAATCTCAAAACCGTCTGTACCACATGGCGACATAAAAACAGGCGTCGTGGTCAAATGACTCTTTAGTTCCTCAAAAGATCGCGCGCACTCCGGCGTCAAAACAAACTTCCGATCTTTTCACGTCAACGTAGTCAAAGGCAAAGCAATCCGGGAGAAGTTCGCCATAAATCGTCTATAGTAGCCTGCCAGTCCAAGAAAACTCCTGACTTCGGCCACCGAACACATAACTGGCCAATCACGAATGGCACTTATCTTTGCCGGATCCACCGCTATGCCCTCTCCACTTACCATATGGCCCAGAAAAGCCATCGACGAGTGCCAGAACTCACACTTAGAGAACTTGGCATACAGCTTATTTCTCTGCAAGGTATGCAATACCAACCGCAAATGGTTTGCATGATCTTCCTTCGACTGAGAGTACACGAGTATATCATCAATGAACACAATCACAAACAGATCCAAGTATTCACGGAACGTTTGATGCATGAGATCCATGAATACCGAAGGCGCATTACATAAGCCGAACGGCATCAATGTGAACTCATAATGACCGTAGCGTGTGCCAAATGCTATCTTGGGAATGTCACCTTCCCTAATCCGCAATTGTTAATACCCATATTTCAAATCCAACTTGGATTAGACGGTTGAGCCTGCTAGCTGATCGAACAAGTCATCGATCCGAGGAATCGGATACTTGTTTTCTCCGTCAGCTTATTCAGTTCGCGATAATCAATACATAGCCGCAAACTACCGGTATTCTTTTTCACAAAAAGAACAGGCGCGCTCCAAGTTGACATACTTGGGCGGATGTATCCCTGCTATAACAGTTCTTGCAACTGAACTTTTAGTTCAGCCATCTCTTTTGATGCTACTCGATACGGAGAACGGGCCACAGGTTTCGCACCCGGCACCAGCTCAATAGCGAAGTCGATTTCCCTTTGGGGAGGTAACCCCGGAAGGTCCTTTGGAAACACATCAGCATACTCCGACACAATCAGCACTTCACTCACACTTGCCTTCGGCGCCACCGCCTCTACGAGTGTGAAGAACAACTCCGCACCCTTCCGAATTGCCTTAACGACTTGGAGAGCAGATAACAACATCCAACTCAACCCTTGTATACCAATGAACTTTGTCTCTTGTTCGGTATTCTACCAGAGTTTGACCTCTTTTGAAGTTCAATCTATACAGGCACGCTGCTCTGACAGCCAGTCCATACAAAAGATTATATCAAATTCCTTGATCGGCAATACTAATGTTTCTACCTTGAACTCCCGACTCCCTATCTTGACCTCAAGACCGCAAGATTTATCCACGCATATCAAACATCCATTAGGTAACAACACCTTTACACTGTCTATCGTGGTTCAGATATGTACCCCGACACGAAAGACAAACTCTTCGGACAGAAACGAATGTGAGGCACCTATGTCAAACAGTGCTCGCGCCGGATACTCTCGTATAAGGACAAACTCTAAAACATCACAATCAAAACAAGCACAGCACACAGTATAAAATAACATTAAAAACTACGCGCACCTGTGACGACATCTGCCTGCTTAATGGCCTCCTGTTGTCCAAGGTTGAAGAACCTGGGTTGCGCGTGCGAGGCAGAAGACTCCACCACAGTCTTCCCTTTCTCCGCATAAGACGCTCCCGTCTTCTTGTCACCCTTTGGAGTACAAACTCGGCAATCACGTACGAAGTTTCCCAACTTCCCGCACGTAAAACAAGCGCGAGATCCATACCCAGATGTCTCTGTCACAGTCGTAGAAGGAGCTTGTCCAGTAGACTTGGACTTCTTTCCCCATCTCTTACTGTACCCAAACTTCTCCGGACGCTGCGGCTTGAACTCTGGCTTTGTCACAGCCAAAGTCCTCTTTGCTTGCCCTCTTTTCCTGTCCGTCTCCAAAGACCGAGCCGTACAGACTATGGCTTGAAATCCCTGACTTACAGAACTCGAGAGCAAATACCGCAGCTCATCTCGCAGTTTCGCATAAAACCTACTAGTCTTACGCTCTTCTTCGGCGAAGATTGTACCCGCATATCTTCCCAAATGTGTGAACTCATGTAGGTAATCATCAACACTACGATCTCCTTGAGTTAACCGTTAAAATTCCATTTCCATCGATATCCTTTGCTACATTGGTAGATGTTGTGCCAAGAACAACAGAGAAAATTCGTCCATCTAGACTTCTGCAAGTTGTCTACCGGCCAAGTGATGCAGTTCAATCTCATCCCACCATAAACGAGCCTCTCCTTACAGTAGGAAAGTGGCCAACATAACCTTCTGTCCCTCCTCAACCTTGATCGCTCTGATGATCCTCTTAATCCTTGTAAGCCAATCCTCTGCTTGGGCCGGTGACCCTGCCCCAGTAAATTGTGGAGGATTGAAGCTCAAGAATTGCTTCAATTGTTTATCTGCTGCCCGCGGATCAACTACGGCTTCTACCGGTTCTTGCCATACCCCATCATGCGTTGGCACCACTGCAGGACGTGCCTGCCCAGCCTGCTGAGCATTCATGACAGCAAGTACTGTTTCCGTGATGAAACATTCCGTTTCAGCGGATGGAGGAGGTGTGGGCACCTCAGCTGGTGTCGCACTTTCTACAGAATGTTGAGGTTCGGATTGACCCGCAACACTTCTAGTCACCTATATGTGTAAAACACACAATTTAGCGACCAAGTAAAACAGCAAACATACAAAAAGAATACACAAGTTCAACAAACAAGTGTATTTGAATTCCTAAGTGGACATTCTTGAGTTCAAGTTAAGTGTTATAAAGACAGCACTGACACATGCTCGCCACCTCTCAAAAGAATTCGTCTGCGAATTCAGAAGATGAAAGTGAGGATAGATACAACTCTAGAGGGGGGTGAATAGAGTATTCAAAAATTATGACACCCTACTCAACTCCCTTAGAGTTAATTTGCGGAATGAGTTTATAGATATTTGAAACCCTAGAGCCTAACACAAAGTGAAGTGCACTAGAGAAAGCTAACTGTAATTACAGTTGAGCTTTGGTCCTATCACAGCAACTAGCAATCCTATTTATTTCTACTCATAGCCACAGTGAAATAATTAAATGAAGCAACACAGACGACACAAGAAGTTTATAGTGGTTCCCTCTAAATAGGTACGTCCATTCTTCTACCACCCAGGTAGGAATCCACTACAGGTTTTTGTTCAGGTGCCCTGCCACCAACTGATCTGCTTCAGGTAGATCAAGTAGACCCTTTGAGCTTTTGATCAGGAGCTCAAAATCCAACACAGGTTTTTGATCAGGTGCCCTGCCACCAAGGTTCACTTTTGAAGGGAGTAATAACCCTTTATACAGGAGGTTGAGAGAGTTAAAGTTTATTCTCTATTGTTAAAACAGATTAGAGAAGCTAGTGGATATCACAGAGCTAGAAAGCTCTAAAGAATCAAGGCTCCCCCTGGCTTAGAGAATATCCAGGAAGAAGTCTTGTTTCAGGGTGCAGGAACTCTTCTGAATTTTTGACAGAGAACTGTCTTGAAATTCTGAAGGAGAAGCTTGAAGAAGACTCTTGATTTGTAATAGATTGTTCTTATTTAATCAGCTTCCCTTCTTCTTCTTCTTCTTCTAGGCACTGAGTAAATGTTCCTGTAAGCAGGATGGACTCAGGGTTGAAGAAGAATGTTGAAGAGAGTAAATCTTCTCAGTTGAATGTAAATTTCTGAGAGCTGTAGATCTTTCTTATTTTTAATCTCTATGCCAACTTGTTATCTCTCTGTATGTTGCTGTGTGTTGTTATTATCTGCTGTCTTTTGAAAGCACTTTATATATTGGGCTTTTCAACGGCTCTAAACTTTGTTTGAACTTTGTCTTCTTCTGAGATCTGCAATCTGGGCTGCAAATAGCATAAAGCAAAAAATATCCTGCAGACAGATATCCTATAAAGGGATAAAGCTTTCTAAGAAGCTGCAAATCCAATCTGATAAAAGGAGTACTAAAGAAAGTCACATCAGAACAGACTCTTTACGGCCATAGAAGACTTTTGAGTCTAACGGCTATAAAGAACAGCATGGCAGATAAAGCAGAAAAGATATTTCAACTAATAAGACAAACAACTTTGTCAGAGAAAAGCTTGACTTATGCATAAAGAAAGAAGCAAGTATTGCTTAGAAATGATAGCATAAAATCACTAAAATAATCTTTTATAAAATATGCCAAGCAGATAGGAAATAAAACTCAGAAGAGAAAGAATACAAAATTACTAAAGGCAGACAAAAGATCGTCGAACGATCCTCGGAGGTCGTCGACCGAAGCACAGAGATCATCGACCTATCAGAACAGATAGTCTAACGATACAGATAGTCTAACTATCAAAGCAGATAGTTGAACTACCACAGCAGAAAGTCGAACTATCAGAACAGATAGTCGAGCTATCAGATAGTTGAACTATCAAGGTAGATAGTTGAACTATCAAGCAAAACAGATAGTCGACCTATCAAACAGATAGTCGAGCTATCAGATAGTTGAACAATCAAAGCAGATAGTCGAACTATCAAACAAAACAGATTGTCGACCTATCAAACAGATAGTCGAGCTATCAGATAGTTGAACTATCCAAGCAGATAGTTGAACTATAAAGAAATCTGTCTGGTCAAAAGAAGTCGAGCTGGGTTCGACGATCGACGAGGCAGATACCACAGAACGTCGAGCAAACAAGAGTTGAACTAACTCAGAGAAAGACAATCTGCTGACTGACGAATGTCGACCAACTGATAGACGATCGTCGATCAGTCGATAAATGATAGTCGAGCGGCGTTCGACCATAGTCGAACCAAAAACAACTTAACCAAATATTCATCTAGATAAGTGACAACTCTACAACTAGAGCAATCTAACTAAACAACTAACCTTTGACCATAGATAAATCTTGGGTCAAGAGACTAAATAAGAAGACTAAACTCAAATCCAAACTAGGGTACCAACAATCTCCACCTATTTGGGTTAAGTCTCTCAAAACAAAACAAGCAAAACAAACTACTGGAAATAAATATAATTCAGGAAAAGAAATATCTAAGCAGCAAATAGCTTCAATCAAACAGACAAATAAACAACTGTCAAATAATGAAACTTAAGAAGCATCAGAATCTGATTTAGATACAGAGGAACCAGGAAGAAAAGAAATTTTTCTAAGAGGATCTAAAGCTTCCTTCTTTGATATCTTTTAATCTTGTTCTCCAATAATTCTAGACTCTCCTGCTCTTGGTACTACTGCTTCTGGGTGTTTTTCCATATATTTTGAAGGATCAAAAACATCAGGTCTAACCTGGAATTTGTCTAACTCCTTGTTTCTGAATTTAGACATAGTAGTTAATCCTGTAATATCTTTTTCTTCAGCTTTGGCCTTTCTGATTTGAGCTGATCCAACTAGTTCAAGAAATCTAGCCATCCTGAAATAAGGATTAAGCTCTTGACTTTCATATTCATTTTCACAAGTTGAATCTAAAGGTTTTACAGTTCTGAATTTTGTTGAGAGCTCCAGCAAACTTGCAGCTGGCTCTTTATTTTCTTGAATAACTAAATAAGCTGGAGGAGCAAACTCAGCATATTTTTTTTACTTGATTTTTCAGACAAAATTACTCTTTTACCTTTTGAATCAGTTTTCTTTGCTTGAGCTGGCTTAGAGGAAGATATGCTTTTGGTTTCTTTGGAAGGAGATGCTCTTCTCTTGGGAGAAGGAGGAGGAGAAAAAGTTGGCTTCTGATATACTACCTCCTTTACTTGCCTCTCTTGTATCAGCATCTTGCCTTTGATATCCAGATTGGGATCTGCTTTGATATCCTGGATTGCTTTTTCTTTGATGAGCTTGAGATGGAGTGAATCTAGAAGAGGGGGCTGAAGGATTTGCAGACATATTTCCAGAAGCTCCTGCACTAGAAGGTGGAGGAGCAGGACCTCTAGGGCTCCACTTTGGAGCTAGACTATCATATCTTTTACTTTTCTTTCGCTGCTTTTGCTGATTCTTGTAAAATCCCATCCAGTGCTGATATTCTTTGGACTTGGGGTCTATTCCTTTCAGTATATAATAAGGAATATCATGATCAGGATTAAGAGGAGGAGGAGTAGCAGCTTTCCTTTTCCTTTTAGCAGATTTCTTTTTCTTGGTTCCTTCTGAATCATCAGTGTCATCTTCATCATCAGATTGAGATGATTGAGGTTGATCATAAGGATCAAAAGCCTCTTGCACAGCTTTTTCTTTGTCTTATAATGCAGCTTTTTCTTTCTCTTCTTCTAAGGCATCATGTACCAGAAGAGTATCCAGATCTAGTCCTGGGGTGTCATCCCAGACTGTAGACTTTTCTTCTTGAACATCTGAAACTTTTTCTATCTCAACTGCAACTGTCATGAGGACCAGTTCATCATTCACAGCTATCTGAGCTGGAGGAGAAGATACATGATCTTGAATAGCAGGTTCTTGCACTGGTTCTGGAGCTGGTTGTTGAACAGGTTCTTGGACAGCTTGAACTTCTTCCACTAGATCTGTAGTATCAGGAACACAGATTTGCTAAATGAAATTGAAACATCCCTTCTAGGTATTCACAGACTAGCATGTCAGTTAGCATATCAAGAAAATGAGTAAATGAATTACCTTCAAGATTTTCTTCAGAACTTTCTAATTCCCACAAGTCATCTAGATAGGAGGTGGTGACTCCTTCTAGGAATAGAGCAACTAAGGAAGTAGAAGCTTCTTCAAGGCATACTTTGAAAGCAAATTCTACTTCCATTATGATATCGGAAGGCTTCTCGACTGGTGCTGGAACTGCAGAAGATGTGGGAATGTCAACTGGAACTGCTGTTACTTCTTGAATCTCAACTTGGGGCTCTGCTGGACGAGAAACAAGGGGCAGTCCTGAGGCATCTTCCTCTAAGATCTCCCCCTGCCTGATTTCAGTAGAGACTGAAGTCAGGCCCGTAACTGAAGATGGCTCAGCAGACTTAGAGAGGGCTAAGATGGAGGATGTCAGGGTAGAGATGGAAGAAACGAGAGGGGCAATTGCTTCTTCAATCATGATTTTGATTGAAGGAGTAATTAGCTCCAATATGTTTGAAATGAAGGCTGGTGTGATTTCAAATGATGGTGGGGGAATCACAGTAGATGGATGATCATCAAGGATGGTGTTCTCCTGATGAGATGGAGTGTGAACTGGTGATTGATGGGTGGATGCAGGAAGATCAATATGATCTGAATGAGGAATTGGTGACTGAGGAGGAGTGGATAGCTCAGAAACCAATAAATCAAAACTAGGATGAGAAATCCTAGCAAGATGAGAAGGAAGTGGAGATGCTGGTGGTGATGCATGGAGAATTGTGGAGGAATCAAGAAGAAGAGAGGCAATAGATGGTACTTCAATTGAAGTAGATGGAACTTCAATTGAAGTAGATGGTAAAGCAGAGGTGGATGGCAATGTGGAGGAAGATTGTAATACAGAGGAGGTGGATGGAATGGAGAGAATGGATGAGCCTGCTTCATGTAGGTGGGGAGTGACTGAAACAGTCCTTGTGCTCTCAGACACAACTGGAGCTACCCCTACTTGAGAAGGCTTCTGAAAGCTCCTTTTCCACTTAACAAACAATGTTGGATCCATCTTCTTACTGGCATTGATGGATGTTGAGACTGTAACCAACAGTTGGGGATATTTCTCTCTTAGAAATATCCCAAGTACCCTACCAAGGGTTACTTCCTTCTTGCTATTCTTCTTTCTGATCAAGTCAAACATAATTCCTCCCTAATTTATCTGTTTCTTATTTAGTATTGCACACATCAAGGCAAACTGTTGCCTGGTGATGTTATCATGAGCAGAGTGCTTGCCAAGAAGCACTTTTCCAACTAGTTCAGCCAAGAACTTTATCCTTAACGGAAAATTAACCTTTAGCAATTTAGAAGGAATGCATTCTGCATGTCCTAATTCGATCAACATCCTCCCAAACTCTGGAGTATCTTGTTCAGATTCCTCTTCACCATTCAGTAATCCAAAAATATCAGTTAATACGGCAGGAGTCAAGCTTACCTCTTCGCCATCAATCTTCCCAGTCATAGATTCGTCACTAGAAGACGAAGTGAAGGCCCACTCTTTAATCTCTGGGATGTTTATCTTGATCCTTGTGGACATTAGCCGTTCCAGTCCATGTTCCTTACAGAGCTGGAGGATTTCTACTATCTCAGAATTATAGGCACTGAAGGAGTCAAAATCTACGCTGAAGCCGGCGTTAAACTTCATCACTGATAGAAGAGCTGGAGCTATCTCCATTGATTGGGTTGGAGAAGACGAGTGAGACGACGAAAGCGAAATGGCAGAGAGTGCGAGGCAGAGCTCAAACAGAAAGACGGAATATGAAAAGACGAGCTCCGTCGACTACAAAAAGAACGATCTATTAACCTAGGTCGACCATCGGTTTTATATTAAAACAGCAATCGTCGAGCTATTTTAACAGATACTAGAGACGATGGTCGAACGGTCGTTCGACGATCGTTTCCTGAAGCAGAGTAGTCGATCAATCGTTCGATTATTTCTGTTTTCACAAACAAATAAGCTGTCGTCGCCCGTAGGTCGACGATAGGCTTGACCTGTTCGACTATCGTCGAACGTCGTTCGATGATCTTCAAACAGATTTCAACAAAGGCAGAAGTCACACTTAGTCTTTTCCATTAATCATGCCTAGTTGAAGCAAAAAGAACAGATGCATCTGTTCATCTAATGGCTTGGTGAAAATATCACCTCTCTGAAGGTCAGTGGATATGAACTCAAGGCTGATCTTGTTCTTTTCCACACAATCTCTCAGGAAATGGTGTCTAATCTCAATGTGCTTGGTTCTAGAGTGGTGCACAGGATTTTGTGCAATGGAGATAGCACTGGTACTGTCACACATGATTTTTGTGTTCTTGTATGTGTACCCATAATCCAAAAGCTGGTTTTGAATCCACAGGATCTGTGAACAACAACTAGCAGCTGCTATATATTCAGCCTCTGCAGTTGAAGTTGAGACAGAAGCCTGTTTCTTACAGAACCAAGAGACCAATCTCTCTCACAGGAACTGACAAGTTCCTGAGGTACTTTTCCTATCAACTCTATAACCAGCATAGTCAGATTCAGAGTATCCAATTAACTCAAATTCTGATTCAGCTGGGTACCATAGTCCAAAATTTAGACAACCCTTCAGGTATCTCAAAATTCTCTTGAGAAGAATCAAATGAGATTCCTTGGGGTTGACCTGGAATCTAGCACATAGACATGTGGAAAACATTATATCTGGTCTACTTGCAGTTAAATACAATAGGGAACCAACAATGGCCCTATAGTTTTTCTGATCAACTGGCTTACCCTGATCATTAGAATCTATAACTACATTAGTAGCCATAGGTGTTGCATTGCTGAAGCATCAGCCATCCCAAACTTCTTTACCAATTCCTTGGCATATTTGGATTGGGAGATGAAGATGCCATCAGCATCTTTCTTTACTTGGAGACCAAGAAAGTAAGACAGCTCACCCATACTACTCATCTCAAACTTAGAATGCATCAGGTCAGAGAACTTTTTGCACAGTTTGGGATCAGTGGAGCCAAAAATAATATCATCCACATACACTTGAACTAACAGGATGGTGTCCTTGTGATGCTTAACGAAAAGGGTTCTATCAACTACTCCCCTAACAAAGTTGTGCTCTAACAGGAAACTAGCTAGAGTCTCATACCAGGCTCTGGGTGCTTGTTTAAGTCCATAAAGAGCTTTTTGTAACTTGTACACAAATGAGAGTTGAGTTGAAGAGACAAACCCAGGAGGTTGTTCAACAAACACCTCTTTCTTTAGCTCACCATTTAGGAAGGCACTCTTGACATCCATTTTAAATACCTTAAACTTCATATAGGCTGCATAGGCTAGAAAGATCCTTATTGCCTCTAGCCTTGCAACAGGGGCAAAGGTTTGGTCATAATCTATACCTTCCTCCTATCTGTAGCCCTGAGCTACAAGCCTAGCTTTGTTCCTTATTATAATTCCATTTGCATCCAACTTATTTTTGAACACTCACTTGGTGCCTATGATCAGTTGGCCTTTTGGTCTTGGAACCAAAGTCCATACCTTACATCTTTCAAATTGATTGAGTTCCTCCTTCATAGCAATGATCCAGTGGGGTTCTAGCTCAGCATATTTTATGGTGAGGGGCTCAACTTGTGAAAGGAAATAAGCATGCATCACATCCTATCTTAATTAATGTCTTGTTTGTACACCAGCTGATATGTCTCCAATCACTTGAGATGTAGGATGATCTCTAAGTGTGACAAGATCAGCAGGTGGGATGTGATCTTCAGCAACAGTTGGGATTAATTCCTCCTGAGGAATTGGATCAACTGTTGGTGGTACAGCAACAACTTCTGCAAAGTCTTCATCACTGTCTGAGTCAGTGATATGAAGAGTTGATAGAGGGAGAATCTCTTGAATGATATCTTTATTAGATTCTGGTACCTGCAATGAACTTGAGGAAGGAGCAATTTCCTTCTCCTTATAATTCATCTGAGATTCATAAAAAGAAACATGTACAGACTCCTCAATTTTAGAAGTTGATTTATTCAATACCCTATAAGATTTGCTTACTTGGGAATATCCAAGAAAAATTCCCATTGAAGCTTTTGCTTCAAACTTTCTAAGGTATTCTTTTTTATTGTTATGAATGTACACTACACAAACAAACACTCTAAAATAATTAATTTTAGGTTTCTTTACTTTAAGCAACTCATAAGGAGTTTTACTCCTAAGCTTGTGTATAAGACTTCTGTTCAGGACATAATTAGCTGTGCTAACAGCTTCTGCCCAATAAGAGAGAGGCATGTTAGCATCTGCCAATAATGTTCCAGTAGCTTCAATCAGGGTTCTATTCTTCCTTTCCACTACCCCATTTTGTTGGGGAGTTCTAGGAGCAGAGAAGCTATGTTTGATACCTTCTTTCTCACAGAATTCTCGCTTGAGAAGAGAATCAAACTCAGTACCATGATCACTTCTGATCAAGGCAACATGAGTAGAATACTCATTCTGCACACATAGCAGAAAAACTGTAAGAACTTTGAAGTTATCAGCCTTAGTTCTCAAGAAGAACACCCAAGTGAACCTAGAGAAGTCGTTTACAATTACTAAAGTGTAATACTTCCCTCCTAGACTCTGTACATTTATTGGGCCAAAAAGGTCCAAATGTAATAGATACAGGATTCTAGGTGAATCACTTTTATTTACAGATTTAATGGAGTTTTTGGTTTGCTTGCCTAATTGACAAGCCTTGCATAGGCTCTCCTTCTTGTAGGGGCAAGAAGGTAAACCTCTAACAAGGTTGTATTTAGATAACCTAGATATGTTCTTGAGGTTAACATGGCTAAGCCTCCTTTGTCATAAGGTGTTATTATTTGTTACTTCATTAAACAAGCAGATTTCAGATTGGGTTGAATTAAAATCTACTAAATAAATATTACCCTGTCTAATACCTACTAACACAACATTACTATTTAAAGTAATATTACAGAGAGTGTTAGTGAAAGATACCTGCTATCCTGCATCACATAACTAGCTTACTGAGATAAGGTTGTGCTTCAGTCCAGTTACATATGCAACCCTTTTGAAAGTTACTGCTCCAATGGTGGTCCTACCATATCCTTCAGTTTGACCACAGCTGGAATCTCCAAAGATCACCTTTGGTCCAAGCTTGGCCTTGTATTTTGATAGATTGTCTTTATTTCCTGTCATGTGTTTGGAACAGCCACTATCCAAATACCATTTATCTTTAGTAATTGGATAGGTCTTCACCTACAAATTAAATAATTAGACATTGTGGACCCAGACAACCTTGGGTCCATAATTCTTCACATAATGAAAACTTGAAATAAAAAATAAGCAGGATTGGGGTTTATATCCTAAAGGGTAAGATCTCCTAGGTGGGATGCTCCATGAAGTTGATGGGTCAACAAACCTAGGGTTTCTATTTACATTAGGGTTTCTAAGGTTCAGGTGATTATTTTGAAAATCATATTGAAATCGTCGATAATCGTTCGATGATTGATGCTCAGATCGTCGAGCATCGTTCGACCATTGAGCCTTCGATCGTCGAGCAGTGTTCGACGCTTTTTGTAGCTCCTTAAATTTTTGTTTTCTCTTTTCTCTTTTAGCTTTATTTAAGGCTTGATTAACTTGTTTTACTTGCTCAGTGTTCTTTATTCCATCAGCTGAAATAAAGTTTACTGGAGTTGAAAGATGATTTTTAAGAACCAATGGGGGTTCACTTAATGAGGCCCCTAAGCCTAGATTATTATTGCCTGATCTAGTGTTTGTCATGCTGGTGATTTCTAGCAGCTTAAGGCTTCTACCATTTAAAGATTCTTCTAATCTCTTGGACTTTGCTAGTTCATTTTTAAGAAACTTTATTTTTTCACTAGACTTAGTGAGTTCTGCTTCTAGCCTAGTGTTTTCATTAGAAATAGATTCTGATTCAGCTAACTTATTTCTAAGTTCCTTAATTTCTTTTTTTGAACTAATTAAATCTAAACAAAGAGATTTAAATTCAGATTTAAATTCAGCAGAAGAAAAATCATAAGAAGATAATACCTGATCTTCTGTAGGCATTTCTTCATCATCATCAGAACTCTCTGCAGCTGAGTGGTTGCTGCAGGCATCAATTGCCATTAGGCAAATTTCCTTTGCCTTCTTCTCTTCCTCATCTTCACTGGAGCTTGAGGAGGAAGATTCCTCATCTGTGTCACTCCAGGTCTCAGCAACAAATCCTTTCTCCTTCTTCTTGTTTTTGTAGGAGGAGGACTTGGAGTGTTTCTTGTGATGTTCTTTTTCCTTTCTCTTTTCTTTGTTCTTTTCCTCTGGACACTCAGGTAGAATGTGTCCAGGTTTCCTCCAGCCATAAAAATAATTTCTTTAGCAGGAGATCTGTCATACCTTGGTTTATCTTCATATCTTGAAGATTTCTTTCTGAACTCCTTTCTTCCCATCTTGAGAAACCTTTTGGCAAAGAGTGCCATCAGTTCCTCATTGGATTGACTTCCTTCAGAAGCATCAGCAGCTTTGAGAGCAAGAGTTTGCTCTTTTCTTTCTGTAGTTGGAGTCTTGGCTTCAGCCTCAGCTTCCCTGGTCTTTAGAACTTGCTCAAAAGACTTGAGCTTGCCAAGTAGAGCTTCAGTTGAGATTTCAGTTGTACTTCTGGCCTCCTTGATAGGCCAGATCCTGAGATCCCATGTGCTGGGGAAGCACATCAGTATCTTATCATTGACCTCTGTTAATGTAATCTCCTTATCAAGAGTTCTCAGCTCATTGATGATTGAGTTGAGCCTGGTGTACTTGGCTTCAACTGATTCAGCTTCAGTCTTCTTGAAGTTTTCATACTGAGATATAAGGTTGGACCTTCTGTCCTTCCTTTCATCGGCTAAACCAGCTACAATCTTGTTCAGTGAGTCCCACATGGCTTTTGCAGAGGTGCAATCAGCCACTTTTTGGAAGATTTCATCAAACATAGTCTTAGCCAGAATGTTCATAGCTTTGGCATCAGCTATCTTTGCCTTCTTGTAGGCATCATTGTAGTCTAGAGGAGGCACTGCACTGAGATTTGTAGATGTTGTAGCAATGGCTGCAGCAGGAGGTGTTAGAGGTCCTGTCAAAATAGAAGAAAAAATGTCTTCATCAATAGAGTTCATATATAATTTGATTCTTGCCTTCCAGATGCTAAACTTAGCTAAGTTGCAAGCTGGAGGTCTGGTGCTAGAGAAATCCTTGGACTAGGCCATGAAGTGAATATCTATAAGCTTGGTATCTATCCAGATCTTGTGACTCAGGTGTTAGCCTGTACAGTCAGTCAACCTCCCTCTAATACCAATTGAAAATGAGGATAGATACAACTCTAAAGGGGGGTGAATAGAGTATTCAAAAATTATGACACCCTACTCAACTCCCTTAGAGTTAATTTGCGGAATGAGTTTATAGATATTTGAAACCCTAGAGCCTAACACAAAGTGAAGTACATTAGAGAAAGCTAACTGTAATTATAGTTGAGCTTTGGTCCTATCATAGCAACTAGAAATCCTAGTTATTTCTACTCACAGCCACAGTACAATAATTAAATGAAGCAACACAGACAACACAAGAAGTTTATAGTGGTTCCCTCTAAATAGGTACGTCCACTCTTCTACCACCCTGGTAGGAATCCACTACAGGTTTTTGTTCAGGTGCCCTGCCACCAACTGATCTGCTTCAGGTAGATCAAGTAGAGCCTTTGAGCTTTTGATCAGGAGCTCAAAATCCAACACAGGTTCTTGATCAGGTGCCCTGCCACCAAGGTTCACTTTTGAAGGGAGTAATAACCCTTTATACAGGAGGTTGAGAGAGTTAAAATTTCTTCTCTATTGTTAAAACAGATTAGAGAAGCTAGTGGATATCACAGAGCTAGAAAGCTCTAAAGAACCAAGGCTCCCCCTGGCTTAGAGAATATCCAGGAAGAAGTCTTGCTTCAGGGTGCAGGAACTCTTCTGAATTTTTGACAGAGAACTGTCTTGAAATTCTGAAGGAGAAGCTTGAAGAAGACTCTTGATTTGTAATAGGTTGTTCTTCTTTAATCAGCTTCCTTTCTTCTTCTTCTTCTTCTAGGCACTGAGTAAATGTTCCTGTAAGCAGGATGGACTCAGGGTTGAAGAAGAATGTTGAAGAGAGTAAATCTTCTCAGTTGAATGTGAATTTCTGAGAGCTGTAGATCTTTCTTGTTTTCAATCTCTATGCCAACTTGTTATCTCTCTGTATGTTGCTGTGTGTTGTTGTTATCTGCTGCCTTTTGAAAGCACTTTATATATTGGCCTTTTCAATGGCTCTAAACTTTGTTTGAACTTTGTCTTCTTCTGAGATCTGCAATCTGGGCTTCAAATAGCATAAAGCAAAAAATATCCTGCAGACAGATATCCTATAAAGGGATAAAGCTTTCTAAGAAGCTTCAAATCCAATCTAATAAAAGGAGTATTAAAGAAAGTCACATCAGAACAGACTCTTTACGGCCAGAGAAGACTTTTGAGTCTAACGGCTATAAAGGACATCATGGCAGATAAAGCAGAAAAGATATTTCAACTAATAAGACAAACAACTTTATCAGAGAAAAGCTTGACTTATGCATAAAGAAAGAAGCAAGTATTGCTTAGAAATGATAGCATAAAATCACTAAAATAATCTTTTATAAAATATGCCAAGCAGATAGGAAATAAAACTCAGAAGAGAAAGAATACAAAATTACTAAAGGCAGACAAAAGATTGTCGAACGATCCTCGGAGGTCATCGACCGAAGCACAGAGATCGTCGACCTATCAGAAAAGATAGTCGAATGATACAGGTAGTCGAACTATCAAAGCAGATAGTCGAACTACAACAGCAGATAGTCGAACTATCAGAACAGATAGTCGAGCTATCAGATAGTTGAACTATCAAGGCAGATAGTTGAACTATCAAGCAAAACAGATAGTCTTCCTATCAAACAGATAGTCGAGCTATCAGATAGTTTAACTATCAAAGCAGATAGTCGAACTATAAAACAAAACAGATAGTCGACCTATGAAATAGATAGTCGAGCTATCAGATAGTTGAACTATCAAAGCAGATAGTTGAACTATCAAGAAATCTGTCTGGTCAAAAGAGGTCGAGTTGGGTTCGACAATCGACGAGGCAAATACCACAGAACGTCGAGCAAACAAGAGTTGAAATAACTCAGAGAAATATGATCTGCTGACTGACGAACGTTGACCAAATGATAGACGACCGTCGACCAGTCGATAGACGATAGTCGAGCGGCGTTCGACCATAGTCGAACAAAAAACAACTTAACCAAATATTCATCTGGATAAGTGACAACTCTACAACTAGAGCAATCTAACTAAACAACTAACCTTTGACCATAGATAAATCTTGGGTCAAGAGACTAAATAAGAAGACTAAACTCAAATCCAAACTAGGGTACCTACAGAAGAGATCGACCAACAAGCTGATACCAAATTGTAACACCTCTACCCGTCAAGAAGAATATAATAGAGGGTCCGGCCGGGGCCCCAAACCATATTCCACAAATAGGCGGAGACGCTACGAAATAATATCAAAACCAACGCATCCTAACACAGAGCATTCTAGCGGAAGCTTCACGGTTGAAATCTTGAACTCAAGCAAAACAAGAAATGTCCACTAAAACATAGGAATGTATACAATCAAAGTATCTGGCCTTAAGGCCTTACAAATTTCTCTTAACAAGGTATGGTTTACAGACATCGGCACACAGGTCGGCCACATATGAACAAGAAGAAAAAAAATAAAGCCTTCGAGGGCAGTAACGCAGCTTGGGCTTCAGCCCGCTAAGTCCCGCTCGGACCAGCACCTCCAGCACCTGCAAGAACCAATCCACCAAGCGGTGCCAAACAGGGCAACGGTCAGCATTCAGCTGACCAATTATAACGACCCTTCCCCTGGCACGGGGCTGCAGAATTCCATCCCTGCATAGAGTTTTCCAATATGATATATATATAGCAAACCACGCAAGACATGCACGACGCACAGTCAATACATAACACAAACATCGGCACGACGGCCCGACGCTCGGTGCACTTAGGGCACATTCGGGTGTACCGGAAACACCGAATCCCACCAATGAGCATTCTAGTCTTGATCGGCACGCAAGCCGTTGACTCTCGCTATGTGATCCTAAAAGGGCCTTAAGCACCCAAGGTTAGACAACCATAACGCGGGTACAGATCCGCCTATCCCATTTCTCACATCGTTAGACGCAAGGCTGTCCTAATGCGGGTACAGCATCACCTTTCCCAACCGCCACAAGAGTTGAACCCAACTCTCACAATTTCCTGTACTTCCTCTAGTACAGGTATACGCCACAGATTGCACACAAATAATCAAATACTCGGAGGCTTCTCCGAAATGCAAACAAAGCATCACCAATCAAGACCAACACGTCCAGATAGGCTTCACACAGCATGCCTAGATCCGTACTCCAATTCCGGATTCTAACAAGGGGGACTTCACATATCTACCCCAAGGGACACCAAAACCCACCGCACACACGTAGGGACGGGTTTTCCTTATGCAAATACAGGAATGTAGGACTTCACATGTCCAAGACGGAAATCGTTACCCTTGGAATTTGCCTCGGAGCCATGGAGAGAATTGAGACGGATGAAAGCCTTCGTAGCAGCCTTGCCTTCGTAAATCCGAACTCGGCTTGCGATTTGGACCACCGCAGCACCACCGGCGGCCAGATTCCTCTTCTTCTTCCTTGTTTTTCTCTCCCCTCTCTCTTAACTTTAGAAAGAGAAAGATGAAACTCAAATGAGCTTTCTCCTCTTCAATCCCGGCCTTATCAACCCAGGGAAGAGCCCAGACCATTGGATCTTGGTCAAAGAAAATGAACGGCTCTGATCAGCCCTAAATTTGATTTCCTGGGCCGAACACGGGTTGTGACACGCCCGTATCACAGGCCGTGTTCCTGAAGCGGTGCACAACCGACTGAAAATAAACCAGAACACGGGCATTGACACGCCCGTATCAAGACTGACATGTAACATCCCATGTTACTTCTAGGCCCCTTAACTTAGATTGGGTTAGGCATGGGGTGGGGGTTAGGGGAAATTAGCTAGGTTTGACCCTAGGTGGTGAGTTGTAACCATGTGGGGTCCACTATAGGGCCAAGTCAAACTAGGTCAAACTAGACTAAATGAGGACCCTAACCACACCATGACCCCCACCACATTGCCCTAACCCTAATTACAATCTAAGTGGACCCAAGGTCATGCCCTAGGTCAACACTTTGACCATAGTTGACCCAGGTCAACCTTGGATCTAAAGTGGTCAAACCCCACACTCATGAGCCCAATTGGATTAACTGGGGCATAACCATGACCCAAGCCATGTTGGGTGATGATTTAGACCTCATGATCACTAGGTAGGATCAACCCACTCACCCATTTGACCAAGTCAACCCTAAGGTCAAACTTGGTCAACCTTAAGCCTAATTAAGGGTATTTGAAGACCAAGCCCATTCCTAGTGGGCTAAGACCATCATCATGGCCCAACCCATGTTAGGTGATGACATGGAGTCCATGGCCATCATATGGGGTCAGCCTACCCATCATGTTGACCAAGTCAACTCCAAAAGTCAACAAGTCAACATTAGGCCTAAAAGAAGAAAAAATGGACCCAAGTCATTTCCCATGGGCCAAGCCCACCAAATTTGGCCCATGACCAGCCAAATGGCCAATGACCAGCCCTACCCCCCCTGGTGGTGGAGAGAGAAGACATGCACAAGGGTAAAAATGGAAATTTGGGTGAATGGAGGAGAGAGAAGTGGGGGAGAAGATGATATGAGCCATTTGGCCCTCTTCTCTCAGCCACAATGCTTGCTGGCTGACTCCAGGAACTCAATTCCAAAAGAATTACAGCAAGGTATGGCCAGGTGGAGGCAATGGCGGAGATATCAAAGTGAGGCCGAGCTCACATAGGGAGTATCTCCAGGTATAAGCATTCCCAGGCCAAACCGATCCAGCCATTAGCTTCAGAAGGCTCTAGAGAGTTGAATTCGAGTGCTGGATCAAAGGAATTAGTGAAGAATCGAGAATTTGGGAAGGAGATCGCCGGAGCACCACTTCCATGGCAAACTGCCGCCACAGCCGCCGTCTAGCCGCCATACAGGTCCGTTTCGCCACCCCTCTCCACGTACTAGCATCCTAGATCTTTTAGGAGAGAAATCGGGCTCAATTGAGCCCGATGCCATGTGAGAAAATCTCAAAATTTTCGAGAATTTTATACCTCTCGGGATCGCCGGCGTCGCCGTCTCCCGCCGCCTCATCGCCGGGAAATGGAAGCCACCACCACCGTGAAGGTGATGGCACCGTTGGCCGGCCACAGCGCCGCCTCAGCCGGCCGGAATCCGCCCCGCAAGGTGGCCCAGGCAAAATGCATTGGGGCCGTCCATTCATTGGGGACGATGAAACGATCCCGTCCATCTAGCTTTAGGATTCGTGCTGTATCAAACTATATATATATATATATATATGTTAATTTAAATTAATGAATAGTGTATTATTTGTCACACCTAAACAGTCATTTTCAAAATAAAATTCAGGGCACCTAGAGTCATTTCTAGGTCAGAACCCTTGAAGAGAAAATGTAGCCCTAAGTCTTAAATTTCAAATGCCACAATAATCATGGGTTTTGACCCAGTGGTCTGTCCTGTAGGCCAATTCTTCTAGGGCTGGTCCTAGGCTAGGGCAGATTTAATTTTGAGTGCCCAGGCCAAACCAGTAAGCCACATGACCTGAACTTTTGGTCATGTGCATTTCTAGGGAATATCTATCCCATGCCAAAATTTGGGAATTTTTGGGATAACTTTTCCTATAGTTTTTGCAATAATATCAAAATGTAAATTAATGAAATATTTGGAGTTATAGGCACCCAAATAGCCCCAAATTTTGGTGGCAAGTTCTTGGGGACATAATTGGTGCATGATAAAAATTTCAGCTCATTTGGGTCACTGCATGTTGGGTTAACCCACTTGCAAGTGTAGGCTAGTATTAGCCTTGGTGTGCAAATAGCAATTTTGCCAAAAATGTGTATTTATTCATCTCAGGACTCCTGAAGACCATGAAATTTATTCTAGAGGACTTTCAGGTCAAATTTAATCCCTCAAAATTATTATGGGATTTTTGGGAACAAAAATCCAAATATTTGGATTTTTGAAAACTATAGCCTTATTGGAAAAATTAAAATGAAAAATAGAATTAATCAGGAAAAAATATTCAAATTTGGCCCTGTTAAATAATTGATTATAATTGAATTGGGGTATTTTTATTTTCTCTGTTTGAGGTATTTTGAGGTAGATTATCATGAAATGACCATTTTACCCCTATTGCTTTTATTCATGATTTAATGAAAATATAGGTCAGAAAAATTTGGGAATATTTATAGAGGTGTATATAGGTATTAGTTAACTGACATAATTATTTCAGAATTTTTGTATGTGCATACAAGTTTTAATTCATCATAATGGCATTTTGGTAAATACCCAAGAAATTGAATTGCAAGTCTATAACATTGTTAAAGTTGATGAAACTTTGTCAGCAGCCTTATTTTAATGATTTAGATCCCCTGTAATTTTCTTAGAATTTTTGTGATTAAATTTCTCATACTTACTTTGAAAAGTGGTAATTGTGATGGTTTTGTAATAATTAACAAATAAATACAAATGTTTGGTGAGAAATTATAAACCTTGGGAAATAGTGATATTTCATCATGTTAATGGTTAGGATAGTTATTTTGTATCATTAGGGCTATGCAAAGACATACTTCATGTGTTAAATGACCATGGGGAATATTTGGAGAAAATAAATTAATTATAAAAATAATTGAGAAAATTTTGAAAAATTACCATACTCATTCTAGTAGATCATACCACTCTAGGATAAATATTTGGGGGTTGGAGGCCCAAGGATTTGAAAGTTCGATTTCAGGGTGGTACTAGGCCATGGGGTGCGCATAGTAAAGGTGGGTTATACTATAGGCCACCAGGGAATGAATCAACAACTGAGTTAGAGTCTAAGATCGGAAGTATAACCCTGGGTGGCAGATGTATTCTAGAGATGAGAGTAATAGTGCAACCTTAAACTTATTTAGGAGGAGCCGACGGAAGACCGTCATTCCCCGACCCATAGCTTAAGTCACTAAGTCACTCTATGTAACAGAGAGAGAAAAAGGGGTTCTGGGTAGACATCAACTGAAGTAAAGATCCTTGAGAAAGGGAGCTTTGGGATTCAGCACATCGTAGCTCCTAGTGCCCCTGAGGGCCCTTCACCGGGAATACCTTGGGCAGTCCTGGGATTAACTTTAAGTCACTAGGTATAACAACCGTTAGACAAGAGTAGTCTAATAGGTTAAGTGTAATGGATATGTGCTCACTCGTGCTGGGTTGGAGGGACTTGGAGTCTATTGACTACTTGCTCACCCATGCAGAGTTCGAGGAAAGAGATTGACATATATATATACTCACCCGGGCAGGGTTGGAGGTTTTGTAGCGCATACTCACCCGTGACGGGTTGGAGAGATTTGGGACAGGATAGTCCTTCGAGCTGGAGACTCAATATATTATACTTGCATGTGCATATACTGGTGGCGGGCCATGCGGTACTGGCCAGTCGTCACACCGACGGCAGTACGGTGGACCAGGCGGGTGCGAGAGTTAGAGGGACTAGTAGGTTGTTTATACTGAGGTCTGGAGGACTTTTCCCGATAACGCGCACCCGGCCCAACAAGACTGACAGGTAGTCAGCAAAGTGGTACGCAGAGACTCTATAGTACACTTGTTTCATGTACAGAGGCGCACAAGAGAGGTCTAGGCCTGGTAGTGTGTATACCTGTCTAGAAAGCGGAGAAGCCCGATCCGTTACTGCCGGAGCCACGACGGCGGTACCTGAGAGTGATGCTAGCTCTCGAAAAGTGGGAACTAAAGGTTTGTGATCACGGAGTCGTGTGTGTGTGTTGCACTGCATGTTCATATCATACCCACCATATAGATGTATATCATAAATATACATAACAACCTATGACACCTAATGTATAAGTGGTATGGGACGCTTATACATTAGGACCTGCTAAATGATCCCTTAGCCTATAAGCTTGAGTGGGCAAGTTTATAGGTTGAGGTTACTTTCTTTTTTTTATACATATACTGCTTATGATACCTGACACCCCATCGTATAAAATGGTATGGGACATTTTATACGTTGGGAGCCTTGTAGAAGACCCCTTGCTTATGCGTACTCGCATAAGTGAAGGTTACTTTTCATTACTTATATTTCTATATATTCTGCTTTAGTTCCTGTCACCTGCTTCCACCTTTGTCACCCCATGTTGTCCTCCGCTTCGTCCTCCCACACGGTGCCTAGGAGTTGCGGGGCGAGGTGTTGACGAAACGACTTAGTCTTTTTGACTAATGGTCGGTGACCATACTATTTTTAGGAGCTCGAGGAGATGGACCAGTACGGCGAGGAGGCAGGGCTTGAGGGGCAGATACCGGCTACTACTACTGGAGCACATGTTCAGGTGTGATGATTTGAGATGATAGATTCCGCTACTATTAGTTTGAGAGAGAGAGAGTGATTTGATATTGATGTACTGGGCATAAGCCCATTTTACTCTCATTATATTGTACTCACTGTGGACTGTACCTTGTACTTATCATCTGTTATATATATGTTTAGTACTGTGGCTGTGGACTTCTATATTTTTGCTCTGCTTTGTACTCTTTTATTCTCATATTGGCCGACAGGTTATGATCGTACTAGCCGGCAGAATCGGCGTCTTGCGGTGTCGACTAACCCGTGCGTTAGTGTCACCGTAAGACGGCGGTTCTGGGCATAAGATCCGGGTTAGCCTCGGAATGGGGAGACGGGATCTTACAAACTGGTATCACTTGAACAAACGATCATATGAGAACGAAGTCCACAAACTGGTACACCCTGCTCGAGCATTAGTTTGCGGACAAACTATGCAGCGGAAGCAATGGTGTGCCCATGTGTAAAAGCCACATAAAACAGTCCATTAAACAATGAGTTAGGCCAATTTTGACATTACCTTACCTTTATGCAGCCTCCACAGGATGCGGTTCCTCCCCCTCCGGCTGCCATTCCGTTCATGCAGACAGAGATGGGGCAAACGCTGACGGCGATCCTGGACGCATTCAGAGCCCAGCAAGCCCCGGTACAGCTGCCCAACCCAGGGTCGAACTGGCTGAGTGCGATTAAAAGTCTGTCTCCGCCATTGTATCGCGGGACAGAAGATGCTGTGAAGACAGAGGAGTGGTTGGAGACCATTCGGGAGTTACTGGCTGGAATTAGCTGCCCAGTCAGCCAGGCGGTACCACTTGCCACTTCCGCACTAGAAGCCCATGCAAAGAGATGGTGGAAGTCTATTCGGGACTCAGTTTATGGGGATAGGGAACTAACAGACATATCCTGGGAAGAATTCAGCGACTCGTTCCTGGACCATTATGTTTCTGTCACAGACCGGGACACATCGGAGGCGAGGTTCCTAAACCTCCAGCAGGGGAGCCGATCAGTGATCGAATATCAGAGAGAGTTCTCCCACCTGGCTAGGTTTGCAGGCTTTCATGAATGGGATGATCGAAAGTATGCTAAAAGATTTTATCATGGCCTCTGGGATTCGTTGAGGCAGCCCCTGTTGTTTATATCGCATGGTACCACTGCTCAAATCATAGAAATGGCGAAAAAGCTGGAGGCTGACCAGCTAATGGTACAGGGCAGAGGTAATAGGCCGCTCGAAGGATCGTCTTCCGATGGTAGCAGGACATCCCAAAGGGGGAAGATTATCAGATATAGGAGGGGTGGGGGACGTCGTCGTCCCAACTACAGGCAGGATCAGGGGCCTCCTCCACTATTGGCTCCCCCACCTATACAGACTCCCGGGCCGATGAGACAGGATGATCGAGGTCAGAGGCAGATCACCTGCTATGGTTGCGGCCAACCTGGGCACATCAGGACGCAGTGCTCGCTTCAGGTCCACCCTCTTCCTCCTCCTCCACCTCCAGTGGCCCCTCCAGTTCACCAGGGCCGAGGACGAGGACGAGGCCGAGGCCGAGGCCGAGGACATCACGGTCGAGGCCGAGATCGGGAACAGGTGTATGCGCTGGACCTCACGGAGCAGAGGAACCCCGAGGAAGTGATCACAGGTACTTTAATTATGCAAGATTCATAAGTTTAAACTTTAATCAGTGCCTTATAAACCTTAAGAATAAAATTTATCTTTGAACTCAAACGAACCCAGGCATAGTGATGATTAGCGGCAAGCCCGCTCATACCCTCTTCGACACGGGTGCTTCACACTCTTTCGTGTCGAACACGTTTATTGAAGGATTAGAGGGAGTAGAGAAGTTTTCCGGCTTGGAAAAAAGTGTGCGACTTCCTGATGGCTCAGAACTTCGAACCACAGATTGCTGCAATATGGAAGTCGAGATAGGGGGCAAGTGGTGGAGACGACGAACCACAGCTTGCTGAAGACCCTCCCTCGTCTCCAACAAAGGACTCGCGTCGCCATGGTGCCCACTCGGGGCGACGTTATAATCTCCGCCCTCGGCTCAAGCCCGTTTAATCTTTTATTTATGTCATATTATTTAGCGTATTTGTGTGCCACTTGTTTAGGCATTTTTTTAGTCTCTTTAAGTTTAACAAAAACATTATTAGCTTTATTTTTCATTGTGGGCTGCTAATAGCCGTATGATGGTTGTAAGCCTATATATAGGCATAGGATGTTTCCTTTTGAGGTATTGAAGAAGAAAATTGAAAACCCTAAACTTATCCCTCTCCTTCTCATCCTCTTAGCCGCCCCCCTCTCTCTCTCTCTTCCTCCTCACTACTTCGGCCGCCCCCCTCTCCCCACTCTCAAAAGCCGCCCCCCTTCCTCTTCCCTTCCTCCCTCTTCCCATCTACATTCCCCACACCATCTCCTCATCCCAAACCGCCCTTACCCGACCACCTCTTCCCCCAACCATTCGGCCACCAACCTCCAAGGCCGACCACCACCTCCTTTCCCTCTTGGCCGACTACTCTCCAGTTGGTGGAGGTGGAGTATTTCAAGCTCCGAGGAACTTGGAGACGGCGTGACGCGGCGACGGCGGAATCTCTTTCTCCATTCGGTGCAACTCCGGCGGAACCGCGGGCGAGTGATCTTTTGGTAAAACAGTCGGAATCATCCATTCCGACTTGGGTAACGAATCTCTCCACTTCGGTGTGTTTCCCCCTTGATTTTTCTAGCGGCTGGAGTAATTTTTGCGTTGCTTGCGAATCGTTGATTTTCGTGGGTTTTGCTTTAAGTGTTGCAACATCACTACGCTTTATTTCCGAAAAGGGTTTGGCGAACCCCGCTCTTTTTGTTGGGGGAGATCTACCGTTTCTCGATCGTGTTTTCGGGTAGATCTTCTTTGGTACAACATCGCTCGTCCGGACCGGGTGGGTCCCTTTTGCTTGAAAGGATAACGGCCTCTAGCCGCTTGTCCGATCTTTTCCGGCGGTGTGGCTACCGTGTTGGTTTACTTGTTTAGTTTGCATAGTAGTGCGCTGCGTTTGAGCTTTGTGTGGCTAGCGTTGTGGGTGTTAGGCGTCTCGTGCGATAGAACGCTAAGGTTATCTCGTTGGCGGATAGCGGCCTGCGTCAATTTGGTATCAGAGGTGGTTCGTGTCAATTTCTTAATTGACACCCTCCACTTTCTTGCCTTCCATTTTTTTTCTCCCACGTTAGGGTGCGTTTTGTGTCAAAAAAAAATCAAAAAAAAAATTTTCCTTGGTCTGCCAATAGCGTCCTAGATTTCTTAATTTTCTGCAAAAAAATCAAAAAAAATTATTTTAATAATCCTCTTATTTTTTCCTGTAGGAATATCAAAAAAAAACAAATCTTTTCTAAAGTCTCCTATCGGGATTAAATCATAGTTCGTTTGTCTAAATCGGCTGACAACTTGTTGCATGCGCACAAGGCTAGGAACGGAGTATTTCCCAATGTCTTCCACCAAGGACGACGAAACGGGTAACGTCCGTGGCCTCAATGAGATTGAGGAGCTTCGGCAAGACTTTACGGAGCAAATGACGGCCATTCGAGAGGCCCTTCATGCCCTAGGTGTCCAGCAAGGGGGACCCCGTCATCCCCCCGCTCACCAACGAGCGGATGGAGATCACCAAGCCAACCCCAATCACCCGCAGGAATACGCTCCTCGAGCCCCCTTCGAGTTTGACCTTACTCGGGCCGTCCGAGTCAAGCCACCCTCCTATGATGGGTTGGGAGATCCTCAAGTCTTCCAAGATTGGGTCTTGGAAATTGAGTGTTACTTCGAATGGTACGCTCTCAACGATGCGGACAAGGTGCGTGTGGCGAGGATGAAATTGTTAGGGCGAGCCAAAATCTTTTGGCTGAATGAAGAGAGGCGCTTGCGAGTTGAGAACGGTGCTAGGCCCATCGGTTGGGGAGATATGAAGGCTAGGTTGACCGAGCAATACATTCCCACGTACCATCGAACACAGATGTTCGATGATTTGGCTACCCTCAAGCAAGGGGCGAGGTCGGTTTCCGAGTACATGAGCTTGCTCAAGGATATGATGGTCCGTTGTGATGTGAAGGAAATGCCCGAGGTCACCCTATCTCGGTTTCGTAAGGGCCTCAACCCCGATATTCAAGGGAAGCTATTGCGATATGGCCACACGGACTTACACGTGACATTCAACGCTGCGTTAGATATCGAAAAGCACAATGCGCTTAAAGGAAAGTCACGTCCTTTCCAAAAGGGCAAGTCCATCTTAGGACCGCCACCGGCAACCAGCTATAAGGATAAAGGAAAGTATCGGTCCTCCGATTCTTCCTCCATTGTGGTGACGGCTAAAAACAATAGGAGTCCGACTGGGGAAAGAGTGCCGATAGGTAGAGTCAGCAGGACGAACGTCACCTGTTTTGCTTGCGGGGTTCAAGGACACTATGCTAGTGATTGTCCTACAAAACCCAAGCCCCTAGCCCTGTTAGATGCCGCGGGCGGGTCTGACGACCTTACTTACGAAGCAGGTGATTTTAGTGAGTCGGACGGCGTGTCGAGTGACATGGACGACGAATCTCACATGATGGTGATGCGATGCATTTTGGCCACCCCGCGGCCGTTAGACGAATGGAATAGGACAAATATCTTCATGTTAAATTTCAAGAGCGGTGAAAAATGGTGTAGGCTGATCATAGATAGCGGTAGTTGCATGAATGTCGTGTCGGAAGCCGCCGTGAAACGCATGTCCCTAGTTGCTGAACCACACCCTCACCCGTATAAGGTAGCGTGGGTGAACAAGTCATCCCTCCCCGTAGCGAAGCGTTGCCTAGTTCCCCTCACCATCAAGGCCTACACCGAATCGGTTTGGTGTGATGTCATCCCCATGGATGCGTGTCACGTCTTACTCGGACGCCCTTGGTTGTTTGACCATGACGTCACCCACTATGGTCGGGCTAACACTTATGAATTCAAGTTTAATGGCCGCGTCATCGTCTTGAAGCCCTCTCCTCCGAAGGACCCTTCGGTCCCGTCCAAGGACACCGTCATCCCCGTTGAGAAGAGAGCGTTGGGTCTTATTGGTAGGAAGGAACTGACCCGGGCTACCTTCATGGAAGGAGTCCTTTACGCTTTAGTTTGCCTCCAAGTCAAGGACGATGCGACGATATGTGAAAGTTTACCCTCGGCATTGAAGTCGCTCCTAGAAGAATTTGTGGATGTGTATCCGGACGAGCTACCGTCTGAGTTACCCCCCATGCGGGACATCCAGCACGCCATCGACTTCATTCCCGGCTCCTCCCTACCCAACCTCCCCCATTACCGCCTCAATCCGTCCGCGCATTTAGAACTACAAACCCAGATCTCGGACTTATTGCGAAAGGGATTTATCCGCCATAGCATGAGTCCTTGCGCCGTACCCGCCTTACTGGCCCCCAAGAAGGACGGCACGTGGAGGATGTGTGTGGATAGCCGGGCCATAAACAAAATCTCTATCAAGTACCGATTCCCCATCCCCCGTCTCGACGATTTGTTAGATATGTTGGCCGGCGCCACGATCTTCTCCAAGTTGGACCTTAGGAGTGGTTACCACCAGATCCGAATTAGAGAAGGAGATGAGTGGAAGACCGCCTTTAAATCTAAGGAGGGCCTTTATGAGTGGTTAGTGATGCCGTTTGGGCTATCCAACGCGCCCAGCACGTTTTCTAGGATGATGACCCATGTTTTCCAACCTTACATGGGGAAGTTCATTGTGGTGTACTTCGACGACATCCTGATCTTTAGCACCACCACGAGTGATCATGCGACGCATTTAAGAATCATCCTAACCACGTTAAGGTCGAAAAAATTATTCGTGAACATTAAAAAATGTACCTTCCACGTGACTTCCGTCGAGTTCCTCGGTTATATCGTTAGTTCAAAGGGAATCCATGTAGACCCTAAGAAGGTGCAAGCCATAAAGGATTGGCCCGAGCCCGCCAACATTCGGGATGTGCGGAGTTTCCACGGACTCGCCACCTTCTACCGACGGTTTATTAAGGATTTTAGTAGCATAATGGCCCCCGTAACCGAGTGCATGAAGAAGGGTGAGTTTTCTTGGACTAAGTCGGCCGCCAAGGCTTTTCAATTAATTAAGGCGCGCATGTCCGAGGCCCCCCTCTTGCGTCTCCCGGATTTCTCCAAGGTTTTTGAATTATCTTGTGACGCCTCGGGAGTGGGGATCGGGGGCGTATTGAGCCAAGAGGGTCACCCGGTGGGATACTTCAGTGAGAAACTGGCCGGCCCGAAATTGAACTATTCTAACTATGATCGGGAATTCTACGCGGTCATCCGATGCCTCCAACATTGGCGGCACTACTTGCTTCCTAAGGAGTTCGTCATCCTATCCGATCACGAGGCGCTCCGATTTATCAATTCGCAGTCAAAGGTGAGTCCGCGACATGCTAAATGGGTCTCCTATCTTCAGGAGTACACATTCATCATTAAGCATCTGAAGGGTACCCTCAATCGCGTAGCGGACGCTCTTAGTCGTGTCACGTTACTACTATCCACATTAGAAGTTAAGGTGGTTGGCTTTGACAGGATTAAGGACGAATATGTCCACTGTCCCGATTTCAAGGACATATACTTCACCACTCAGGATAACCTGCCCACAACCATTTCCGCATTTTACATTCGTGACGGGTATCTTTTCAACCACTCGAAGCTATGTATTCCCCGCTCATCCCTACGTCACTTCATTGTGTGGGAACTGCATAGTGGCGGGTTGGGAGGCCATTTTGGCTGTGACAAGACTATCGCGTTAGTTGAAGACAAATTTTATTGGCCCGGCCTTAAGACCATGGTTAGTAAGATCGTGGGGAGTTGTCAGGCGTGCCAGTTGGCAAAGGGGATCAAGACGAACGCGGGGCTTTATACCCCTCTCCCGATCCCTACGACGCCTTGGGAAGACGTTAGCATGGACTTCGTTCTAGGCCTTCCGATCACATTTAGGCGTCACGACTCGATCTTAGTTGTCGTTGACCGTTTCTCCAAGATGGCTTATTTTATCGCTTGCAATAAAACTAACGACGCATCCCATGTCGCGCAACTTTATTTTAAGGAGGTAGTGGGTCACCGCGGCGTACCAAAATCGATAGTTACTGATAGGGATGTCAAGTTCACGAGCTATTTTTGGAAAACTTTGTGGAGGATAATGGGCACCAAGCTCCTATTTTCTTCGGCCTACCATCCGCAAACGGATGGGCAAACGGAGGTTGTAAATAGAAGTTTGGGTAGTCTGCTGCGCTGCCTTGTGGGAGACCACAAGGGTACATGGGATCTTATCCTTCCGCATGCTCAATTGGCATATAATAATTCCAAAAATAGGTCCACGGGTCTGTCCCCGAATGAAATTGTGCATGGCTATAAGGCCCCGGTGCCACTTGACTTGATTCTGTTACCCCCATCTTTTAAATCAAGCCAATTCGCACAAGATTTTGCCTCTCACATCCATGACCTGCATAAACACATTAATGAGACGCTTACCGCGCACTATGCGTCCTATCAAGTTCATGCCAACACACATAAACGAGCGTCTCCCCTGAAAGTCGGCGATTTAGTCATGGTCCGTCTCATCCCTGAACGGCTGCCTACGGGCACCTTAAAAAAGTTAGCGGACCGGCGAGCGGGTCCTTTTCGGATCTTAAAGCAGTTAGGCGAAAATGCATTTCTTTTAGAATTACCCACTGATTGGGGTATTTCCCCTATTTTTAATGTTTCGGACTTAACGCCATATATTGCTCCGCCGCTAGAATTATCGTCCTCTCCGTTTACATCTACCACAGATTCTCTTGGGCGTAAGACTGAGTGGGGTACGGGATCACTCGTTCCGTCGGTCTCCAAAGGAGGTACGCCATATGTTGATGAATTAGATTTTCCCCCGTTACTGCCTAATGCTTTTCCCAGATTTGCCAGGACAGCTTTCTTGCCCGACAGGATTCTACAGGATGATGTACTTCCCACTCCGGATGGCGACGTGCGGCGTTTCTTGGTTCGTTGGCGTGGCCGCCCCTCCTCGGATGACTCTTGGCTTCCGGAATCCGAGGTCGCGCTCTTGGACGATGCTCTTCTACGACGATATCTGCAGGACAACTCATCGGTGATGAGTCCTTTTAAGGGGGGGAGGATTGGTGGAGACGACGAACCACAGCTTGCTGAAGACCCTCCCTCGTCTCCAACAAAGGACTCGCGTCGCCATGGTGCCCACTCGGGGCGACGTTATAATCTCCGCCCTCGGCTCAAGCCCGTTTAATCTTTTATTTATGTCATGTTATTTAGCGTATTTGTGTGCCACTTGTTTAGGCATTTTATTAGTCTCTTTAAGTTTAACAAAAACATTATTAGCTTTATTTTTCATTGTGGGCTGCTAATAGCCGTATGATGGTTGTAAGCCTATATATAGGCATAGGATGTTTCCTTTTGAGGTATTGAAGAAGAAAATTGAAAACCCTAAACTTATCCCTCTCCTTCTCATCCTCTTAGCCGCCCCCCTCTCTCTCTCTCTTCCTCCTCACTACTTCGGCCGCCCCCCTCTCCCCACTCTCAAAAGCCGCCCCCCTTCCTCTTCCCTTCCTCCCTCTTCCCATCTACATTCCCCACACCATCTCCTCATCCCAAACCGCCCTTACCCGACCACCTCTTCTCCCAACCATTCGGCCACCAACCTCCAAGGCCGACCACCACCTCCTTTCCCTCTTGGCCGACTACTCTCCAGTTGGTGGAGGTGGAGTATTTCAAGCTCCGAGGAACTTGGAGACGGCGTGACGCGGCGACGGCGGAATCTCTTTCTCCATTCGGTGCAACTCCGGCGGAACCGCGGGCGAGTGATCTTTTGGTAAAACAGTCGGAATCATCCATTCCGACTTGGGTAACGAATCTCTCCACTTCGGTGTGTTTCCCCCTTGATTTTTCTAGCGGCTGGAGTAATTTTTGCGTTGCTTGCGAATCGTTGATTTTCGTGGGTTTTGCTTTAAGTGTTGCAACATCACTACGCTTTATTTACGAAAAGGGTTTGGCGAACCCCGCTCTTTTTGTTGGGGGAGATCTACCGTTTCTCGATCGTGTTTTCGGGTAGATCTTCTTTGGTACAACATCGCTCGTCCGGACCGGGTGGGTCCCTTTTGCTTGAAAGGATAACGGCCTCTAGCCGCTTGTCCGATCTTTTCCGGCGGTGTGGCTACCGTGTTGGTTTACTTGTTTAGTTTGCATAGTAGTGCGCTGCGTTTGAGCTTTGTGTGGCTAGCGTTGTGGGTGTTAGGCGTCTCGTGCGATAGAACGCTAAGGTTATCTCGTTGGCGGATAGCGGCCTGCGTCAGCAAGGCGTTCGAAGCTCCGGCAACGGTCTTGAGGCTACCAGACTTTGATCTGATTCTAGGCATGAACTGGCTCCATTGGAACCACGCGTAGATAGATTGTCCCTCGAAGAGGATCACACTCCGACATGGAGATTCTTACGTTACTATCGAAGGTATCCGACCTATCCCCCTTCTTTCATTGTCTTCCATACAGGCTGTCAAGGCCTATGAGCAAGGGGAGGAAGTGTATTTTATTTTCTTTGAGATGGTAGCAGTAGAGAGTTCTATATCTGATATCCCAGTGGTACGGGATTTCTCCGATGTGTTTCCGGAGAAATTGCCCGGACTACCACCAGTTCGGGATTTGGACTTCAGGATCCAATTAGTGCCAGGGGCGAGGCCAGTGTCCCGGGCACCTTGTAACACCCCAAAAAGACTCAAAAATGGTTTTGAGGTGCAGGTCATTTTACACGGCCTGGGACACGGGCGTGTCCCAGGGCGTGTCGGGGGTACACGGCCTGGGACACGGGCGTGTCCCAGGGCGTGTCACTCAAATAAAATGCGTTTTGAGTCAGAAAGTTACACGGCCTAGAACCAAGCCTTGAACACGGGCGTGTCAGGTTGGACACGGGCGTGTCCGATGCCGTGTGCCTACCCGTGTACTGCATGCAGCTCGATGAGGCAGGGGTGACACGGGCGTGTCTCAGGAATGACACGGGCGTGTCAGGTTGGACACGGGCGTGTCGATGCCCGTGTTCTGGTAAATCTCAGTCGGTACGAATACCGCGTGGGCCGCTTAAGGGTACATGGCCTGTGACACGGGCGTGTCACAGGCCGTGTCAGCCAAAAAAATGAGTTTTTGGGCAAATCGTGGCCGTTCAGATTTCTCTCTTTGGATCCAAGGGCTCAGGTGATTCCTAGATGGATTTAATCAGTAGAGGCTGAGGAAGAATTCATTCTTCTTTTGATTAAGGAAGAGAGAAAGAGAGAGGAGGAAGAATAAGGAGGAGGAGATCAAGCCACCGGCGGAGTTCCCGTGGTCCGATTCGTGATCTGAAGCCGGCGTTGTGAAGGCAAAGCTGCTGCGGTTCTTTCTCACCGGCTAGTTTGCGATGGCTCCCAAGAGATCGACAAGGGTAACGATCTCCCTTCTTGGACATGTGAAGTCCTTCTTTTCTGCATTGCATAGGGAAAACCCTTCCCCGCGAGTGTGCGGTGGGTTGTGGTGTCCCTTGGTGTAGATATGTGAAGTCCCCCTTGTTAGAGGCTGGAATTGGAGTACGGCTCTAGGCATGCTGTGTGAAGCCCATCTGGACATGGTCTGGATTGGTGATGCTTGTTTGCATATCGGAGAAGGCTCCGTGATTATGGCTTGTGTTGCCTTGTGCCTAACTGTTGCTTGGTGCAGCAGGAAGTACTGGATGATGTCCAGGAAATGAAGAGGGTTGGATGCAACTCTTGTGGCCGTGCGTTGCCACTTTCTGAGCGGTTGAGCCGTTGGGCTGCAACTCGATGAAAAGGCAGATTGCCGAACAGGAAAGGTGAAACCGACCCGCGCCTATAAATAGCCATGGATACTTCCGTATTCGAGGTGGCACGGCGACTTAAGCAACGGGGGGTGGCTGATCCGTACCTACGTTAGGTCCGTCCGACTTGGAAGCCTGGTTATAGGTTTTGTTGGAGCGCCTAATGAGAGTCTTAGGCCCGCGCGCCGGAAAGACTAGAATGCTCAAATACCGTGTAGACGGTGGTGTTGACCCTGGTATTCCGGTACACCAAGAATGTGCCCTGAGTGCACGGACTATCGGGCCGTGTGGCCGATAGTTGTGATGGCTTGAATGTGCCTGCGCGCACATAGTTGCTATATGATGATGTCATGCTTTGCAGGGAAAGAATGCTAATGCCCCGAGAAAGGGGTAGGATTGTTATAATTGGGTCAGCTGAATGCTGACCGTTGTATTGTTTGCCACCGGTTGGGTGGATTGTCCCTATGCAGGTGCTGGAGAGCCAAGTGGTAAATGAAGGGCTGAAGCCCTACTGCTGTTGCTACTGCTGCTGCGGCTAGCCCTTGAAGGCTAAGCGAATGTTTTTGCTTGTTTTCTTTTACTCATGTATGGCCGGCCTGCGCGCCGAGGTTTGTAAACCATACGGTGTGGAAAGAGGAACTGTAAGGCCTTAAGGCCAAACTCTATGTATTTGTTGTACATTCCGTGGCTATATATATAAAGGTGGTTTATATATTGGACATTCCTAGTTAGAGTTCAAATTACAACTTAAAGCTTCCGCTAGAATGCTCTGAGTTAGGATTCGTGTTTGGTTTGGTATTATCCTGTGACCTCACCGTCTGTTTGTGGCATATAGTGTGGGGCCCCGGCCGGACCTTCTACTATACGTCATGTAACAGATGGGGTCGTTACACACCTTACAGAATGGAACCTAGAGAATTGGCAGAGTTCAGGACTCAGCTACAGGAACTTGTGGAGTCAGGATTTGTGCGGCCAAGTTCGTCGTCATGGGGAGCACCGGTTTTATTTGTGAAGAAAAAGGATGGATCCCTCCGACTGTGTATAAATTACAGCGAATTGAATAGGTTGACGGTTCGGAACACCTACCCATTGCCCCGGATAGATGAGTTATTTGATCAACTTCAGGGAGCCTTCTGGTTCTCTAAGCTCGATTTATGATCCGGCTATTATCAGTTACGCATTCGGGAGGAAGACATACCGAAGACCGCATTCAACTCACGTTATGGCTTATACGAATTCACGGTCATGCCATTTGGGCTCACGAATGCCCCCTCCGCATTCATGACCCTAATAAACCGTGTATTTGAACCATATCTGGATCGCTTCGTCATTGTGTTTATCGACGATATTCTGGTCTATTCCCGGACGCAGGAAGAACACGCAGAATATTTGGCCCAAGTTTTACAGAGGTTGAGAGAGTTTCAGATGTATGCAAAGTTCTCTAAGTTCCAATTTTGGCTACAGGAGGTGGCTTTTCTGGGTCACGTTATTAGTGGAGCTGGAGTGGCGGTGGATCCAGCTAAGATCGAGGCGGTACGGGATTGGCCACGGCCAAAGACAGCAGCAGACATCCGCAGCTTTCTGGGATTGGCAGGATATTATCGTAAGTTTGTGGAGGGATTCTCAAGGATAGCCCTCCCCCTTACGTCATTGACGAAGAAAGATGCAAACTTTGTTTGGTCAGAATAATGTGAGGCAGCTTTTCAGGAGTTGAAAGACCGACTGACCTCATCCCCTATCCTTGCGCTCCCATCCGGGAGTGAAGGATTCCAGATCTACATGGATGCCTCTTATCAGGGGATGGGCGCAGTCTTGATGCAGCATGGACACGTCATTGCTTATGTTTCGAGACAATTGAAGAAACACTAACATAATTATCTGGTACATGACCTAGAACTTGGGGCCGTGGTATTCGCCCTAAAGACCTGGAGGCATTACTTATATGGGATTCATTGTGATATCTACTCGGATCACAAGAATCTTAAATATATTGATACCCAGAAGGATCTAAATCTACGACAGAGGAGATGGTTAGAGTTTCTCTGTGATTATGAATATCAGATTCATTATCATCCAGGGAAGGCTAATACGGTAGCTGATGCACTGAGTAGAAGAGCTGGCACTTCCGGATCGGAGCCTCGCTTGATGTCCTTCGAGCTGGTACGAATGTTGGAGGAGATGCACATTACCATGGTGTCTGAGTCAGAACTAGCAGTGTACCGAGAGTATTTAAATTCAGTGACCAGCGATGACACTATTTGGGAGAGCATCGTTACGCATCAGAGACTGGATACTGATTTAGAGCCTATTTTTGGCGCTTTGGAAGGAGGCAAGTATGAGGACTATACGCTGGAGGACGATCTTCTTTGATTTTGTGGTCGAGTATATATTCCAGCAGGAGGTGGGATCCGGGATGACATCCTCAGAGAGGCACACTACTCCAGATATTCAGTGCATCCCGGCATCACTAAGATGTGGGCTGACTTACGATGGACCATGTACTGGCCAGGAATGAAGAAGGAAATCACCTATTTTGTGACTCACTGTGAGACTTGCCAGCGAGTGAAGGCCGAGTGCAAGAGCCCAGGCGGTATATTACAGACACTGCCAGTCCCAGAATGGAAGTTCGAGGATATTTCCATGGATTTTGTACACGGACTCCCTCGCTCCCATTCTGGGCACGATTCCGTCTGGGTTATTGTGGACAGATTGACCAAGGTAGCACGGTTCATTCCGTTCAGAAAGGATGCCCCAGTTGTTATGTTGGTGAGATTGTTTGTAGAGCTGTTCATCCGGTACCACGCTGTTCCCAGGTCTATTGTTTCGGACAGAGACGGCCGCTTCACCTCCAGAGAATGGAGGGCAGTGCATGCTTATTTGGGTTCCAGACTTACCTTTAGCACTGCCTTCCATCCGCAGACCGACGGTCAGACGGAGCGGACGATACGGACTATGGAGGACCTGCTCAGGCTATGTGTATTGGATACTGGGAAGCCTTGGGAGAGGCTGCTGCCACTGATCGAGTTTTCATACAACAACAGTCACCAGGCTAGCATCGGGATGGCTCCTTATGAGGCACTTTATGGGAGGAAGTACCGGACACCGCTATCTTTGGTCCAGGATGTGGATACTCGAGCCCTCGGATCAGATTTTGTGGAAGATACGGAGGCCCAGATTCGCTTGATCAGGGATCGGCTTTTGGAGGCACAGAGCAGACAGGCAAAATATTATGATGCTCGGCACCGGAAAGTAGAGTTCCAGGTTGGAGACAGAGTTTTCCTGAAGATTCGACTGGTACACGGTGTCTCTCGGATACGGAGACACAAGAAGCTCAGTCCACGATACATGGGGCCCTACTTGATTTTGGAGCGTGTGGGCCCCTTGGCCTACTGACTGCAGCTACCTCCAGAGTTGAGCACCCTACATGATATTTTCCATGTCTCTTCCTTGCGAAGAGCTCTCCTTCGACCTGAACAGCATATCACCACTACAGCTGGACCGGTAGAGCCTGATCGTTCAGTTAGATTGGAGCCGATCCGGATCGACGATACGGCTGTCCGAGTGTTGCAGAAAAAGAAGGTCCCGCTCGTGAAGGTGTTGTGGTCCAACCACGGACGGGAGGAGCACACCTGGCAGCCGAGGGACCTGATGATGGAGCAACACCCAGAGTTGTTTACAACAGGTACATATTTAATTTATGATTTAAGATTTCAAATTCTTGCAACTAGAACCCCGTAGACCCGAACTTGAATTTCGGGGACGAAATTATTTGTTTTATTTTTAGGATTTGTAACATCTCATGTTATTTCTAGGCCCTTTAACTTAGATTGGGTTAGGCATGGGGTGGGGGTTAGGGGAAATTAGCTAGGTTTGACCCTAGGTGGTGAGTTGTAACCATGTGGGGTCCACTATAGGGCCAAGTCAAACTAGGTCAAACTAGACTAAATGAGGACCCTAACCACACCATGACCCCCACCACACTGCCCTAACCCTAATTACAATCTAAGTGGACCCAAGGTCATGCCCTAGGTCAACACTTTGACCATAGTTGACCCAGGTCAACCTTGGATCTAAAGTGGTCAAACCCCACACTCATGAGCCCAATTGGATTAAGTGGGGCATAACCATGACCCAAGCCATGTTGGGTGATGATTTAGACCTCATGATCACTAGGTAGGGTCAACCCACTCACCCATTTGACCAAGTCAACCCTAAGGTCAAACTTGGTCAACCTTAAGCCTAATTAAGGGTATTTGAAGACCAAGCCCATTCCTAGTGGGCTAAGACCATCATTATGGCCCAACCCATGTTAGGTGATGACATGGAGTCCATGGCCATCATATGGGGTCAGCCTACCCATCATGTTGACCAAGTCAACCCCAAAAGTCAACAAGTCAACATTAGGCCTAAAAGAAGAAAAAATGGACCCAAGTCATTTCCCATGGGCCAAGCCCACCAAATTTGGCCCATGACCAGCCAAATGGCCAATGACCAGCCCTACCCCCCTGGTGGTGGAGAGAGAAGACATGCACAAGGGTAAAAATGGAAATTTGGGTGAATGGAGGAGAGAGAAGTGGGGGAGAAGATGATATGAGCCATTTGGCCCTCTTCTCTCAGCCACAATGCTTGCTGGCTGACTCCAGGAAGTCAATTCCAAAGGAATTACAGCAGGGTATGGCCAGGTGGAGGCAATGGCGGAGATATCAAAGTGAGGCCGAGCTCACATAGGGAGTATCTCCAGGTATAAGCATTCCCAGGCCAAACCGACCCAGCCATTAGCTTCAGAAGGCTCTGGAGAGTTGAATTCGAGTGCTGGATCAAAGGAATTAGTGAAGAATCGAGAATTTGGGAAGGAGATCGCCGGAGCACCACTTCCATGGCAAACCGCCGCCACAGCCGCCGTCTAGCCACCATACAGGTCCGTTTCGCCACCCCTCTCCACGTACTAGCATCCTAGATCTTTTAGGAGAGAAATCGGGCTCAATTGAGCCCGATGCCATGTGAGAAAATTTCGAATTTTCCGAGAATTTTATACCTCTCGGGATCGCCGGCATCGCCGTCTCCCGCCGCCTCATCGCCGGGAAATGGAAGCCACCACCACCGTGAAGGTGATGACACTGTTGGTCGGCCACGGCGCCGCCTCTGCCGGCCGGAATCCGCCCCGCAAGGTGGCCCAGGCGAAATGCATCAGGGCCGTCCATTCATTGGGGACGATGAAACGATCCCGTCCATCTAGCTTTAGGATTCGTGCTATATCAAAAAATATATATATGTTAATTTAAATTAATGAATAGTGTATTATTTGTCACACCTAAACAGTCATTTTCAAAATAAAATTCAGGGCACCTAGAGTCATTTCTAGGTCAGGACCCTTGAAGAGAAAATGTAGCCCTAAGTCTTATCTTTCAAATGCCACAATATTCAAGGGTTTTGACCCAGTGGTCTGTCCTGTAGGCCAATTCTTCTAGGGCTGGTCCTAGGCTAGGGCAGATTTAATTTTCAGTGCCCAGGCCAAACCATTAAGCCACATGACCTGAACTTTTGTTCATGTGCATTTCTATGGCTTATCTAGCCCATGCCAAAAATTGGGAATTTTTCGGATAACTTTTCCTATAGTTTTTGCAATAATATCAAAATGTAAATTAATGAAATATTTGGAGTTATAGGCACCCAAATAGCCCCAAATTTTGGTGGCAAGTCCTTGGGGACATAATTGGTGCATGATAAAAATTTCAGCTCATTTGGGTCACTTCATGTTGGGTTAACCCACTTGCAAGTGTAGGCTTGTATTAGCCTTGGCGTGCAAATAGCAATTTTGCCAAAAATGTGTATTTATTCATCTCAGGACTCCTGAAGACCTTGAAATTTATTCTAGAGGACTTTTAGGTCAAATGTAATCCCACAAAATTATTATGGGATTTTTGGGAACAAAAATCCCATTATTTGGATTTTTGAAAACTATAGCCTTATTGGAAAAATTAAAATGAAAAATAGAATTAATCAGGAAAAAATCTTCAAATTTGGCCCTGTTAAATATTTGATTATAATTGAATTGGGGTATTTTTATTTTCTCTGTTTGAGGTATTTTGAGGTAGATTATCATGAAATGACCATTTTACCCCTATTGCTTTTATTCATGATTTAATGAAAATATAGGTCAGAAAAATTTGGGAATATTTATAGAGGTGTATATAGGTATTAGTTAACTGACATAATTATTTCAGAATTTTTGGATGTGCATACAAGTTTTAATTCATCATAATGGCATTTTGGTAAATACCCAAGAAATTGAATTGCAAGTCTATAACATTGTTAAAGTTGATGAAACTTTGTCAGTAGCCTTAATTTGATGATTTAGATCCCCTGTAATTTTCTTAGAATTTTTGTGATGAAATTGCTCATACTTACTTTGAAAAGTGGTAATTATGATGGTTTTGTAATAATTAACAAATAAATACAAATGTTTGGTGAGAAATTATAAACCTTGGGAAATAGTGATATTTCATCATGTTAATGGTTAGGATAGTTATTTTGTATCATTAGGGCTATGCAAAGACATACTTCATGTGTTAAATGACCTTGGGGAATATTTGGAGAAAATAAATTAATTATAAAAATAATTTAGAAAATTATGAAAAATTACCATACTCATTCTAGTAGATCATACCACCCTAGGATAAATATTTGGGGGTTGGAGGCCCAAGGATTTGAAAGTTCGATTTCAGGGTGGTACTAGGCCATGGGGTGCGCATAGTAAAGGTGGGCTATACTATAGGCGACCAGGGAACGAATCAACAACTGAGTTAGAGTCTAAGATCGGAAGTATAACCCTGGGTGACAGATGTATTCTAGAGACGAGAGTAATAGTGCAACCTTAAAATTATTTAGGAGGAGCCGACGGAAGACCGTCATTCCCCGACCCATAGCTTAAGTCACTAAGTCACTCTATGTAACAGAGAGAGAAAAAGGGGTTCTGGGTAGACATCAACTGAAGTAAAGATTCTTGAGAAAGGAAGCTTTGGGATTCAGCCCATCGTAGCTCCTAGTGCCCCTGAGAGCCCTTCACCGGGAATACCTTGGGCAGTCCTGGGATTAACCTTAAGTCACTAGGTATAACAACCGTTAGACAAAAGTAGTATAATAGGTTAAGTGTAATGGATATGTGCTCACTCGTGCCGGGTTGGAGGGACTTGGAGTCTATTGACTACTTGCTCACCCGTGCAAAGTTGGAGGAAAGAGATTGACATATATATATACTCACCCGGGCAGGGTTGGAGGTTTTGTAGCACGTACTCACCCGTGACGGGTTGGAGAGATTTGGGACAGGATAGTCCATCGAGCTGGAGGCTCAATATATTATACTTGCATGTGCATATACTGGTGGCGGGCCATGCAGTACTGGCCAGTCGTCACACCGACGGCAGTACGGTGGACCAGGCGGGTGCGAGGGTTAGAGGGACCAGTAGGTTGTTTATACTGAGGTCTGGAAGACTTTTCCCGATAACGCGCACCCGGCCCAACAAGACTGACAGGTAGTCAGCAAAGTGGTACGTAGAGACTCTAGAGTACACTTGTTTCATGTACAGAGGCGCACAAGAGAGGTCTAGGCCTGGTAGTGTGTATACCCGCCTAGAAAGCGGAGAAGCCCGATCCGCTGCTGCCGGAGCCACGACGGTGGTACCTGAGAGTGATGCTAGCTCTCGAAAAGTGGGAACTAAAGGTCTGTGATCACGGAATCGTGTGTGTGTGTTGCACTGCATGTTCATATCATACCCACCATATAGATGCATATCATAAATATACATAACAACCTATGACACCTAATGTATAAGTGGTATGGGACTCTTATACATTAGGACCTGCTAAATGATCCCTTAGCCTATAAGCTTGAGTGGGCAAGTTTATAGGTTGAGGTTACTTTCTTTTTTATATACATATACTGCTTATAATACCTGACACCCCATCGTATAAAATGGTATGGGACATTTTATACGATGGGAGCCTTGTAGAAGACCACTTGCTTATGCGTACTCGCATAAGTGAAGGTTACTTTTCATTACTTATATTTCTATATATTCTGCTTTAGTTCCTGTCACCTGCTTCCACCTTTGTCACCCCTTGTTGTCCTCCGCTTCGTCCTCCTGCACGGTCCCTAGAAGTTGCGGGGCAAGGTGTGGAGGAAACGACTTAGTCTTTTTGACTAATGGTCGGTGACCATACTATTTTTAGGAGCTCGAGGAGATGGACCAACATGGCGAGGAGGCAGGGCTTGAGGGGCAGATACCGGCTACTACTACTGGAGCACATGTTCAGGTGTGATGATTTGAGATGATAGATTCCGCTGCTATTAGTTTGAGAGAGAGAGTGATTTGATATTGATGTACTGGGCATAAGCCCGTTTTACTCTCATTATATTGTACTCATTGTGGACTGTACCTTGTACTTATCATCTGTTATATATATGTTTAGTACTATGGCTGTGGACTTCTACATTTTTGCTCTGCTTTGTACTCTTTTATTCTCATATTGGCCGACAGGTTATGATCGTACTAGCCGGCAGAATCGGCGTCTTGCGGTGTCGACTAACCCGTCCGTTAGTGTCACCGTAAGGCGGCGGTTCTGGGCATAAGATCCGGGTTAGCCTCGGAATGGGGAGACAGCATCTTACATGACATGCTCGTGTCACAAAGTACACAGCCGTGTACCCGGCCGTGTCACCCATGTAACACGATCTCCAAAATTACCCGAGTAGGATACGGCTAACGCACACGCCCGTGTCCCTAACCGTGTGCCAAACACGCCCCTTTGACACGCCTGTGTCACAGGCCGTGTTCCACACTCAACGATCAGGGCTCGAGTACCGTCGAGACTAGGGACATGCCCTGGGACACGCCTGTATCCCAGGCCGTGTACACCTGACACGCCCTGAGACACGCCCGTGTCTCAGGCCGTGTCAGCTAACCTGAATCCGACTTTGTCTTTTTGAAATTTCTGGGGTGTTATACTCTGACTTCAGCTTCAACATCAACAACAGGCTTCTTTCCTTTGATGTCTTTGGCTTTAAGTTGAGCTGCTTTCAGCTTTTGCGTCCAAAAAAAATTGAATGGTTTGGGGAAATACTTGCAAAGCTCTATGGAGTTTGTAGGAACTCTACCAGCCTTCAAGTCCTTCCTGAATTTGTAGATTTTTTCTTGTTGTGCAAGATACTTATCCCATTCCTGTTTGAAGTACCACTTGCCCCTGTCATACTAATTTTCAGCCACTGCATTCCATGCAGTTAGGATGATGCTTGTGGAGGTTGGACTCCATTTCGCAAAGTCAGGCCTAGCTTTAGCCCGTTCTCTGAATCTCTTCATGGAAATTTATGCATCATGCTCTTTAAGCAGAACTGGATCAGGCATTTCAACTTCTTTAGAGATTAATGGTACTTTATCCAGTGGAGTGATGTACATATCTTGGACTGCCTAGTTAATTTCATCATACTCAGAAGGGGGATATATGACTTAAGCCACTTCAGCCTGCATCCCCTCTAAGATTGCAGGTTGGAATCAAGATTCAGCAATATTATCATCATCACATAGAGGTGGATATCCCAAGGTAGCTCTGATACTATTGGATACCCATTTGGCATGATCAGAGCTAGCCTTGATAAGCACTCTCTTACCCTTTATGACTTCTCAGGCAATGTGATCTCTTACATCAGTCTTCTGAAATCGGACTTGATCTACCAAATGATAATTTCCAGTAGTATAATAGTCCTTGAACTTTTTCATTTGAGCTGAAATAGCAGTCTCAGAAGTCTTTATGGCAGTATTGACTGCTGTCAAATCTAGTTTTATTTGAGTTGCTATGGAAGATTCTTTGGTGTCCATATATGTCTTTATGGCAGTGGTCTGTTCAGCCAATTTATTCAAAGTGATTGAATGTATGTCCATCAAATTTTCATTCATCCTTTTCTGATTTTCAATAACAAAACCTTTCTTGTCAGCCAGGTCATCCACCATAGTTTTGGTAGTTTGTTGCTGCTGGGCAATATATACTATAGCATTTCCTCTCTTATGGAAGCATTCTATCATTTATTTCTTGAGCAAATTGACCTCAAATCTGATATATTTGATGTCCTTTTCCAAGCTAAACTGCTCCTTGTGGCTTTCATCCACATATTTTTCAAGTTCAAGTCTTTGCTCATCAAGTTTTTCTTATAGTTTCACCAGTAGGGAACTAAAATCTACTTCTGGAGCAAGAGATGTTTTCCTAGTCTATAATGCTTTCATGTAGACTGCACTCTTCTTGTTGAGGTACAATATGTTCCTTTTCTTAAGGGCTGAGGTTTCTTCCTCACTTTCAAAATCTTATGATATTTGTAGTTCCATTGGTGTGCCTTGAACATTTATATCTAGTCTTGGGGCTAGGTCTTGCACGTCCCCCTCAACCCCTGCAGCAGTTTGTTGATCAACAGAAATGTCTTCATTATGAACCTCCTCTTCTTCTTATTCCTGGAAGTCAGTTTCTAATCCATGAATTACATCATTCTAAGGAGTCTGAGGTTTCTCTGACAAATCTGGAATATGCACATCATGCGCCTCTTTTTCTGAAGTTTTTGTAGCTGTGTTTTTGTCCTGAACAACATTCATCATAGTAAGGTTTGCAGTCTCACTATCTAACTTAGCTATATTGTTATCTCCCCCTAGGATTGATAACTCTTGAAGATCTATTTGATCAGCAGTTTGGTTCAGTACTTCAGGTATGTTTGCAGCTAGATACAAACTCAGTATTCTGCCTAAGTTAAGCTTCTTAATGCTTTCCTTAACCTTATTTAAGATAACAGTATTCCAGTCAGTTTTTATCTTGAAGATGATTCTGGTAATTAGGCTAAACATGTAGGAGGAAATCCTATCATGCCCCCCCACCCCAGTTTTGTAGAGGACAACTTTCCAAATCACTTCAGACAGAAACTTCCCCTTGGATTTCATCCGTTTCCTGGTCATAGATGATCCAATGTTTGTTTTTGGGGTTAGACCACACCATTATAGGGCTCATACAATCAGTGCAGAATCAATCTCCATTTCTTCTTTAATCCTTAGTAGTTGAAGAAATTTACTTAGATTTTTGGAAGTTATTTTGACTGTTTCTCCCTGAACAGTAGATTCAATCTTGTTCCCCTTCGAATTCGCTGTTGCGTTGGAATAGAATTCTAAGACTTCTTTCTTCCATATCCTTGTCGGTTCTGAAACTACATAATCATGACCTATTTCCTGGATTTGGTCCACTACTGCCTTATTATCGGGTTCTGCATCAGTGAATGCACCTCGAACAAGTTCATAACCTTCATTGATGTTGTTGTCCGTCTGGGGCGCCATTGTAGATGAGCAAAGTGGAAGTTGAAGATAGAGAAATAGAATTTCTTGGTCGACACAAATTGTTTAGTCTCAAAAGTTTAGAGAGCGTAGTGGATAAGGTCTCGCTTCCTCCTATTTATACTTTTCTAAATAAGGAAGGCCAAAAGGCGGGTTGAAATTAGAGTTTTCTATGCCGACACAAATTTATTTGCGTCGGCACTGACCACTAAATGTGTCGACTAAGGGTTTTCAGTCTTGACAACTCCATGTGTCGACACCATTTTATGTGTGTCGACACAGACTTCTATAGTCTCGATAGAGGGTTTCGTGTCTCGACAACTCTATGTGTCGACATACTCAAGCTCTATGTATCGACACCTGCTTCTGTGTGTCGACACACTTGCCGACTTTGTGTCGACACCAAATTCTATGTGTTGACACAAAACTAAGGACTCGACACTTATAACTTGTGTAGTCACTGGGTCATGTTGAAGAGAAAATTTCTTTTGACCTATCATCTCATTCTAGATTCAACATACCTAAATAAATTTTAAAATAGTTGAATTTACTTTCATCAAGAGGTTTAGTGAATATGTCAGCTACTTGATTTTTAGTAGAAACAAATTCTAGGCTTATGTCCTCTTTCTCAACATGTTCTCTAATAAAGTGATATCTAATTTCAATGTGCTTTTTTCTATTATGTGAAACAGGGTTACTAGCAATTGATATAACACTAGTTGAATCACAATATAGAGGAGTTTGACTTATCTTGATGTCATAGTCTTCAAGTTGATGTTGTATCCAAAGCAACTGGGCACTACAGCTTCCAGCTGCTATGTATTCAGACTCTGCTGTGGATATAACAACACTTGTCTACTTTTTGCTGCTCCATGACACCATCCTTCCACCTAGGAATTGGCATGTACCAGTGGTACTTTTCCTATCTCCCTTGCATCCTACAAAGTTTGCATCTGAAAAACCTGTTACCAGAAAATCTCCATTCCTAGGGTACCATAGACCAAGATCTGGTGTCCCCTTAAGATATCTTAAAATTCTCTTTGCAGCAGAATAATTTGACTCTTTAGGGCATGCTTGGTATCTAGCACAAACATATGTTGCATACATGATGTCAGGTCTACTTGCAGTCAAGTATAGTAAGGATCCAATTATCCCTCTATACAAAGACTCATCAACAGGTTTCCCTGCCTTATCTTTGCCTATAGGCATACTTGATCCTACATGAGTGTTCAGGCAGCCTCCATGCTATATTTTTTAATCAACTCCCTAATAAACTTAGACTGGGATATGGATAATCCAACTTCAGTCTTTCTTACTGGGAGTCCCAAGAAGAATTTTAGCTCACTCAAGCTGCTCATTTCAAACTTCCCTTGCATTAGTTTGGCAAACTTCCTGCAAAGGTTGTTCTCAGTAGACCCAAAGATTATGTCATCAATATAAATCTTAACTAGGATGATCTTGCCCTTTGATTCCCTTAGGAATAGGGTCTTGTCTATTTTTCCCCTTGAGAATTTATTCTCAATAACAAAAGTAGACAGAGTTTCATACCATGCTCTAGGAGCTTGTTTCAACCCATATAGAGCTTTCTTAAGACTGTAAACATAATCAGGAAAGTATGGATCTACAAAACCTGATGGCTGATCTACATATACATCCTCTTTTAGTTCTCCATTCAGGAATGCTGACTTGACATCCATCTATAAGACCTTGAATCCTTTATGGGCTGCATAGTCAAGGAATAGTCTTATCGCTTCCATCCTTACTATGGGGGTAAAGGTCTGATCAAAGTCTATTCCTTTTTCCTAAATGTAGCCTTTTGCCACTAATCTGGCTTTGTTCTTGACAATAATGTAATTTTTATCTAACTTATTCCTGTAGATCTATTTAGTCTCTATAACATTATGTCCCTTAGGTCTAGGAACTAGTTTCCAGACTTTGTATCTCTTGAATTGGTTCAGCTCTTCCTGCATAACACCAATCCAGTGTGAGTCTTGGATAGCTTCTTCAAACTTCTTTGGTTCTATTTGAGACAGGAAGCTTGAGCATAGTGCAGAATTGAAGCTCTTGCTTCTAGTCATCAAACCATGACTTGCTTCACCAATGATTTGGTGAGGTGGATGATCTCTTAAATGTCTCATAGCTAGTGGCAATATTTATTCAGCTTTGTGTTCTTCATTTTCTTCAGCTTGTTGATCCTCAATGTCTTCAACTGGTTGTTCTTCAGTCTTAGTTTGTAAGTCTTGAGCTCCCCCTGGATAACAACATCCATCATCTTCAATCTCTTGTCCTGCTTGTTTATCTTCCCTGATGGTCAGATTTTTCATCTTGTCTTTTGAACCTGCAGAACTTGAATAAGTACTTGGCAGCTCACAGTTAATCAATTTAGACTCATCAAAGAAAACATGGACTGATTCTTCTACAACTTGAGTAGTCAAGTTATAGATTTTATATGCTCTACTATTATTGTTGTACCCAACAAATATCCCTTCTTGGGACTTGGCAGCAAACTTTGTCAAATGAGACTTACCATTGTTAAGTACATAACACTTACTACCAAAAATCCTAAAATAGGATAAATTTGGTTTCCTGCCTTTCAGTATCTCATAAGGAGTCTTTTTGTGGCTTTTTATGATGGAAGCTCTATTGAGGACATGACAAGCAGTATTTACTTCCTCTGCCTAAAAATATTCTGGGAGGGAAGTGTCATTTAATAAGGTTCTACCCACCTTAATTAGAGTCCTATTATTCCTCTCAGCAATTCCATTTTACTGAGGAGTTCTAGGTGAGGAGAATTCTTCAAGAATCCCAAGCCCTTCACAGAACTCTGTCATGCATTCAGACTAAAACTCAGTTCCATGATCACTTCTGATTTTGACCACAGAACTATTTAGTTCATTCTGAATTTGCTTTACAAAATTCTAGAAGATATCCGGGGTTTCAGATTTTCTCCTTAGGAAGAATACCCAAGCAAACATGGAAAAATTATCAACCACCACAAGAGTATACACTTTCCAACCTAGACTATGAACTGACATATGACAAAATAGATCCATATACAGGAGGTATAAACACCGCACTGAGTCTTTGGTATCAATACTATAGAAGGAAGACCTGGTCTGCTTGCCCTTTTGATAAGCTGAGCAAATTCCCTCCTTAATGCACTTAACATCAGGACCCATTTCTTATAAACTCTTCACTAAAGAGTCTACTTATGGTCTTGAAGTTCAGGTGAGCTAGCCTCTTGTGCCATTTGACACAATGAGAAACTTTCTCATCTGCAACTAGGCATATAGGAGTGTCCTCACTCTCACACTCAAAGTCTAGACAATAAATATTTCCTCTCCTAGTGCCAGTCAAGATAACCTCTTGGTCAATTAACCTTCTAATTTGACACTCATCCTTGAGGAAGAAAATGTCATTGCTCAGATCAGAAAGTTGACTTATGCTTAAAAGGTTATGTTTCAAACCTTTCAGATAAGCTACTTGTGTTTTAGTTACTATGTCATTTGTTATCTTACCCAAACCTTTAGTTACCTTTTTTCAGAGCCCCCAAAGATAACTTTTGGACCATTCTCAATAGGAGTGTACTACTTTAGCATGCTTCTTGTTCCAGTAATGTGTCTGGAACATCCACTGTCCAAGTATCATGTAGGGGTATGGCCACTTGGACTAACCTGCAACAAATATATTATCTAACCTTAGGACCCCAAATTTTATTATGTCCTGGGTGCAAGTTAGATCTAAACTGAACATATCTATAATCAGTTCTTCAGACAGATATGCCACCATTACTCCTCTGGACACTCTTATTGTGCCAGCAATCAATGACATAGTGGCCCACTTTGCCTCAGCACCAGCACTCATACACATTGTACCTTCTTTTAAGAACTAGCTCAATAGTAATGTTGTTTGCAGCTCTTACATCAGGTGGTACATCAGCTCCTTTCTTAAGTCTTTCAGCCAGGGCATACTTAGGGACTTGTCTGGCAGCAGAAGTACTTGGGATATCTTGAATCCTATCTTCAGCTGCCTTCTTTTCAGAATGCATACTTCTGATAGCTTTAGATATTCCTAAGTCTGCTTTGCTAACAAATTTTCCCTTAGCTTGATGATAGAATGACAGACTTTTTGAGTAAGCTGATACCTTGTCCTTGAGTATTGGGGCTGGTGCACCAAACACAAATAGTCCATTATGGGACATTTGGGTTTTCCCATGGACTGCCCAAAAGGCACTAGCACCCTTTCCATCTCTACTACCTTGCTCATAGTGACCAAATATATTATCATGGTCATACCTATTAGAAGGTTGAACCACTTTCATAAAATAAATATGAGTCTTGGAAGCCAGTGGCTGAGCTGGAGCTTTGCCTTTCCTTTTAAAATTGGCAGCTCTTGTTCTTCCTTTGAAACCTAATCCCTTCTTAACCTTTTGGGAAGAGAAGGAATCTATGAAAGATAACATTGAATTTGGTTTTGAGAACTATACCACGAGCTCCCTTTCCTTTTGGAGTTTACTTCTAGGATTTTTAATATGGTTATTCTTTAAAGTAATGGTATCCATCTGAATAAAAGTTATATTCTTCAATTCGCTAATTTCTTTTAACTTTAGATCCAACACTTTTGCTGAGTCTGAGACAGCCAACTTCAGAGTGGCATTTTCCTTTCCAAATTTTTTGGCTAGGTGCCTGCTTTCCTTAAAGGCTTATAGGAGCTCTCCATAATCATCAATCAGTTGATTGATGTCTCCTTCAGATTCAGAGCCACCTTCATCTCTAGATGAAACTTCTTCTGACTCGGGGCTAGTAACATAATCTTATACTAAAGGTGATAATTATACCTTACTAGGACCAGGTTGCTCCTGGTTGTGTCCATCCACAGCTATGGACATCAACCTATGCATTGGCTATCTTTTTCTTTATTGATATCATTCAGCAACTACAAGAATTGTATTTCTTCAGATTCTTCCTCAGTTGAGAATAGCACAATGTAGGCCTCAGCATCCTCTTCATTTTCTGACTCTGATGAAGAAGAGTTAGTCCAGCTTTTCTACTTCTTTGCCACAAAGGATTTCTCCTTCTTTCATTTATGTTGGTGTTTCGTTTTCTCACCAGACTCCTTTCTTTTGACAGGACAGTCTGTTATTACATGTCCTGGCTTGCTGCAATAATAACAAACAATTTTAGTGGAAGTTTGTTTACAAGGTTTAGAGCCATACCTTTCCTCTTTAGAGGTTTTCTTCTTTCCCTTGGAGTAAGAAGAAGAAGATGGCCAGCTCCTCTAGTTCTTTTTCCTAAGGAACCTCTTGAGTTGCCTAGAAAAGGCAGTAAAATCCTCATCATAGTTATGGCAATCTGATGTACTTGAGTCTGAACTTTCTGAATCAGTATCAACAACTTTTCTGGGAGGAGGAGTCTTTCTCCTGCCCTTCTTTATAGCTTCAACATTGAAAGCCACAGACTTATATTTGTTGTAAGACCTGCTGCTCTTTTCCTCTTCATTTCTGGAAATAAACTGCATTTCATAGGACAACAATTTTATATACAAGGTTGGTGGAGGAGTATCTGCAAGCCTAGCCACTTCTCTGATGGCACAGACCTAGGTATCCTAGTCCTTGGTTAATGACCTGAGAAACTTATCATTCAGTTCATAAGTGTTGAAGACCCTTCAATAAGTCATCAGCTACTTAACAATTTTGAAAAACTTTTCATAACACACAGCTATGTTATCTGTCTTAGTTTGTTTGAAGCTTTCATACTCTTGATTGAGCATGGACTTCCTATCCTCTCTTACTTCTGTTGTCCCTTCCATGTAGGCAATCAATATGTCCCACATTTCCTTTGTTTTTTTCCAGTGGACCAAATTTTGAAATGTGGAATCATCTATGGCACTAATAATTATGTTCTGTGCCCTCTTGGCCAAAGTTGCTAAGATGATCTCATCTTTTGTCATCTCATAATAATTCTTTAGAGTTTGTAAATTTGCATCAAGAACTGATGTCTTCATTTGGATGAATGGACCTTCCAGAACAATGATGTAAATTCTTGGATCAGATGCCTCCATGAATAATCTGACCCCCTCTTTCCATATGCCAAAGGTTTCCTTTCTACAGATAGGAAGCTTCATGGATCCAAGTTCTTTGTGATTTTAACCTGAACCCATCTTGGCTATCTTATTACTGCCTTGGAGATATACTCAGACTATTAAGTCAATTTTGAGTAAGCTCCCTTTGAAACCACTTGAAAGAATTGGTTTCAAGAATGTCTTAACACCTAGAGGGGGGGGGGTAATGAGGTTCAATTCTTGATTCCTTGGGTAGTTAATAGTTTATTCACAGAATGACTAAAATTCTATATCAATCATAGCATATAACACATCAATCACTACAGACACACAGATTTATAGTGGTTCCCCAAGAGATGGGTACATCCACTTCCCCTTTTGCCTATCTAGCAATACACTAGATTCAGCCAAACTTCTTTCCAACTTCTCAGATCCTTAGATCTTACAACTCAGAACCCAAACTGGTTCCTACAACTCAAACTTCAAAAAGTCCTACACCTCAGGTTCTCCCCAAGAACCCTACCTCAGAGTGAATCCACACCCCTACCACTAAGGCTTATCAAGCCCTACCTCAGTCCTTATCACAAGGCCTACAGCTCAGAGAACTTAATCTCCTACCTCAGGCAAACAGCCCTACCTCAGCCTTTATAATTACAGGCTTACAACACTCAGATTTATAAATAGATCCTACAAAAATTGTATAAATAAATACTTTTCTTCCTTCACCCTGAAAGAGAGAAAAGAGGGGTGAAGGAATCTTGATCAGATCTTGATTAATCTATTTCCTTTAGATCATTATTGTAATGGATCAGATTCAACATTACTTAGCTTATTCAAAGCTTCTTGAAAGAAGGAACCTAGGTTGAATCTTCTTGAGGAGTTGATGTAGATACAACTTCTTCTTTCTTGCTGACTTGATTCAGCAAACTTTGACAGATCCAAAGAGATACTTTCTCCTTCTCTTAATTAGAACCAGAACTATGTCTATTACTTTTCTATGAATGCTCGGCTCTATTTATAGATCACATCAGAGGCAATCGGCTGATCCGACGGATGACTGACATTTGATAGTTTTGACATGTCTAACTGACCTTGTAAATCCTGCCAGCTATCAAGTCTTCTGTTTGGAAATCTGGCACTTGAGTTATTCAACTCAGCTGAATATGTCGAGACACAAGGATAGTATGTGTCGACATAGATGATGTATGTGTTGACATAATTACCCGGGTATCAACACACTTCCTCTGGTGTTGTCGACAAACTTCAGAAACTGTTGACACAGCTTTTATATAATGTGTTGACACAACTCCTTTGATGTTGTCAACACTCTACCGAAACTGTCGGCACAACTGATGAAGACTGAACTTCTGTATGTCAACACAAGTCCTGTGTGTCGACATAGTTGTTGTAGACTTGAACTCTGAATGTCAACACAAGTCCTGAGTGCCGACATAGCTGTTGTAGACTTGAACTCTGAATGTCGACACAAGTCCTAGATGTCGACATAGTTGCTTCTTTAAAACTTGACAGTACAACAAGGTCTTAATATGTTGACACCAGTTTATGTGTTTCGACACAGTTGATGTAGACTTAAACTCTATGTGTCGACACAAGTCCTGTGTGTTGTCAAAGTTGATGTCAACTTGAACTCTGGGTGTCGACATAGTAGATGTTGACTTAAACTCTATGTGTCGACATAAGTCTTGTATGTAGACATAGACTCGCTTCTTGTCTCTACACAGCTCCTTCAAAGGTGTCGACACTAAATATGTGTCTCGACACTTTTTTACTTAGAATAATTTCTGCAATATTTCTCCTGCACAAATAAACTCAACATGCCATCAAATACAAACTGACATATATCATTGAGTTATGTGAGGCTTCTCCAAATTTGGTACACAATCTCCAATGTACCTAACAATTCTAAAAATAAAATGAAAACAAGGAAGTAGAGCAAGAGGTACTCTCCTCCACCTATTCAGGAGAGATCCTCCTCCTCCTGCAGCAGCTGGATCCTCTGGAAATATTTCTCAAGGTCAAAGATCAACTTCTCACTCTTATCAATCCATATCTTCTTACAGTAGCAAAGATAGGCAATCTAGATCAGAATCTCAGTCTCAATCTAGCAAGTAACAATAACAATAACAACATCAAGCTAAAGATACTCAGAAATGAAGTCCTGAAAGGCATTTTTCCCTAGTGTGTGATCCAGAGATGGATCCTAACTCTAGGATGGCCAAATTCAAAGAACTGATAGGAATATCTCAAATCAGTAAAGCCAAAGAAGAAGGACAAGATAACTCTTAATATAAAACAATGTCTTCTTACAGGAAGAAAGAGCTTGAAAAGTATTAGGTACAAAATCTTTTTAATGTTGATACATATATGGCATTGCATCCTGAAGCAGTTGTTCCAAGAGCTGCTTCTATCGCAATTCTTAGAGCTGAAGATTTAAAGATGTCCAAGAAGCAGGCAGCTGATCCAAACAGAGAAATTATCTTCACCAAATCTTCTGCTAGAACTTCTCAAGATTCATCAAAGAAAATTTGACAATTATTCCTTTTCTTCTTTTAATCTTAATTGTAATTTATTATATATTTATCACAAGGCACTTGTGTTTATATCTGCAAAAACTTTATGATTCTGCCAGATGTTATTTTATTCTTTGTGATTTTTCTTTTATTGTTGTTCATAGTGACCTCACCTAAATAGGGGGAGATTGTTGGAACCCCACCTTGTTTAGTGTTAATTTGGGCTAGGTTCACTATTAGTTTTGTTGACCCATCATCTATAGCCAAGGTCATTTGTTTTTCTAAGGTTAAGGTTAGTCTTATTAGGTTAGACTTTGAACCTCCCTTTAGAAGACTTCAGAGACTCAAGAACTTAGAGACAAGCAGTTTTAAAGACTTCAGAATTTTTGTTCAACGATAGCTGAACTCAGCTCAATAATCGTCGATCTCCGATTGATGAACTCAGAGTTCCTTCTCTGAGTTGAGCTCGACGAAATTCCAGCTGAGGTCGACGATCTCTGATCTCATCTCAGAAGATCAGCTCGACAAAAGTATTTCTCTGGTCTACGAACTTGGCGCTCAGACTATCAGTCCTTTTTCAGTTCAGGATCGCTGAGCTCAGCTCGACGAAGGAGATTTCTCAGCTCGACAAACTTGGAGTTCAGGTCGACGAAATTCTTCTTGAGGTCGACTATTTTCTTTCAGGTTCTGTTCGACGTTTTTCCTCTTCAGTTTCTCAGTTCGACTGTCAATTTATTTGATTATATTTAAGTAGTAATACTCTGATAATTAATGCTTATATTCTCTATAATATAGCCATTTCAAGGCAGCATTAATTTTGGTATTCACAGAGTAATTATTTGGCTTATTTACTGGGATATTTGAGAAAACAAATTAAAGACAATTCTAGCCGTTCAAATCTCCCAGATTTTCTACAGTCAATCAAGGATTGGATTCAAAATTCAAAAGCCAATTTTCTTCAAGGAATATAAAAAGATATTTTTTAGAAGATTGAAATACAACAATCAGTACAGAAGATAATTGGAATTATGTATACAGAAAACTGAAAGAAAAATACAGCTCTCTTAGATTTTCAGTCTTCTTTATTTTTTCTTCAGAACTTTTCAAGAGACAAACAATCTTCACCAGTCTAAAAGTTTCCTGAAGATCAATCTTCAATCTGAAGGCCTATACCCTGAGCAAAGCTCTCATTCTCCTGAATTCTTCTACATCTCAGGGGGAGCTTTGACAACAACAACATTCACTAGTCTTCTCTCTGATTATTTACAGAGAAGACATCATCTTTATTTTCTTCCAACACTATAAAAGGGTTTCTTAACTCCCTTCAAAAGTTATTCCTTTTGGTTGTCAAGTCTCCTGTTCAAAAGACTTGGTTTGGTTTTTGGGCGCCTGGTTAAAAGTTCAAAGGATTGTTATATCTCCCTTAGAAAATAGATATTATGGTGGCAGGGCACCTAATTTAAAACTTGTATCTGATTCTTACAAGGGTGGAAGAAGAGTGGATGCACCCAAGTTTAGGGGAACCACTATAAATTCTTTGTCGTCTGGATTGCTCTATTGTTTATTTTTGTATGATGTGATTATCTTTTTTTTTATTTCTCTTTATACATATACTTATCACTTATTTTAATCTGCTATAAAAATTAATAAAAAGGTTTTAAAACTCTATTCACCCCCCTCTAGATTTAGTATGATCTATCCACTTACTTTCACTCAGGTCCCTCAAGAACCCTGCCTTGGAATTTACAAGTCTTACTCCTCAGTGATCCCACACAAATCACCTACCTCAGGTCCCTTAAGAACCCTACCTCAGCCTTTATAACACAGGCTTACAACTCAAAGAATTTATCTCCTACTCACTCAGATCTCAAAGAGATCTTACAAAATTAAGAGGTAAATAATTTTAGAAAATAACAATTCTGTGATCTGACTTATCTGAGACTCCAGATTCTCTAATTCAACAGCAAAGGATTGATTCTTGATAAGCAGGCTGGTTGAAATGATTCTTCTCTAGATCTATAATGTTCTTGATGATGATCAAATTGATTTCTTTGAAGAACTTGTAGAACAGATCCACCTTAATCCTCTGATCAACATGTTGAAAGGATCTGAAGACTTTCTTGAAGACCTGCATCTTCCTTCTTCTTCTTAGACTTCTCTCCCTCCTCTGACTCAGATGAAATTAGAATGAGAAAATGATTGATCGATTGATTCCATTAATTCTGTGTAGACGACCCCTCTATATATAGCCTTCACGGGTTGCTGGCTTTTGATTGATGACATCATCATATGACATTATACTTCAAAATTTCCTTCAAACGGATTCTGATGAGATATAAAGTCACTGTATCTAACATGACACTTCTGACTTGACTTGACACTCAGCTGTGTTGACTCTGTTCAACTTCAGGATTAAAAGTGTCGAGAAGTCCAAAGAGTCTCGACACAATATTACTTAGTTTTCTTAGAATGTGTCGAGACATCTTAGCAGTCTCGACACAATATTACTTAGTAGAATTTTCAGTATGAATTTGAAGGTGTCGTGACAGTTGACTTGTCTTGATACAACTGTCGATTGTGTCGACATCTTTAAATCTACACTGTGTCGATACAGTTGAATTGTCTCGACACTACTGTCTGTCGGGTGTCGACACTTATTTTAATTTTTCATTATGTCGAGAAAGTTGAATTGTCTCGACACTTTAGTCTGTCGTGTGTCGACATCTTTAAGTCTACACTTCAGTCTTTATTGTGTCGAGACAGTTGTATTGTCTCGACACTACTGTCTTAAGGTGTCGAGATATCTGACTTGTCTAAATACAGCTGTCTTAATCTTCATGGTGTTGAGATAAATGACTTGTCTCGGCATTGCTCCTGCAAAGGTGTCGATATAGTTGAAGTGTGTCAACACTTTTATACTCATCCATTTCTCTGTACTACAACTTGCTAGGCATTGACTGTCCTGACTTCACTAGCACTTTTAACTGTATGGCGTTGAGTAAACTGGCTTCACTCGAAGCCTCTAGACATAATCAATTTTCTTCACTTTCCTGTCAGCTTCTTTGAGTCCACTTATCAATATAACTTGGACCACCTATCCAATCAATATGGCATAGGCTAACCTGCATGCATGAACTGAAACATACATCAAATACATACTTGTGTATATCATTGAGTTGAAAGGGCTTCTTCAAATCAAGTACATTATTTCCAATGTACCCAACAATCTCCCCCTATTTGGAGAAGTCATAACCCTAATTCAATGATATACACCACAATACCAAATTATGATAATTAAAATGTACATGAAAAGTGTCGAACATAATTATAAAAAACACAGTAATGATAACACAGATATAATAAAGTGCAACCAAACTTTTCATTCCAATTTGTTAAAATATTACACTTTTATGTTTTTACAATGTTCTTAAAACAAAATTATATAGTTTCCAGAAAAGAAAAATATTCTAAGATTGTTCTAGCTCTTTGATGACAATACATTTTCCTGATTGTATCTTGGCTTAGCCTTCAGGCACCTTGTCATCAACAACCTTCTTCTTTCCCTTGTCATCCTTATCTTTAGAGATCTCTTCTTGCTTGACCCTTTTCCTTTCAAGATAATGATAGGGCATGGGGAAGTACTTGCTGGGTTCAATAGAATCAGCTAGGATCTTCCCTACCTTTAGATCATTTCTGAATTTATAAATGATCTCCTACTGCTTTTTATGCTTGACCCATTCTTGTTCTGAATTTAATTTACCACTATCAGCTGTATTGTTGTTAACTGCTTTCCATGCAGCGAGTATAATAGATCTAGAAGTTGGACTCCATTGCTCAAAATTTGGCTTTGCTTCAGCCTGCTCCCTGAATCTTTTCTTAGATAATTGAGTTTATTTTTCTTGGATCAATACAGAAGCAGTCATCTCCACCTCCTCACATACTATATTTTGAATCTATGGAGGAGGATTGTACATGGACTATACTGTAGTTTGAATGGCCTCAAACTGAGCTAGTTGGAAGCCAGACTCAGCAGTTTGATCTTCATCATTCCTTAAGGGAGGAAAGCCTAGAGTTTCTCTGATGCTATTGGAGTCCCAAATAGCATGCTCATAGCTTGACTTTATCATTACTCTCTCCCCCTTTATGAATTCTCTTTCTTCATGATCCCTTAAGTCATTCTTATGAAATCTAACTTGACCTTCAAGATGAGTAATCCCAGGGTACAAATGATTCTTTATCTTGAGCAAGTGATGATCGAGTTCTTTACGAGAGGCCTTGATATTCTGAATCATAGAGGATGAGTGAGTAGATAGTTGAGTTTCAACATCATTGGAGGTAGAGGCTATCTTTGTCTCCAAAGCTATAGTTTGCATAGCTATCTTTACTAGTGTAGTATCATGCATTACTATCATGTTTTCATTCATTCTTTTCTAGTTTTCAAGGACATACCCTTGTATAACAACTATTTTATCTTGAGATTTCTTTGATTACTGCTACCGTAGAGCGAGGTAGACTACTGCATGTGCTCCTCTTTGAAAGAAATCAGTCATATCCTTTTTCAGTAGATTCACTTCAATCTAATGGATTTGATCTCTTGTGCAAGATGGAACTGCAACTCCTTATTGCTTTCATCTACATATGTTTCTAGTTGATTTTTTGTTGATCTAGCATTATTTGTATTTGAACTAGATGTGAGCTTAATTCCATAGGAGGAGCAGGTATTGTTCCAGACTGAATGGTCTTCTTATAGCTTCTACTCCTCTTTTTGAGTTTAGTTATTTTTCTATTCTTCACTTGAGAGACTTCTCCTCCTTAGAATCCGAAGAACTAACTACTTCAACTGATTTAGTCTCTTTAGATCCTTCAGTATTTGGGGCAAGATCTGCTCTCTCCCCCTCAACTCTTGCACATCATTCACCAAGATCTATGTTCTCTATGATGACTACATCTTAAAGAGCTATAACATCAGGAATAGGTCCTCTAGAAGAGTATTCATCTCCCCTGGATATAAGGAACTTTATTCTGAAGGATTTCTTCCTCAGTCTCCTTAGAGACTACATCCTCAATCTCCATATCAGGCATTTCCTATTCAGGAACCTCTACTTGTTCCAGAACAGTATCTAACTCATGTACTACTTCCATTACTATGGTGGTGATTGTATCCAAATCTATATCTGGCTGAATATTGAGGTTCTCTCCCTCACTAAGATCCCTAGAAGGGATTGTCTCCCCCTACATCTGATCACCAGTACCAGGAGAGGTCCTTAGAGATTTTTCAGGTGTTGCTTCATCTTGTTTCTCTCAGGTTGAACATCCCTAATCTTTATATTCACTGGAAAATTCTTCAACCATAACCACTGCTTTCTTCTTTTTCTCCTTCTCCTTCTCTACTATAGGTGTTTCCTTGGATAGTACTCTATCCCACCTTACAATTATTCTCATGTCCAATCTTCTATGTGAATGATCTTTGATCCAATCTTGAGATTGAGACTATCAGGAATGACTTGTACTAAGTAGAGGGTTATAATTCTGCCCATATTGGGCTTCCTAATTCTTTCAGCTATTTTGTCAAATACTACTTTACTCCAATTAGTCTTGACTTTGATGATAATTCTAGTCTTCAGCTCAAACATATATGCAGAAATCCTGTCATGTGCTCCTGTTTTGCATAGCAGCACCTTTCCTATTATCTCATACAGGAATTTTCCCTGGGTATTCATACCCTTCCTGATCAGGGTGCTTCCAAGCTTTATGGTTGGGGCCAATCCACACCTTTCCAAAGCTTCTTTAGTCTTGGCAGAATCTAGGCCATCTTCTTGATCAATTCTTGGTAAGAGAAATATCCTAGCTAGCCTTCTGGTTACGATTTTGACCTTTATTCCATTCACTTTAGACTTAATCTTTTCAGTGTTTGAATTGAGATGAGCATCTGAGAAGAATTCTGAAACTTCACATTTCCAGACATTTGAAGGTTCTGAGAGCAGATATTCCAAACCTGCTTTAATGATTAGGGTTATTACATTCGTAATTTCTTCAAACGCCGAGTAGAATCCATTGCGAACAAGTTCATAACCTTCAAAGATGTTATTGTCATTCTTGGGTGCCATGAGAGAGGAGTGAAATTGTTGATGAGTGTCGATTGATCTGGGTTCTAGGTCTCGACAATCAGGAATCAATAGTTCACAATATCAAGAAAGCGTAGTCGACTTCTACTCTCACACCCTATTTATAGTCTAATCTTTCCTGAAGACGAAAGGGCGCGCTGCATTTAGACTGTTCTAAATTTTTAGGTAAAGATCTAGTGTCGATACTGGAAAAATTGTCTGTTGAGATGTGTCGACACAAGGATAATGTCTCTCGATATATACCATAGGGTCTCAACACCCTTGATGTCTCGACCCTTACTTTAGTATCTCGGCACATTACAGTATACAGTGTCGACACAATTTATGGTGTCTCGACACATTGCAATATACAGCGTCGACACATTTTCTGGTGTCTCGACACTTTCATTGATGCCTCGACACATTCTCTGGTGTCCCGACACAACTTTTAACTTAGCCAATATTTTGTTTCCATAACTATAAATACTTGACACTTTGGGGTCTTCTCTTGATATTTAGATAAGTAAATTTAATTACTGACTTAATATTTTATTCTTAATTTTATCAGTCTTTATGTATTCATTAATTATTCTAGATTTCACATGCCAAGTTCAAACTTAAATAAATTAAATTTCTCTTCATCCAGGGGCTTAGTGAAAATATCAGCAATTTGTTTATTTATAGCAATAAATTCCAGATTTATGTCTTCCTTTTCTATATGCTCCTTAATAAAGTGATATCTATTCTCAATATGTTTAGTTCTACTATATGATACAGGATTATTTTCAATTGAAATGGCACTAGTAGAATCACAATATAATGGAGTTTTACTTAGCTGAATGTTGTAGTCTTTTAATTGATGTTGAATCCAAAGCAATTGTGCACAGTAACTTCAAGCTGAAATATACTCAAATTCAACAGTGGATATTGCTACACTTGTTTGCTTTTTGCTGCTCCATGATACTAGCCTTCTTCCAAGGAATTTACATGAACCTAATGTGTTTTTCTTATCTTCTTTACGACCTGCATAATCTGCATTTGAAAATCCCATTAGTTCAAAATCACTATCCCTGGGATATAATAGGCCAAGATTAGGTGTGCCCTTTATATATCATAATATTCTTTTGACTGTTGTATAGTGAGACTCCTTAGGGAAAGATTGATACCTAGCATAGATATAAGTAGCATACATTATGTGAAAGTGAGGATAAGATCTAGCTTACTCTAGAGTGTGGGTGAATAGAGTATATTAAAATAATTTACAATTTAAAACTGTAAAGCAGTGGAAGACCTGATTTACTTATATGTGTAATGTGCTAGCAGAAAAGTAAACACTAAAGCAGTAAGAAAATAGAAACACACAACACACAATAAAGCAAAAAAGCACAGCAAACCAGATGACACAAGGAGCTATAGTGGTTCCCCAACAACCTGGGTACATCTACTCTTCTACCACCCTAGGTAGGAATCCACTGCAGGAATAGTTGATCAGGTGTCCTGGGCACCAATGAGCTTTTGATAAGGTGCTCAAAAACCAAACCTAGATTTTTTGATAAGGTGTCTTGCCACCACTAAGTTTTGACAAGGTCTCAGAAACCAGCCACAAAACTTTTGAAGGGAGTTTTGATAAACCCTTTTATAGGAGAGAAAGGAAAAAGAAAATTAGTTGAGTTGTTCTTCTCTGTCAACAATCTTAGAGAAGACAAGTGGAAGATGTTGTCAAAGCTCCCCCTGAGATTTGTAAGGGTTCAGGAAGATGAGATTTGCTTAAGGTGATAGGCCTTCAGTTGCTTCAGATCTCCAACAATAGATGATTTCAATAGAGGCTGAAATGTGTGATGTCTGGAGTCCTTGATGAAGCAGCTTTTGAACACTTGATGCTTAAAGGAGTAGAACAGCAGATGATCTCCTTCACAGTAATGTTCCTTTTGTTCTTGAAGAATTCTGACTCGGTAATTCTATAAACTTTTGTTTACTGAGTCTATTCCAGAAGATGAATTCTTGATGAATACTTTTCTTATTCTCTCTTCTGTATTCTCTTTCAAATCTTGTTAGTTCTTTATGTATTTTTCAAAATGACTCTATAGTGAGTATATCAGATTCTGACTTCTTGATAGTCGTTAATCTGTCATAAATGACTACCTTAACTGATATCTACCTCTGGAGGAAAGTCCTTAAGAAACATTCAATTTAGTCTTCCTTGAAACTTGCTCCAGATTGATTGAAACGGCTACAAAATCCTTTGCCATAAATTCTGAAAATAAGTCTGAATTAATTCCATAACTGTCCTGAATTTTAATCCTGAAAACGTCGATCTCTTCAGAAAAGCTTTGATCTGAGCTAGACGATCGTCGACCTGAGCTCAGAGATCGAACTTAGACTGAAAATAGAAATCGTCGATCTGAGCTCTACGATCGTCAACCAGAGCTCAGAGATTGGAAAACAACTAGAGACAGAGCGTCGATCTGAGCTCGAAGATCGTCGAACGGAGTTCGACGCCTCATTGAACAGAGCTCAGAGATAGTTGAACTGAGTTCGACGTTTCGTCGACCTGAGCTCGACGAGAATTGTCCTAGTCTTCAGCACTTGAATTCTAATTTTTAGAAGGTCTTGAGGGCAGCTTCCAAACCTCAGTACTAACCCTAAGACTCATTCTAATTAACCAATCAGACTATACAGAAAGGTCAATACAAATTCCTAAGCGCATAGTGAGCCTTACCCAAATTAGTAATAGGGTGTTCCAACAATCTCCCCCTATTTGGGTTAGGATTACTATTTATAAGACAAATAGGAAATAATAAGCATAAATCTGAAATAAAAATAAAACAGAAACAACAATGCAGATAACATATGTTGAGCATTGTAGAAACACAGCAGGAATCACAGAATAAGTCAGAAGTAGATATGAGTATCAGCTTACACAAATTACTCTTTGCACTTTTTGAAAAGAATTTCTCTATTGGGATTTAGGGCTTCCTTCTTGGACCTTCTATCATCATCTGCACCTAAGGAGGTTTGAGATTTTGGCCTTGGAACAACAGCCTCAGGATGCAGCTTCATGTAGCTCTCTGGATCAAAGAATTTTCTTGAAGCATATCTTTTTAATTCTTTCTTCCTCTGCTCTGATAGGTTTGTGATATTTGAGGTATCTCTGCCTTGCTCTCTTCCTTTCTTGATCTGATCGATTGCAGCCAATTCTTTCATTCTAGCAGTCTAGGAGAGTGGATTGTTTTCAGGGTCTTCAAAAGGAACTGAAGGTTCATATCTATTTATTGTCACTGAATCATCTGAATGAATTCTTGTAGCAACAGTTTCTTTTAGCTTGTAAGAGAAAGGACCAGAGGTTGAGTCAATAGGACCTTGTCCTTCCCTTTGGTATGGATGTTGCCTGGAGTCACCTCTGTAGTCTCTTTGACTTCCTCTATGATGTCCTCTTCTTGACTGATAACCTCTTTGATAATGTCCTCTTGGTATATATCTCTGTGAAGATTGGGAGGAACTATGTTTTCAAATAGATCCAGACTGAGAAGCAAATCCTCCACCAGTACCTTCATCTAGAGGAGGAGGAGGAGGAGGAGGAGGATAGAAGTGTGAAGATCCTTTATCATATTTGTCAAGCTTTCTCTTTTTCTTCATTGCTTTGAGTTGGTTCTTAGAATACTGCATCCATGGTTCAGAAATAGGGCAGTCATGAAGAATATAGTAGGGGATATCATTGTCATCTTTAATTTTCTCAGGAGGTACCCTCATCATTGCCTTGCTTCTAGCTTTCCTCTTCCTTATAAAAGTTGCAGAGGAGTCATCAGAATCAGTTTGGAATTGGTCACTATCTGAGCTCTGAGGATTGTCATATAACTCATCAATCCTTTTGATGTAATCTTGTTGTTGCTTTGACTTTTTAGGAGAGATAATAGCAGCAGCAGCAGTGACAAAAGCAGTAGAAATTGAGGCAGTAGGAGCAGCAGATACAGAAATTTCAGCAGCAGGTTCTTCAATATGAATAGCAGACTCATCAGCAGCACTATATGAACAAACAATATCAACAGCAGCAACAGCAGCATCCATAACATCAGCAGAAAGAACTTGTTCCATAGCCTTGATACATGCAGTAATTTGGCTGGGCTCACATCTAGAAATAGGCATAATGGCCTTAGTCAGATCTTCTACTCCCTGAGCTGGTAAACAGCTAAAGTGAAGAATGTCAAAAATCTTATGACAGTGACTTGAGGTCCACTGTTAGTACAGGAGTTGAAGCTGGAACTGAAGCAGTCTCTGGTAAGAAATTCTCTGAAGTAGCAGGTACTATCTCTTCTTCATATGGCATCTCCCCCTACCTTGATTTTGTTGGAACTGGATCAAGGCACCCCATAGAAGGGATTGCCTGTGAAGGAGAAATAGATGATAGCCTGGCAGACAGCTCCTGGATGGATTTCAGGAGTGGAGCCATGGAGGTCTCCAGCAGGGCTACTAGCCTGGGAGCCAGCATCCCATAAAGCTTGTCTGCTAGGGTAGGAATATATACTTGCTTAAGTGAGACTTGAGTAGAGGTAGAGGTTAGAGAGACAGAGATAGTTGGTGAGGGAGCTGGAGAAGTAGTGATAGAAATGGTGGATGGTAGGATGGATGGTTGAGAGATTGGAATTGTGGAGATGGAAGATAGTGGTGTGGAGATGGATGGGGTGAAAGATGGTTGGGCAAGTATGTCATCGAGTAGTTGTTAGTATGAGGAGGATGATGGAGGCTCAAGAGGTGAGGAGGGGGAATCATCCATATAAGAATCATCCATAAGGTTGAATGATGGAAGGGAAGAGGAAATGTCAATGGATGGATAATAGTGAAGGGGATTGAATTGCTCTACTGTGGTGACTGGAGGAGGTAAAGGAGTTGAAAGAGGAGAGGAAATGATGATGGGGGAAGAGAATGAGGTAGTGATGGTGGTTGTGGAAGTGGAGGTAGAAACAATAGGTGGAGAAGGAGGAGATGAGGAAGCAGGCAACTCTTCTAATGGGGCAGTTTCCTATGGGGGAGTGACTGTATCAGTCCTTATGCCTGAAGTAGTGACAGCAGCAGGACCTCTGCATGGCTTGTTAATCTACCTGTCCCATTTCCCAAAAAGGGCACAGGTCAGCCTCTTGGAGGTATTTATGTGCATCCCACTAGACACCAGCAATTCAGAGCACCAGTAGTGTAGGAATTACCCTATGATCCTCCCAAAATTTACAAGACTTTTGTTCACCTTCTTTTTGATCATGTCAAAGAAAATCTCTCCCCAGTTTAAATGTTTCTTATCCACAATTGCTCCCATCAAGCAGAATTGATACCTAGAGATGGTATCATGTGCAGAGTGCTTTGCCAATAGCACTTTCCCCACAACATCAACAAGAAATTTATACTCAATTGATAAATTCTTTTTCAGCAATTTGTTAGGGTTAGCGGCAGAATGTCCCATTCTATCTTACATAGTTACAAACTCCTCTCCAGATAGTTCAATAGAATCATTTCCAGTAATTTATTAAAAGACATCAGTCAGGAGAGCAGGTGTTAGGGATACCTGAGTCTCGGCTATAGTACAAACAATTGTATTCTGATCCAAATTGTGCGCCGTATATACCCATTCCTTGATCTAATCGGCATCAATTTTCATCCTTGTGGTCATTATCTGCACTAACTGATGTTCTCTGAATAAGTCCAGAATATCTTTGAAAACCTGGTCACTGCCCTCGAATGAGTCCATGTCTATGTCAAAGCCTGTGTTGAGTTTCATCTTGGCAAGGGCGGCAATAGACACTGCCATTGAATACCTGCAAAAATGAACAAACACGATAAAGTGCAGAAGAGTTTGGAGGGAAAGAAAAAGTTTGCAGAGAGTATGAAAGCGCAAAAGGAAGAATGACAGCCAAAGAATGATTTTTATATTAGGGTTCGATGCCGAAAAGAAAAGATCGTTGAACTCCATTCGACGATCTGGGCTTCTAATGGAATCTGAAAGGTCTTCAACACCGTCGATCTCCATTCGACAATATTGGAGAGCGTCGAGCTCTGCTCGACGATCGCTGACTAGAAAGAAGATAGCCTAACGCAATCTGAAAGCGCTGAACTCCGGTCGACGTTTTCGGAAAACGTCGATCTCCGTTCGACGATCTTGGGGAAAAACGTCGAGCGCAGTTCAGAGACTAAAGACAGCCTACAAACACTAGAAAAAACAAGTTTTTAGCCTTGTCTTGATCTGTTTTTAGAGTTTTAAAATCTTGGTTTTTATTTTAAACTTCCTTCATCTAACATTCCTAACTGATTTAGGAAGAAGGTATGTTTCTTTTCATCCAATTGTTTGGTGAAAATATCTCCCCTTTGCAAATCAGTTGGGATATATTGAATTTCAATTTTATTTATATCAACATTGTCTCTTAAGAAGTGATGCCTAATCTCTATATGTTTTGTCCTACTATGGAGGACTTGATTTTGTGCTATAGAAATAGCACTGGTATTATCACAAAAAAATTTTGACCCTTCTAAGTTGTAACCATAGTCTAGGAGCTGGTTTTGAATCCACAAAATCTGTAAGCAACAACTATCTGCTGCCATGTATTCAGCTTCAGCAGTTGAAGTGGACACAGATGTCTATTTCTTATAGAACCAGGAGACAAGTCTGTCACCAAGAAACTGGCAAGTTCCACTGGTGCTTTTCCTGTCTACTCTACATCCAGTGTAATCAGCATCTGAAAATCCAGTTAGTTCAAATCCTGAGTCTTTTGGATACCAGACACCTAGATTTGGACAGCTTTTTACATACCTAAGAATCCTCTTAACTAATGTAAGGTGTGACTCTCTAGGGCTTACTTGGAACCTAGCAAATATACATATAACAAACATTATATCAGGTCTACTAGCTGTAAGGTACAATAGAGAGCCAATCATTGCACTATATGTTATCTGATCAACATGTTTTCCATGTTCATCAGCATCTAATACAGCATTAGTAGGCATAGGTGTTTTCATACAAGATGCTTCAGACATACCAAATTTTTTAACCAGTTCTTTTGCATACTTGGTTTGAGAAATAAATATGCCTTCAACATGTTGTTTGACTTGCAATCCTAGAAAGAAGGAAAGCTCACCCATGCTACTCATTTCAAATTTTGAATGCATTAGTTTAGAGAACTTTTTGCACAAATTTGAATCAGTAGATCCAAATATAATATCATCTACATATATTTGCACTAATAGGGAATGGTACTTATGGGTTCTAATAAAAAGAGTTTGGTCTACTCTACCCCTTATAAAATCATTTTTCAGAAGAAAGCATGCTAAGGTCTCATACCATGCTCTAGGATCTTGCTTGAGACAATATAATGCTTTATGCAATTTGAAAATATGGTCAGGATAAGTTGAAGGGATAAAACCTGGGGGTTGTCTAACATAGACTTCTTCTTTGATGTCTCCATTGAGAAATGCACTCTTCACATCCATTTGGTAGACCTTGAATCCTTTGTGAGCTGCATAAGCTAGGAATATTCTTATGGCCTCTAACCTTGCAACTGGTGCAAAGGTCTTGTCATAGTCTATTCCTTCCTCTTGAGAGTATCCTTGAGCAACTAGCCTTGCCTTGTTTCTGACAATGACTCCTTGATCATCCAATTTGTTCCTGAACACCCACTTAGTTCCAACAATGGAGTGATCCTTAGGCCTTGGCACTAGTTTCCAAACTTTATTCCTCTTAAATTGATGTAGTTCCTCTTGCATAGCAATGATCCAATGTGGATCTTGTTCTGCATCTTGAATGTATTGAGGCTCAACTTGAGATAGAAAGCAGGTGTGAATCAGGTTCTGGTTGACCTGATTTCTTGTTTGCGCACTAGCTGAGATGTTTCCAATCACTTGGGAGATTGGATGATCTCTTATTGTTACTAAATCAACAGGGGGTGTTGATTGTTCACCAACTTGTGTTGTTGTTTCCTCTTATAGAACAACAACTGGTTTTTCAAGATGGTTCTCTCCATGATGTTGAGTACCAAGATGTTGAGTATCCTTTTCATCTTCACTGATTTCTCCTCTCTGTTGGGTAGGAGAATATGTTGAATCCTTCTCTGCAATATGCAACCTGTCCAAATTTTCTGAAAGAGAGTTTACCTGCAAGAGTCCTATGGTAGAAGTATTCTTCTCCTTGTAAAACATGTTAGTCTCATCAAAATATACATGAACAGATTCTTTAATTTTAAGAGAAGTTTTATTATAAACCCTATAAGCTTTACTAATCATGGAGTATCCCAGAAACACTCCTTCATCAGCTTTAGCTTGAAATTTTGCTATATACTTCTTATCATTATTGTGAATATAACAAATGCAATCAAAAATTTTAAAATAGTTTATTTTAGGTTTCTTCCCTTTGAGCAATTCATAGGGAGTCTTGCCCTTCAGTTTATGTATCAAACTTTTGTTCAACACATAGTTGGAGGTGTTCACTGCCTCTGCCCAAAAAGAGAGAGGGAGGTGAGCATCTGTCAACAATGTGGTGGCAGATTCAATAAGGGTTCTATTTTTCCTTTAAGCTACCCCATTTTGTTGAGGAGTTCTAGGAGCTGAGAAAGTGTGCCCGATCCCTTCACTCTGACAGAACTCTTGCATAAGAAGAGAATCTAACTATGTCCCATGATCACTTTTGATCAGTGCAATGTGAGTATTGAACTCAATCTATATGCATTTGAGAAAATCTGTCAAACATTTAAAGTTATAAGACTTCTTCCTCAAAAAGAATACCCAAGTGAATCTAGAGAAGTCATCTACAATCACTAAAGTGTAAGATTTCCCTCCAAAGCTTTGTACTGTAATGGGTCCAAAAAGATCTATGTGTAACAGATACAAAATCCTAGGTGAATCACTCTTATTAAGTGACTTAAAACTATTTTTAGTTTGCTTGCCTAATTGACAAGCCCTGTAGAGTCCTTCCTTCTTGTAGGGGCCAGAAGGTAGTCTTCTAACAAGGTTGTCCTTGGATAGCCTAGCAATGGTTCTAAGGTTTATATGTCCTAGTCTCTTATGCCAAAGATCATATGGTTTGCAAACTGAATTAAATAAATAGATATCTATATTGGTTAGGAAATCTACAAGATAAATGTTACCTTTCCTTTTACCTGTTAACATTGTTGTGTTATCCTCTGACTTGATCTTGCATAAGGATTTGTTGAATATCGCTTAATAGCCTTCATCACAGAGTTGACTGATGCTGATTAAATTGTGCTTCAGTCCTTCCACATAAGCCACCTTCTTGATTGTGACTGAGCCAATCTGAACAGCACCATATCCTTTTGTTTGACAAAAGTTTGAATTACCAAATATCACTTTGGGTCCAAGTTTGGTTTTGAAGGATGTTAGATTCTCCTTGTTCCCTGTCATGTGCTTTGAGCACCCACTATCCAGATACCATTGTTGGTTCATTGCTGGATAGGTCTTCACCTGCACATAAATAATTTATATGTTTTTGACCCAGTTTACCTTGGGTCTAGGTTGATAACCTTTAAACTCAGAAATAAAAGACATCCCTGGCTGACTCCTATATCCTTCAGGATGGTATCTCCTAGGAGGTACTACCCATTCAGTATAAGGGTTGATGCTTAGGGATGTAGGACTTTTAGGATTGATTTTAGATTTACCTCTGAAAGATTGTTCAAAACTCTGTGCTCCGTTCGACGATCGTCGAGCTGAGTTTGACGTTCTTGGGTCAGATCGCCGAGCTCCGTTCGGAGATCGACTATGCCAGAGTTCAGAGTTCAGAAGTCGTCGACCTGAGTTTGACGATTCAGCCTGAGATCGCCGAGCTCTGTTCGACGATCGTCGACCTCTCTTCGACGTTTTCTATTGAACTTTGTTTTTCTTAGGTAAATCAGGATTCTTCCTAGCCACCTCTACAACTTCCTTTCCTTTATCTGAAATAAATTTAATTGGAGTTGTTAATACTATAGGTTGGCTGGATGAAGCACCCAAGCCCAGTGTACTATTAAATCTTGAGTTTATTGTACTTGTTATGTCCATCAGTCTGATGTTTCTCCCATTAAGGGATTCTTCAAACTTCGTTGCCTGGGATAGTTCACTTTTCAGTGAAGCTATCTCCTCCCTACAACATTCTAGCTCCTCAAAAAGTTTGAGGTTATCTGACTTTAAAGTGCTATGTTCAGATAATTTATTTCTGAGAGAGATGATCTCTTTCTCAGACTTCAGCAGGTCTAAACAAAGTGCTTTAAATTCAAATTTAAAGTCCTATGAATTAAAATCAAAGGAATCTATTACCTGGTCTTCTTCATCTTCATGTTCAGATTCAGATTCTGATTCATGTTCTGCATCAGAATTATGTTGGTAGGCATTGATAGCCATCATGCAAAACTCCTTATCTTCAGCATCATCTTCATCATCACTTGAGCTTGATGAAGCCTCCGACTCTTCTTTAGTTTCACTCCAGGTTTCTGCTACAAATCCCTTCCTTGTAGTTTACTTTTGCTGGAGGAGGATTTGTTGTAATTGTTTCCCTTAGAGTCCTTATCTCTTCTCCTATCTTTTTTGTCCTTTTTTTACTTGTTCTGGTTTTCTGGACAATCAGGCACAATGTGGTCTGGTTTCCTTCATCCAAAACAAATTATTTCTTTGTTATTTGACTTGTCATACCTTGGCTTCTCATGCCCTCTGGATGACATCTTTCTGAAATCTTTCCTGGCCATCTTATAGAATCTTTTGGCCAGTAAGCTCATCAATTCTTCATTACCTGTGACCTTGTCTTCAGGCAGATCTTTTGTAGCTTTGAATGTTATTGTCTTCTCCTTTCTGATGGTTGGAGAAGCAGTATTTTGCTCTTATTCCCTATTCTTGATGAGCAGCTCATAAGATTTGAGCTTGCCCAAAAGAGCCTATGTGGTGATCTCACTTAGGCTTCTGGCATCCTTGATTGGCCAGATTCTTGAATCCCAAGTGCTGGGGAAGCACATTAGGATTTTGTCATTTAGTTCAGTGAGTGAGATCTCCTTGTCTAATGTTCTTAATTCACTGACAATTAGACTGAGCCTGTTGTACATATCAGCAACTGGTTCAGTTTCTCCCTTTTTGAAGTTCCCATATTTGCTTATGAGATAGAATCTTCTGTCATTCCTTTCATCAGCAGATCAAGATACAATCTCAGAAAGCTTATCCCATATATCTTTTGCTGAACTGCATTCAGCCACCTTTTGGAATATCTCATCAGACATAGTCTGAGCAAGGATATTCATAGCCTTTGCATCTGCAACTTTCCATTTCTTTATTTCTGCATCTGTTCCTGAGGGAGGTGGAACAGCACTTGTACTTGTAATTATTGGGGGTCTTGGACACACTGTCAAAACAGAATAAAATATGTCCTCATCAATAGAATTCATGTAAAACCTAATCCTTGCCTTCCAAAGTGCAAACTTAGAAAGGTTTCACACTGGAGGTCTAGTGCTAGCATAATCTTTGTTCTGTGCCATGGTTTTGAAAGAAAATAAATATAATATAAATAATAATAACCCTCTATAAAAGATTGATCTTATCAGAGATCTTTTGGTTCAGGTGTTAGCCTGTTCAACCAATCTATTGAAGATTCAGTTGTTGAGTAACCAACCTCCCTATGATACCAATTGAAAGTGAGGATAAGATCTAGCTTACTCTAGAGGGGGGGGGGGTGAATAGAGTATATAAAGAAAATTTACAATTTAAAACTATAAAGCAGTGTAAGACCTGATTTACTTATATGTGTAATGTGCTAGCAGAAAAGTAAACTCTAAAGCAGTAAGAAAATAGAAACACACAACACACAGCAAAGCAAAAAAGCACAGCAAACCAAATGACACAAGGAGCTATAGTGGTTCCACAATAACCTGGGTACATCCACTCTTCTACCACCCTAGGTAGGAATCCACTGCAGGAATAGTTGATCAGGTGTCCTGGGAACCAATGAGCTTTTGATAAGGTGCTCAAAAACCAAACCTAGATTTTTTGATAAGGTGTCTTGCCACCACTGAGTTTTGACAAGGTCTCAGAAACTAGCCACAAAACTTTTGAAGGGAGTTTTGAGAAACCCTTTTATAGGAGAGAAAGGAAAAAGAAAATTAGTTGAGTTGTTCTTCTCTGTCAACATCTTAGAGAAGACAAGTGGAAGATGTTGTCAAATCTCCCCCTGAGATCTGTAAGGGTTCAGGAAGATGAGCTTTGCTTAGGGTGATAGGCCTTCAGTTGCTTCAGATCTCCAGTAATAGATGATTTCAGTAGAGGCTGAAATGTGTGATGTCTGGAGTCCTTGATGTAGCAGCTTTTGAACACTTGATGCTTGAAGGAGTAGAATAGCAGATGATCTCCTTCACATTAATGTTCCTTGTGTTCTTGAAGAATTTTGACTCAGTAATTCTGTAAACTTTTGTCTACTGAGTCTATTCCAGAAGATGAATTCTTGATGAATACTTTTCTTGTTCTCTCTTCTGTATTCTCTTTCAAATCTTGTCAGTTCTCTATGTCTTTTTCAAAATGACTCTGTAGTGAGTATATCAGATTCTGACATCTTGATAACCGTTAATCTATCATAAATGACTACCTTAACTGATATCCGCCTCTGGAGGAAAGTCCTTAAGAAACATTCCAATTAGTCTTCCTTGAAACTTGCTCCAGATTGATTGAAACGGCTACAAAATCCTTTGCCATAAATGCTTAAAATATGTCTGAATGAATTCCATAACTGTCCTGAATTTGAATCCTGAAAACGTCGATCTCTTCAGAAAAGCGTCTATCTGAGCTCAACGATCGTCGACCTGAGCTCAGAGATCGAACTTAGACTGAAAAATGAAATCGTCGATCTGAGCTCTACGATCGTCGACTAGAGCTCAGTGATTGGAAAATAACTAGAGACAGAGCGTCGATCTGAGCTCGAAGATCATCGAACAGAGTTCGATGCCTCATTGAACTGAGCTCAGAGATAGTCGAACTGAGTTCGACGTTTCGTCGACCTGAGCTCGACGAGAATTGTCCTAGTCTTCAGCACTTGAATTCTAATATTTAGAAGGTCTTGAGGGCAGCTTCCAAACCAAAGTACTAACCCTAAGACTCATTCTAATTGACCTATCAGACTATGCAGTAAGGTCAAAAAAAATTCCTAAGCACATAGTGATCCTTACCCAAATTAGTAATAGGGTGTTCCAACATTATGTCTGGTCTACTGGCAGTTAGATAGAGTAGTGATCCAACTATGCCCCGATATAAGGTGATATCATCTAGCTTTCCAGAACCATCCTTGTCTAAAGACATACTGGTCACCATAGGAGTTCTCATGGAAGTGGTTGTTTCCATGTCATACTTCTTAATTAACTCTATGGTGAACTTAGACTAACTAATGAAAATTCCATCTATAATTTGCTTAACTTGGAGACCCAAGAAAAACTTGAGTTCACTCATACTACTTATCTCAAACTTACCTTGCATAAGTTTGGCAAACTTAGTGAAAAGTGACTCATTTGTAGAACCAAATATAATGTCATCTACATATATTTGTACTAAGATGGTCTTGCCTTCTACTTCCCTTAGGAATAGTATTTTGTCTATTTTCCCTCTTGAGAATTTGTTCTCTAGAACGAATTTAGACTGATTCTCATACCAAGCCCTTGGGGTTGTTTTAACCCATAGAGAGCTCTTAATAATAGATAAACATAATTAGGATGAGTTGAGTCAATTAAACCTGAGGGTTGCTCATCATAGACCCTTTCTTTGAGGTTACCATTAAGGAAGGCTGACTTCACATCCATTTGGTAAACATTGAATCCTTTGTAGGCTGCATATGCTAGGAAAAGTCTAATAGCTTCCAATCTAGCCACTTTTGCAAAGGTTTGATCAAAATCTATACCCTCTTCTTGTTTATAGCCCTTTGCAACCAGTCTAGCCTTATTTCTGACTATAACACCATTCTCATCCAGTTTTTCCATGTAGATCCACTTGGTTCCTATGATGTTACAGTCATCTGGTATGGGAACCAGCTTGCAGACATTACATCTCTTGAACTGGTTCAATTCTTCCTGCATAGACCCTACCCAAAATAGGTCTATATTGGCTTCTTCAATCTTCTTTTGTTCTGTTTAAGACAAAAAACTTGAGTACATCACAGTGTTGTGTTGTCTACTCCTTGTTGTCATACCATGAGCTGCATCTCAGATGATCAATTCCCTTGGATGATCCCTTAGATGTCTGACAGCAACTGGTAATGTGACCTCTTCTCTTTGAATAGCTTCATCTTAATACTGAGTCTCTTCTTCTGGTTATTCCTATGCAAGCTCTTCCTTAACAATGTTGACTCCATCTTGTATACTTTGGCTTGTTGGAACTGAGTCTTCTATTGATAGCTCCTTTAGCTTAAAGTCTTCTCATGTTGTGCTTGATGTACCTGGCTTATCATTATAATATATAGAACTTTCATCAAATATAACATGAACAGACTCCTCTATAACTTGATCCCTAAGGTTGTAGACCCTATAGGCCTTACTATGGTTACTATAACTAATAAATATGCCTTCATAGGACTCCTTAGAATACTTAATTAAGTATATTTTCCCATTATTAAGGACAAAACATCTACATCAAAAGATTCTGAAGTAGGCCAAGTCTGGTTTTCTGCCCTTCATTAGCTCATAAGGAGTCCTATTTAGCCTTTTGTTGATTGAAGCTCTATTAAGAATATGGCATGATGTGTTAATATCTTAAGCCCAGAAATATTCTGGGAGAGAAGAATCAAACAGCATGGTTCTTCCCGCTTTAATGAGAGTTTTGTTCTTTCTCTCAACAATCTCATTTTGCTGGTGTATTCTTGGAGAGAAAAACTCTTGCGGAATCCCAAGTTCTTCACAAAACTTTGTCATGCATTCAGATTGAAACTCAGTTGTATGATCACTTCTAATTCTGACAATAGAACTGTTCAATTCATTCTGTATATGTTTGACAAATGTCTTGAAGACATTAGGAGTTTCAGACATTTTCCATAAAAAGAAAACCATGGTAAATCTGGAATAATCATCAATAGTTACAAAGGTATAGACTTTCGTTCCTATACTATGAACTGGCATAGGAACAAACAAGTCCATATGCAAAAGGTATAAACACCTCACATAGTCTTTGGTTTCAATGCTTTTGAATGAAGCTTTGGTCTGCTTGCCTTTTTGGTATGCAGAGCACATGCTCTCTTTAGAGCATTTAATGTTAAGAAAATTCCTAACTAGCTCTTTACTAAATAGCTTTCATATGGTCTTATAGTTCAAATGAGTTGGCCTCTTGTGCCATTTTACATAGTGTGAATCTTTCTCATTTGCAACTAGGCATATGGAGGAGTCTGAATTAAGATAAAGAAAATTTAAACAATACACATTCTCACTCCTAGTGCCTGTCAAGATGATCTCTTGGTCACTTGACTTCTTTATGTGGCACTCATCCTTGTGGAATGAAATGACATAGCCAAGATCACAAAGTTGGCTTGTGTTTATAAGTTGTGTTGCAACCCTTCCACATAAGCTACTTTGGTCAAAGTGACTAAGCCATTTGAGATCTGACCATAACCTCCGGTAATCCCTTTGTCAGCTCCACAAAAGATCACCTTTGGTACATCCTTTACTGGAATAAACTCCCTCAAATTGCTCTTTGTTCCAATCATGTGTTTGGAACATCCACTATCCATGTACTAGATGAGTCTATCTCTGGTGCTTGTACATACTTGCAAAATAAGAATTTATTTATCCTTAAGAACCCAAATTGTCTTGGGTCCTAGGTGATTGTTATTTGGGGCTCCATTGAGACCACCTAAAAATATCTTAGTTTGGTACACTTTCTGCCTATGAGACACAGTGTGATTGAACCAGTAGTCCAGGGCAAAGTGTCCAATCTTTCCACAACACCAGCACTCATATCTGTTGTATCTCCTCTTTGGAGGAATAATAGGAACTTTATGCTGACATTCCTTAGGATAGTAATCAGCAAATTTGATAGTTGTATTTTGACTGGGAACAAAATGGTTATTTTGTCTCTCAGTCACAACAGCCCTCCTTAGAGCAAGCACTTAAAATGAATAGCTTTCCTATTCATATATGAGTTTGGTCCTACTGCTCCGGACTTTTGGATTTCTTTTCCCTTTGTCTGAAACACCAGTTGTGGCATGATTAGACCCTATTTTCTTGTCAGCTTTTCGCCTCTTCTTCTCTTAGGTTTAACATAACCAAGTCCACTTCCAGGAGTTCCTGAGAAGGTATCTATAATGAAGAGCATAGTTTTACATTTAAAAATAGCTAAACAAGTCTTTTCTCATTCAGGAGTTTGAGTTCTAACTCCTAAATGATTTCATCCTTTTGTTTTAGCAACATGATTTGATCATCAATGATCTTAGTTTGCTTAGCCAACTTTGAACTTTGAAGACCAATCTTCTGAGTAGCCATCTTATGATGGTACTTAAGACCTCTTAGTGATGCAATCCCAATGGTTTGTTCTTTGACAAGCTTCTTGCTCTTTACAAGAGCCTCTAGTAGTTTTCCAAACTTAACTGTGAGCTGCTGCAGTTTGTCTCAGAGTAGGACTTATATGAATCAAACTTTGAGTCACAGGAGTCTAACTCATCCACAGTCTCATGAACAGAAGTTGTAAAACAAATAGAATTGTCAAAGATTACCTGAGTATCCTGACATTCAGCAATTTTTGTTTCTGAATTATCAGACGGTTCAATCAAGTTAACCTCTATATCATCTTAAGAGTCACCATGGAGTGATGAGGTTGTGGAGTTATTTCTCTTATATATGGCCTCTCTGATGAATTCCTCTTCCCAGGAGAACAATCCAATATGAGGATGTTCTTCATCTGATTTAGTTGAATCTGAATCACTATCAGATAGATCTTTGGCTTCTTTGTCATTAGACACTTTTCTAACTTTTTATCTTTATAGAACTTCTTTTTCTTGGACTTCCTATTCTCCTTTCTCTTTACTGGACAGTCAGTAATGGCATTTCCAGGCTAGTTACAGAAATAATAAATAATGTCATTCTTAATTGTTTGTTTTAGTTTGAATCATACCTGACCACATAGTTGTTTTTGCGTTTGTCTTTGCTTTTGCTGGACTTGGTCCAGATGATTTCTTTTTGTTCCATTGCTTCCTTCTTCTCATCATCTTCTTGAATTTCCTGGTGAACAGTACCAATTCGTCTTTTGACAACTCTTTTGATGAAAAACTAGTTCCAGTGCTAAGTGTATCTTCATCCCTTTTTGGTGATGATAGAATTTCTCTTCTAGCCTTCTTTGATGTGTCTACTTTGAAAGCCACAGATCTAGTCTTATTTGAACTTCTGGCATATTCAGCTTCAGCTTTTCTAGAATTTAACTGAAGCTCATGTGACAACAACTTCCCATACAAATCCAGGGGTAACATGTTCCTCAGATTCCCCATTTCTCTTATATCACAAATCTTTATGTTCCATTCTTTGTTTAGGAATCTCAGAAACTTGTCATTAAGCTCATAATTTGAGAATTGTCTGCCATAATTCTTTACTTCATTGACAATTCTAAAGAACTTTTAATAACATAGTTTTATAGAATCCGTCTTCCATTGCCTGAATGCCTCATACTACTGGTTGAGTAGAGACTTTCTATCATCTCTGACTTCTTCTGTGCCTTCCATATAGACTATGAGAGTGTCACACATCTCATTGGATGTTTTAAAGTTGAGTAAGTTTTGAAAGGTTGAATTATCTATTGCACTAATAATTATGTTTTGTGCTCTTTTATCCATGGTGGCAAAAACTACCTCATCCTTTGTCATCTCAAATAGACTCTTAGGGGTTTGCACATTTGCATCTAAGACAGATACTTTCATGGGAATATATGGTCCTTTTTGTACAGTGATAAAGAACATGGATCTTATGCCTTCATGAACAATCTCGCCTTCTGCTTCCAAATAGCAAAATTATCCTTTCTACAAATAGGAAGCTTCATAGAACTGAGTTCTCTGTGTTATTCTGAAGCCATGAAATCAGATATATATCAACCACCCTTAGGATCTTTTTCTGACTGTTAGATCTTTCTTTGAATAACCTCCCTTTGATACCACTTGGAATATAAATCAATGCATAGTTAATCAACTAGAGGGCGGGTAAATAGGTGTCTTTTAAATTTCTTAGTCACTTATATTAAATGTTCAACAGATACTTGAAAAATAAAATTTCACAAGAACACAACACAAGCAAACCACAGAACAGAGCACAAGCAATCCACAGAACAGAGCACAAGCAATCTACAGAACAGAGCACAAGCAATCCACAGAACATAGAGAATTTATAGTGGCTTCCCTATCTAGGGTACATCCACTTTCCCCCTTCTTCCTGACTATCAATGTGCTAGATAAGGATATATCTCCTCCTCTTTAACTCAGATCAAAAGATCTTATAGGCTCAGTTTCTGTTAAGAAACCAACAACTCAGAACTAGTGGTCTTACATCAGAGATCTACCCAATCTCCTACCTAAGGTCCCTCAAGAACCCTGCCTCAGACTTTACAAGTCTTACACCTCAGTGATCCCACACAAATCACCTACCCCAGTTCCCTAAAGAACCCTACCTCAACCTTTATAATGCAGGCTTACAACTCAGGGAATTTATCTCCGACCTACTCAGGTCTCAAAGAGATCTTACAAAATTAAGAGGTAAATAATTTCAGAAAACAATAATTCTTAGATCTGACTTATCTGAGACTTCAGATTCTTCAATTCAGCAGCAAAGGATTGATTCTTGATAAGCAGGTTGGCTGAAATGATTCTTCTCTTGATCTGCAATATTCTTGATGATGATCGGCTTGATTTCTTTAAAGAACTTGAAGATCAGATTCACCTTAATCCTCTGATCAACTTGTTGAAAGGATAAGAAGACTTTCTTGAAGACCTGCGTCTTCCTTCTTCTTCTTGGAGTTGTCACCCTCCTCTGACTTAGAAGAAATTAGAATGACAGAAATGATTAATCGATTGATTTCTTGAATTCTGTGTAGACGACCCCTCTATATATAGCCTTCATGGGTTGCTGGATTCTGATTGATGACATTATCATATGACATCATACTTCAAAATTTCCTTCAAATGAATTCTAATGAGATATCAAGTCACTGTAGCTGACATGACACTTCTAACTTGACTTGACACTCAGTTGTGTTGACTCTGTTCAACTTTAGGATCAAAAGTGTCGAGAAGTCCAAAGTGTCTCGATCACAATATTACTTAGTGTTATTAGAAGGTGTCGAGACATCTTAGTAGTCTCGACACAATATTACTTAGTAGAATTTTCAATCTGAACTTGAAGGTGTCGAGACAGTTGACTTATCTCGACAGAATTGTCGACTGTGTCGACATCTCTAAATCTGCACTGTGTTGAGACAATTGACAATTGTCTCGACACAACTGTCTGCCGGGTTTCCACACTTATTTTAATTCTTCACTGTGTCAAGGCAGTTGAAATGTATCAAAAATTCAGTCTACCGGGTGTTGACATCTTTAAGTCCACACTTCTATCTTCATTGTGTCAAGACTGTGGTATAGTCTCGACACTACTATCTTAATGTGTCGAGATATCAGACTTGTCTTGACACAACTGTCTTGATCTTCAAGGTGTCGGGATAACAGACTTGTCTTAACACTGCAACTTGCTAGGCGTTGACTGTCCCGACTTCACTCATCACTTTTAGGTGTATAGCGTTGAGTGAACTGGCTTCACTCGACGCCTATCGACTTAGTCAATTTTCTTCACTTTCTAGTTAGCTTATTTGAGTCCACCTGTCAATATAACTTGGACCACATGTCCAATCAATATGACATAGGCTAACCTACATGCATGAACTTAAACATACATCAAATACATACTTGTGTATATCATTGAGTTGAAAGGGCTTTTTCAAATCAAGTACATTGTCTCCAATGTACCCAACAATTATTGTCCCATAAGAGATAGCACGGCATAATGTATGTATTTGTACCATTGTATATGGTTGGCTTATAAGAGAAGAATAAATGGTACCATAGTAAGCATATTGGTGAAATGATAATATTGGTATCATGGTTCATTTGTAGTAGTGTTGTGTGATGGTTATGATGAATATGACTAACTCCTTATGAATGGTAGAATGATATGTTAATTATTATTAATCCCACATAAGTGGTAGAGTTATATGATGAGTAAGTTTATTTTATTATAAGTAGTGAGATATTATGATTAGAATTGTTATTCTCTTTAGTGAAATATGTATATTCTAATATAATGTAGTAAGTCATATGATTCTAAGATCTATGATAACAATTTTGGGTTATATTCTTTGATCTTTCCCATAGATATGATTAAGGTCTTTAGACACACAAAGTAGTTAGTGATTGTATGACTAGTAGTGCATATTGAGAATTACACTTGATGCATGGTTCTATGTGACAATAATCATAATGTTCATGAGTGTTTAATATCTCATTTAGTACTTTGAGAATTAGATCATACCTAATGATGACAACATATTTTTGGATGGTCTTATAGTATCTTATGAGTATGGTTATACCCCTACCCAGAGTGAGTAGTAGGATTTATTTCCATGGATATAGTGGAACTATTTATTATGAATGAAGAATTATTCTATTGTGGATGGGTGTAACATCTCATCTCCAACTAGACCACTAAGATGATTTTGTCATGACTAGGTCATGACAAAAACCCTAGGAAGCACAAAGAGACCATGTGAACTTAGGAATGAAGGAGAAGATCACCATGGTCTACAAATAACACTTTCTAATTACCCAACCTAGGGTTTGACTTTAGGGCCTAACCTTGACTCTTTGACCCCACCATAACATCCCTATCCCTTTATAAGGTTTATTGGGTCACTAAGGACCCATTGGGGTCAACCAAATAGGTCAAGTTGACCAAAGTCAACCCTAACAATAAAATGGTCAAAGTCCCCTATCTAGGGCAAAGGACCTTCCCTTAGCAAATTTCACCCCACCTAAACCTCCCTATCCCTAAAGGGGGTTTATTGGGTCACTAAGGAGTCATTAGGGTCAACTAAAGAGGTCAAGTTGACCAAAGTCAACCCTAGCCCCAAAGTGGTCAAAGTGCCCTATTTAAGGGTCAAGTGACCACCAAGGTGTCAAACCAATCTTACCAAAGTCTCCGTAGACCTTAGGAGAGGCCAATGGATCACTAAAGACCCATTGGGGTCAACCCAAAAGGTCAAATTGACCAAAGTCAACTCAACCCTAAAATAGGTCAAACTAGCCTAAATAACCTATCCAAGCCCAAGCAACTTGATCCAAGCCCAAGCAACTTGGGCTAAGCCCAAGCAACTTGGGCTAAGCCCAAGCAACTTGGGCTAAGCCCAACTTGAGTGGCCCATTAACTTTAGGGGGCTGATATTTACATGGAATGTCATTCATTTTCTGGAAATGGTGACTAGGAGAGAGAAATCTCATTTTCCCTTTAATGGAGGAGAGATAAAGAGAGAGAACGAGGGCCATTCTTGGCTTGGAAGCCCAATGTGCCTCTTCTCTTCATCTCTACTGGCTTGATTCATCTCCCCCATCAGTTCTAAGAAGATCAAGGGGTTTTCTAGGCCATTTAGTGGCAATGTGAAGTGAACTCCACCTTGGTCGAAAATCTCCTTTCAAGGCCATTAATGACATTGATGTCATGGCCACTCCCCTCCCCAATTTGGCTATTTTAAAAGCCTCGCCAGGCTGAGAGGAGACGTTTCCACCCTTCCCCTGAAGAAATCGAAGCATTTGGCTGTGTTGTTGCAGAGCACTCGATAGCTCCACCGTCAACCATGGCGCACCACCACCAAACACGTCGGCAAGCCTGGTTGCAGGTCCACTTCTCCTCCTCTCCCCTTATGCTAGAATCATAGATCAATTAGTAGAGAAATCGGGCTCAATTGAGCCCGATTGGGCGAGAAAAATTTCAGAATTTTCATGGTTTTTATACCTTGTGGGTTTGCCGGAAACCGCCCCTCCGGCGGCTGTGCCGCCCTCCGGCGATAGCCACCACCTCAACGGAGGTGGTGGTGGTTGTGATCGGCTGGTGAGGAGACTGGATCGCTGGCAAAAGTCACTGGAATTGGTCCAGGTCGGGCTAATCGTGTCCTTTGGCTGGAGGTTGAAGATGACCTCTGGACCGTTGGATCTGCTTTCTTATAAATTATTAAAATGTGTATTTTAAACCCTTTACTGTGCACCCTTTAAATTAAATAAATAAGGCCCTTAGTGGATGAACCTTGAAAAGTGGCAAACATAAAAATTGTAGCCCTTGAAGTCTACTTTATTTTAAAATTGATTTTAACCAATTTGGGTTAGTGTTCTGACCACAACCCTCAATATGGTGCAGTCTATACATAGGGCTAGTCAGAGACTAAATTGAGTGCCCCCACTAAACGATTTGCCTAAATAACTTGAAATTTGGGTTGGGAGTCATTCTTACCTATACTTATAACATATCCAAAAAAAGAGAATTTTTGGAGAAAAGTTTTTTATAGTGTTTGTAAGAAGTTAATAAAATAGGTGTGAATTAATTAAGGGGTGTATGGACCTCAAAAGCAAAAAAAAAATTTGGTGGATGGTCCTTAGGGTCAATATATGGCACTGGTAAAAATATCAACCCATTTAAGATTGGTTTGAATAGGTATTGGTATGACCAAAGTTTGGTCCCTTAAGGGTAAATTTGGGCAAAAGGGTACTTGGGGCATGGAGGGGCCAATTATCACCCAAAAGGGTTGGGACTTTGGCCAGAGCCCCAAAGTCAGTTAAAACACCCTCACATGGAGTTTGAGGTGGGTTAGGGTGGATTGGCCCTAGGACCCTAGTCAAACCCTAAGGTTGAACTTTATGGTTTTGTGAGGGCATAGGGTTATATGTCCTTGTATGGACTTGAAGTTTAGTTCAAGTGATCTTTGTGTAAGATCCCTCCCCTTACCAAGGAGGCCCCGATCTTATGCCCAGAACCACCGCCTTACGGTGACACTAACTCACAGGTTAGTCAACACCGCAAGACGCCGATCCTGCCGGCTAGTACGATCATAACCTGTTCGGCCAATATGAGAAACAGAAGTACAGTATATAGTAAACAAAACTACACAAGTCCACAGTCACAGAGTACATATCATATAAAGAAATGATGAGTACAGAAACATAGTCCACAATGAGTACAATAATAAGAGAGCAAAAGGGCTTATGCCCAGTACATCATAATCAAATCCCTCTCTCTCAATCTAACAGCAGCGAAAAATCTAAAATCTCACTCATTGCACCTGTGGATGTGCTCCAGAAGTAGTAGTAGGATGTGCCGGTATCTGCTCCTCAAGTCCTGCCTCCTCATCGTGCTGGTCCATCTCCTCGAGCTCCTAAAAATAGTATGGTCACCGACCATTAGTCAAAAAGACTAAGTCGTTTCCTCCGCACCTCGCCCCGCAACTCCTAGGCACCGTACGGGAGGACGAAGCGGAGGACAATCAAGGGGTGACAAGGGTGGAAGCAGGTGACAGGAACTAATAGCAGAATATACAGAAATATAAGTAATGAAAAGTAACCTTCACTTATGCGAGTACGCATAAGCAAGGGGTCTTCTACAAGGCTCCCATCGTATAAAATGTCCCATACCATTTATACGATGGGGTGTCGGTTATCACTAGCTGTATATATATATAAAAGGAAATAACCTTAACCTATAAACTTGCCCACACAAGCTTATAGACTAAGGGATCATTTAGCAGGTCCTAATGTATAAGCGTCCCATACCACTTATACATTAGGTGTCATAGGTTGTTATGTATGTTTATGATATGCATCTATATAGTGGGTATGATATGAACATGCAGTGCAACACACACACACGACTCCGTGATCACAGACCTTTAGTTCCCACTTTTCGAGAGCTAGCATCACTCTCAGGTACCACTATTGTGGCTAAGGCAGCAGCGGAACGGGCGCTTCCGCCTTCTAGGCGGGTATACACACTACCAGGCCTAGACCTCTCTTGTACGCCTCTGTACATGAAACAAGTGTACTCTAGAGTCTCTGCGTACCACTTTGCTAACTACCCGTCAGTCTTGTTGGGTCGGGTGCGCGTTATCGGGGATAGTCCTCCAGACCACAGTATAAACAACCTACTGGCCGCTTTAACCCTCGCACACGCCTGGTCCACCGTACTCCCGTCGGTGTGATGACTGGCCAGTACCGCATGGCCCGCCACTAATTTATGCACATGCAAGTATTTCATCTCGAGCCTCCAGCTCGCAGGACCATCCTGTCTCAATTCCTCCAACCCGTCACGGGTGAGTATATGCTACCAAACCTCCAACCCTACACGGTGAGTATATGCTACAACCACTTCCCTCTAACTCTGCACGGGTGAGCAAGTAGTCGACAGAATCCAAGTTCCTCCAACCCGGCACGAGTGAGAACATGAACAGTTTAATTAACCTATTAGACTACTCTTGTCTACCGGTTATTATACTTAGTGACTTAAGGTTAATCCCAGGACTGCCCAAGGTATACCCGGTGAAGGGCTCTCAGGGGCACTAAGAGCTACGACGGGCTGAATCCCAAAGCTCCCTTTCTCAAGGATATTTACTCTAGTTGATGTCTACCCAGGATTCCCTTTACTCTCACTATTACTTAGAGTGGCTTAGTGACTTAAAATGTTATTCGAGGGGCGACGGTCTTCCGCCGGCCTCCGCCAAGTTATGACTAAGGTTTGCTCTTTCACTCTCGTCACTAGGACACAACTGCCACCCAGGGTTATACTTCCAATCATATACTCTAGCTCAATTGTCGATCAATTCCCCGGAGGCCCTAAGGTATAACCTATCTTTACTATGCGCAGCCCTTGACCTAACTCCACCCCGGACTCCAACTTCCAAGTCCTTAGTCCATATGTCTCCAAACATTTATCCTAGGGTGGTATGGACCTATATGATGACCATGATAATTTTCATAATTTTCCAAATTATTTATACCATTAAATTAATTTCCTCAATTAATTCTTCAAGCCATTTAACACATGAAGTATATCATATCATGGTCCTAATAAAGTGAAAAATTATTCTGACCAACAACATGGTGAAATATAACTGTTTTCCCAGATTTATAATTTTCCTTTAATTATTACTATTATTTCCCTTAATTAATACAAATCACCATAGTTATCATTTTACAAAGGAAGTATAAGGAATTCAAACACAAAAAATCTAGGAAACTTACAAAGCATATAAATCATCAATATAATGCTAGTGGCAGAGTTTCATCAACTTCTATGATGTAATGGCCTAACAATTCCAAATCTTAATTATTTACCAAAATGCCATTATGTTAATTTAAAAAGTATCTGTACATCTATAAATTCTGAGATAATTAGGCAAGACAAATAATACAATTATACATCACTAGAAATATTTCCAAATTTTTCTAATAAGTATTTCCATAAATTCATGAATAAATGCAGTAAGGGTAAAAAGGTCAATACTAGGTATTTTACTCCAAAAGTTCTTCAAACAGAAAAACCAAATTTTCCTAAGTCCAACCTGACCTAAATTTTAACATGGCAAAGTTTGAGGATTTTTGCATGATCAAATCTATTTTCTCATTTTATTTTTCAATATGGACTATATTTTTCAAAATTCCAAATAATGGGATTTTTGATCCCAAAAATTCCATAATTACATTGAGGGGTTACATTTGCCCTAAAGATCCTCTGAAATCAATTTCAAGACTTTTAGAAGCCTCAAAGAGGATGAATACACAACATATCAAATTTTGCTATTTGCACCCCCAAGGCTAAATCTAGCATACACATGCAAGTGGGTTAACCCACCATGGAGTGACCCAATTGTGCTGAAATTTCTATCATGCAATGAGGATGTCCCCAAAGACCTGCCACCAAAATTTGGGGCCATTTGGAATCTCAATACTCCAATTATATCATTTATTTAATTTTTGATATTATGAACAAAACTATAGGAATTTTGTCTCCAAAAATTCTTAAATTTTTACAGGCGTTATACATGCCTAAATAAACCTTATAGCCAAAATTTCAGCCTATGTGGACTTCTGAATTGGCCTGGGCTTCCTTTTTAATTTCTACCCTAGCCTAGGACCAGTCCTAGGAAAAATGCCCTACAGGCCAGACCACTGGACCAAAACCCATGTTTAGGGTGGAATTTTAAAGGTAACACACAGTTATACATTTTTCATTCAAGGGCATGATATGATAATGTCTCTAAGTTCCCTAAATGTCACATGGAAGATGACTGTAAAAGTGTGACAGAAATATACTATTTATATTATAACATTTATATAGTTTTAGCACGAATCTTAAAGCAAGAATGGAGGGAATCGGTTCATCTTCTCCAAACAGCCAAGGGCAGAGATTTTCCCGACCTGAAGCTCCTTGCAAGGTCATTTCCCGGCCACTCGGCCACCTCCCTGGCCGGCCACCACCACCACCACCACCTTCGTTGAGGTGAGGGATAACGTTTGGCGGCGACTTGGCCGCCGGAGGCGGCAGTTTCCGGCGAACTCGCACCTCATTAAAAATCCGAAATTTCAAGCTTTGCTCCCATGGAATCGGCCTCAATTTAGCCCGATATCTCACCTAATGGATCTAAGAAGCTAGTACAGAGAGAGAGGCGACGAAACAGACCTGAATTGGCGGTTGGCTGCGGGGGTGGCGGCGGTTGGCCATGGCTAACTAGCTCCGGCGATCTACCTCCCAAAAACTTGATTCTCCACCGATTGCTATGCTCCAGGACTCAAACTCCACTCCTCTCCTCTCTCTGAAACTGATGGTGGGCTCGGATTTGGCCTGGAATGACTGTATAAGGAGATAACTCCAATGTGAGCTCGGTTTAGCACTTTGGATGCTTTACCATGGCTGCCAAGTGGCTGTCATGCCTTGAAATCCTTTGAAATGAATAGGGGTGGTCGGCCAGCTTGCTTATGGGCTGAGGAGTGAAGGCCACATGGCCTCTTTTCATCACCTTCCCCTTTCTCTCTCCTCTTTTAGGTGTTTTCTCCAAAATACCCCTTTGCATGTAATCTCTCTCCTAATTTTGGGGGTTAGTGGCTGTCCTTGTCCACTTGGCTGGTCATGGGCCAAGTTTGGTGGGCTTGGCCCAAGAGAAATGACTTGGGCTCTCATTTTCACCCTTTAGGTTAAAATGTTGACTTGTTGACTTTTTGAGTTGACTTGGTCTACATGGTGAGTGGGCTGACCCCACTTGTTGGTCATGAGCCCAATGGCACCACCCAACTTGGTTTGGGTCAAGGGGGTGACCTACTTAGGCTAATTTGGGCTTATGAGTGTGGGTTTGACCACTTTAGGCCCAAGGTTGACTTGGGTCAACCAAGGTCAAAATGTTGACCTAGTGGCATGCCCTAGGGTCCACTTAGATTGTAATTAGGGTTAGGGCAGTGTGGTGGGGTCATGGTGTGGTTAGAGTTTCCAATTAGGCTTGTTTGACCTAGTTTGACTTGGTCCTATGGTGGGCCCCACATGGTTACAACCCACTATCTAGGGTCAAACCTAGCTAATACCCTAACACCCACCCCATGCCTAGCCCAAATCTAAGTTAGGGGTCTAGAAGTAACATTGGGATGTTACAAATCCTATAAACAAAAGAATAATTTCATCCCCGAAATTTAAGTTCGGGTCTACGGGGTTCTACTTGCAAGAATCATAAGAACTTAATAGAGGTAACAATCCTCTTCCGAATGCACTTTCCGCATATTTTGGGCTACTCATATTGTGAGCACACGTTTCCCAGTCCTTCTATATTTTATAATCAAACTAAGCTTTATCCACTCATTGGATTGTAGTCTTACGACCCATAACCATCAAGTACTTGTAATTAAACAAATTCATAAGTAGGAATCTTTTCCATTCCGGTCCACCTAGGTTTTTATTTATAATTCAGCGAGAACTTATAATCACCCCAAGATATTCTATACATTAGATCAACATTATTATGTATAGCAGTAAATCAACTTCCGAGATCCTGATGTGATGAAAAGATCATCATTTTGTTTCTCCCAACTTCAAGACTCATCACATCTCTATCCAAGCAGTAATATATGGTTCGTAGTGTGTTCACCTTTCGAGCATACATCAAGCGATCATTATGGATATTGATGTTCGTACCAACGACTCTCGATCACTTTTCACATATAGTCTAATCCATGGATTTATGAGCGTGACCTTTCAGGTATGGTGAGATCCGATACACTTTTTGTTTAGCAAAAATGAAATCTTATTGAGCACCGATTACCTTTGTATATGCCTTTGATAGTCAAGATCTATATATCATTGTCATGAAATCTCTTATTGGCGATTATAATGTTACCACGTGTGTATCCTGGTTCTTAATGCTATCATGATCAAGGGTCATATATACGTGTACAACCTTGACTCGTTCTATAACTGAAACATTTACTATTAATATGAACGTTGGTAACGAGTTTTTGTCCCTCAGTCATTTTTCATGTTCAGTCTAACCCATAAATTATAAGTGCACATTTTTTTTCAAACTTGAAGCACTTTAATTTCTTCATCGATCGAATCTTAATAAATGTCCATTTGTTCTCGAGTATTTCACTGTATCCGTGATAACAATCTAACATTGATTTCTTCGTTGTCATGAATTTCCCTATGGTGATCATGATGTTATCAATATTCGTGTCTTGGTTCTTGATGTAACCGCAACCAAGAGATCATTCTTATACATATGCTACAACTTATCATCGACCATATTCCAATTTGTTGAGTCGTTACCTTTGCAAATGTCATGCCTTGACAATTTAACCCATTACGTGCTTGAAGTTTCAATTCGGTACGCTCTTAGTAATTCTCCTATACATGTTCATACGACCATCTTAATTGACAAGCATGGGTGAATACCCATCTAGAGTTATTATACTAACGAGGTTAGCTCAAGCATGTGTAAACTTAATCCTCAAAATTATTATGTCATGGTAGAGACTATTATATCTCTAAGTTCATGAGTTTTCATCACTCATATATTCCCAAAAGTACACACCTCGCACCATCTAACATAGGTAATGTTGAAATTTATTCGTTTCTTCGTGCGTAGGATATGTCGGTATTGTTTGCTCACGATCAGGTCTTCTGAATTGTTATAACACTCGGTTCTAAAGATAATAATTCATCCATAATCATGGGTTGATGTCGAAATCCCGAACCTTTTGAGGGCGATTATTAGTTCATCGAACATTTTCATTCTGATTTCTGAGAATAACGACATGTTCCTAATCATGAGTTGTTTTTGATATCCTGAATCTTTCCGAAGGTAGGTGTTATATCATCGAACGCATTGTTTTGCCCTTCGTGATCGTTGGAACACATCCAAAGGATCATTCCTATAATTTACCCTTTCTAAATCGATAAGGCTTTTCACTTGCTTTTAAATTTCTGGGGTCATCACACCCTCAAAGTTCTAAACAAAATTTTTATTCAAACATTTTTGAGCTTTCCCTTTATGGCTCTTCTCATATAATAGTTAAGATTTACAATCACTCCTTCATATTACCTTGACATTACTTTTTCACAATCTGTATGTTTCCAATTGATGACCTGGGTATGTTACGTAGGTACGGGTAGTAGTGATCTGTCATCATGCTTATATTTCTTCCAAATCTAGATGATTCTTCCTTGATTTAATTTCCTAGGGTTAGGGTGCACCCATTGTTGTAGACGTAATCATTCAGATATTTCGGATTCTCATTTCACATTAGTTTCCCTCGCAGTACATCTGAGTCCCTTAACCATGCGTAAGTGATTTATACCGTGTCTGTATTAAGGAAATCACGAGTGTTCATTAGACTACGATCTAAGTGGGTACTTACTTCCTTAAACTCGAAATTGGGAAAATCTCTTGAAGTTTTATACGGTCTTCCCTAGTTTCAAGGTCATATGTATTTATCGCTAAACCAGCATTTATGCATCTTTCACAGAACTAAATTTGTTATCCTCCTTGTTCACTTACCCCTAAGGTCTTGGGGTACTTATGAGAGTGAAAAGTCATTCTTGTAACATTCTACTTTCCTATTTCACTCTTGAATTTATTGTGTTCCCAATTTGTCGTTAATAGTCTATGCTGCTTAAGATTAATAAATGGGGTAAAGTTCTTAGAGAGTCTTAACCTTCTAGGGAGGGTTTGATCGTCAAACTGGTCATGTATATACAATTCTCATCTTGCTTGAGTGATCTTTGAAAAGCTAAGTTTTTAGATCACTATGCTTGCGACACATGCTTAATGAGAAAGGCTTAGAAAAATTCGAGTTGTTATCAATATAGTCCTATAAACAAAAAGGTTAAGCCCCCATATATTTTGGTTAATTTTCCTTTGACATTCACAATGTAGTCATCCTGTACATGCCATAATCCTTAGGCTAACAATCCTTGACATGGATTTCCACTTCAATTGATATGTTTTCTACTTTAGGCCTTCAAGGTTATCGTACGATAATCTGTTCAAGGTCAACATGTGACCAACTAGGGAGAGTCTCTTCTAAAATCTGAACTATCGTGGTTTTCTTGATATAATCAAGTCATCGGTACTAGGATTAAGCTTACGAGTACCCTACTAATCCACTATAAATTTATGCATCAAATTCTTCTTGAGGCGGTCTTTATCAGTTTGAGTAAGAATTGGTAATATCATTCGATATGCGAAGTAGGGACATCGAGGTTTAAGCCTTAAGTAGGGACTTTGGCATTAAGTTCCTTCTTTAATCAATTTGGTTATACTCGTACCTTAACTAATCTACATCCGAAGTCAATCTTTGTCCTAAGGTATGACACAAAATCCTCTTGGTAAGTCAAACTAGGGTGGTGTCTTAGTTGGATTGGCCTAACTCATTGCTTAATGGACTGTTTTATGTGACTTTTTACACATGGGCACACCATTGCTTCCGCTGCATAGTTTGTCCGCAAACTAATGCTCGAGCGGGGTGTTCCAGTGTTGTGGACTTCTTGCTCATATGATCGTTTGTTTAAGTGATACCGATTTGTAATATCCCTCCCCTTACTAAGGAGGCCCCGATCTTATTCCCAGAACCATCGCCTTATGGTGACACTAACTCATGGGTTAGTTGACACCGCAAGACGCCGATCCTGCCGGCTAGTACGATCATAACCTGTTCGGCCAATATGAGAAATAGAAGTACAGTATATAGTAAACAAAACTACACAAGTCCACAGTCCCAGAGTACATATCATATAAAGAAATGATGAGTACAGAAACATAGTCCACAATGAGTACAATAATAAGAGAGCAAAATGGCTAATGTCCAGTACATCATAATCAAATCCCTCTCTCTCAATCTAACAGCAGCGGAAATCTAAAATCTCACTCATCGCACCTGTGGATGTGCTCCAGAAGTAGTAGTAGGATGTGCCGGTATCTGCTCCTCAAGTCCTGCCTCCTCGTCGTGCTGGTCCATCTCCTCGAGCTCCTAAAAATAGTATGGTCACCGACCATTAGTCAAAAAGACTAAGTCGTTTCCTCCGCACCTCGCCCCGCAATTCCTAGGCACCGTACGGGAGGACCAATCGGAGGACAATCAAGGGGTGACAAGGGTGGAAGCAGGTGACAGGAACTAATAGCAGAATATACAGAAATATAAGTAATGAAAAGTAACCTTCACTTATGCGAGTACGCATAAGCAAGGGGTCTTCTACAAGGCTCCCATCGTATAAAATGTCCCATACCATTTATACGATGGGGTGTCGGTTATCACTAGCAGTATATATATATAAAAGGAAATAACCTTAACCTATAAACTTGCCCACACAAGCTTATAGACTAAGGGATCGTTTAGCAGGTCCTAATGTATAAGCGTCCCATACCATTTATACATTAGGTGTCATAGGTTGTTATGTATGTTTATGATATGCATCTATATGGTGGGTATGATATGAACATGCAGTGCAACACACACACACGACTCCGTGATCACAGACCTTTAGTTCCCACTTTTCGAGAGCTAGCATCACTCTCAGATACCACCGTTGTGGCTACGGCAGCAGCGGAACGGGCGCTTCCGCCTTCTAGGCCCATACACACTACCAGGCCTAGACCTCTCTTGTATGCCTCTGTACATGAAACAAGTGTACTCTAGAATCTCTGCGTACCACTTTGCTGACTACCCATCAGTCTTTTTGGGACGGGTGCGCGTTATCGGGGATAGTCCTCCAGACCACAGTATAAACAACCTACTGGCCCCTTTAACCCTCGCACCCGCCTGGTCCACCGTACTGCCGTCGGTGTGACGACTGGCCAGTACTGCATGGCCCGCCACTAATTTATGCACATGCAAGTATTTCATCTCGAGCCTCCAGCCCGCAGGACCATCCTGTCTCAATTCCTCCAACCCGTCACGGGTGAGTATATGCTACCAAACCTCCAACCCTACACGGGCGAGTATATGCTACAACCACTTCCCTCCAACTCTGCACGGGTGAGCAAGTAGTCGACATAATCCAAGTTCCTCCAACCCGGCATGAGTGAGAACATGAACAGTTTACTTAACCTATTAGACTACTCTTGTCTACCGGTTATTATACTTAGTGACTTAAGGTTAATCCCAGGACTGCCCAAGGTATACCCGGTGAAGGGCTCTCAGGGGCACTAGGAGCTACGACGGGCTGAATCCCAAAGCTCCCTTTCTCAAGGATATTTACTCTAGATGATGTCTACCTAGGATTCCCTTTACTCTCACTGTTACTTAGAGCGGCTTAGTGACTTAAAATGTTATTCGAGGGGCGACGGTCTTCCGCCTGCCTCCGCCAAGTTATGACTAAGGTTTGCACTTTCACTCTCGTCACTAGGACAAAACTGCCACCCAGGGTTATACTTCCAATCATATACTCTAGCTCAATTGTCGATCAATTCCCCGGAGGCCCTAAGGTATAACCTACTTTTACTATGCGCAGCCCTTGACCTAACTCCACCCCAGACTCCAACTTCCAAGTCCTTAGTCCATATGTCTCCAAACATTTATCCTATGGTGGTATGGACCTATATGATGACCATGATAATTTTCATAATTTTCCAAATTATTTATACCATTAAATTAATTTCCTCAATTAATTCTTCAAGCCATTTAACACATGAAGTATATTATATCATGGTCCTAATGAAGTGAAAAATTATTCTGACATACAACATGGTGAAATATAACTGTCTTCCCAGATTTATAATTTTCCTTTAATTATTACTATTATTTCCCTTAATTAATACAAATCACCATAGTTATCATTTTACAAAGGAAGTATAAGGAATTCAAACACAAAAATTCTAGGAACATTATAGAGCATATAAATCATCAATATAAGGCTAGTGACAGAGTTTCATCAACTTCTATAATGTAATGGCCTAACAATTCCAAATCTTAATTATTTACCAAAATGCCATTATATTAATTTAAAAAGTATCTGTAAATCTATAAATTCTGAGATAATTAGGCAAGACAAATAATACAATTATACATCACTAGAAATATTTCCAAATTTTTGTGATAAGTATTTCCATAAATTCATGAATAAATGTAGTAAGGGTAAAATGGTCAATACTAGGTATTTTACTCCAAAAGTTCTTCAAACAGAAAAACCAAATTTTCCTAAGTCCAATCTGACCTAAATTTTAACATGGCAAAGTTTGAGGATTTTTTCATGATCAAATCTATTTTCTCATTTTAATTTTCAATATGGACTATATTTTTCAAAATTCCAAATAATGGGATTTTTGATCCCAAAAATTCCATAATTACATTGAGGGGTTACATTTGTCCTAAAGATCCTCTGAAATCAATTTAAAGACTTTTAGAAGCCTCAAAGAGGATGAATACACAACATATCAAATTTTGCTATTTGCACCCCAAGGCTAAATCTAGCATACACATGCAAGTGGGTTAACCCACCATGGAGTGACCCAATTGTGCTGAAATTTCTATCATGCACTGAGGATGTCCCCAAGGACCTGCCACCAAAATTTGGGGCCATTTGGAAGCTCAATACTCCAATTATATCATTTATTTAATTTTTGATATTATGAACAAAAATATAGGAATTTTGTCTCCAAAAATTCTTAAATTTTTACAGGGGCTAGACATGCCTAAATAAACCTTATAGCCAAAATTTAAGCCTATGTGGACTTCTGAATTGGCCTGGGCTTCCTTTTTAATTTCTGCCCTAGCCTAGGACCAGTCCTAGGAAAAATGCCCTACAGGCCAGACCACTGGACCAAAACCCAAGTTTAGGGTGGAATTTTAAAGGTAACACACAGTTCTACATTTTTCATTCAAGGGTCATGATATGATAATGTCTCTAAGTTCCCTAAATGACAGATGGAAGATGACAATAAAAGTGTGACAGAAATATACTATTTATATTATAACATTTATATAGTTTTAGCACGAATCTTAAAGCAAGAATGGAGGGAATCGGTTCATCTTCTCCAAACAGTCAAGGGCAGAGATTTGCCCGACCAGAAGCTCCTTCCAAGGTCATTTCACGGCCACTCGGCCACCTCCCTGGCTGGCCACCACCACCACCACCTCCGTTGAGGTGAGGGATAACGTTTGGCGGCGACTTGGCCGCCGGAGGCGGCGGTTTCCGGCGAACTTGCACCTCATTAAAAATCCGAAATTTCAAGCTTTGCTCCCATGGAATCGACCTCAATTGAGCCCGATATCTCACCTAATGGATCTAAGAAGCTAGTACAGAGAGAGAGGCGGCGAAACGGACCTGAATTGGCGGTTGGCTGCGGGGGTGGCGGCGGTTTGTAAGACCCCCCTCCCGGAACACAACACACGGCACGAGGGGAGTCTTATGCCCGAAATAGCCGCCTTGTGGTAGCACTAACACGCGGGTTAGCCTTTACCATAAGACGCCTATTCCGCCGGCTACAATCCATATCATAACAATTATGCCAACCCAACCATATCAGGAAAGTAAAGCAGTTCAATTCACAGCTAAGTTTAAGTCCAAAAGAGCGGAAGATAACAAGCACAACAGGCTTGTACAAAAGAACAAGAGTCTAGAAATGTTTTGCCAAACGGCTACATGTAAACACTCACGACTGTCACTGACGGTGCCGATGGCACCACCACCTCAGGTCCTATCGTCCGGGCCTGGCTGTCCTGCTGCATAGTCCGTTGCTGCTCTACCTGCGGGGTTTCCTCCTAAAAAGGAAGACGTAGCAACCGTTAGTCATAAGACTAAGTGGCTTCACATCCGCTCCCCCGGCGACTCCTCGGCACCGGGCGGAGAAAGGAACAAAGGTACAATATATATATATAAGCAAGTAAACAAGCAGGTGACTGTAAATATGGTGGAGTACAAACTACGCTACACAACTAGCAGTTCTACAAATATCAATAATATATGACAGCAGGTATAATTAATCAGAATAGTAACTTAACTTATAAGAGTGCCCATACAAACTTATAAGTTAAGGATCGGCTTAACAGTAAAGTAACTCATCGTATAAGAGTGCCCATACAAACTTATACGATGAGGATCTTGTGTATGCAATGAATGACATGATATGAATGTTATGTTATGGCCGAATCATGCGCACGCACATGCAAGTTGCTATGTCGACAAAGACTTGAAGTTCCCACTTTTCGAGTAGGTAGCTAACCTCTCAGGCGTCGTCCGTCGTGGCCAGACGGCGACAGTGGAGCGGGCGTCTCCACTACTAGGTGGTATCACACTACCTCTCCTAGGCCCCCGTACGCCTCAACGCTAAGAACACAACAGCGGAGCTCACATGCATACTACGGCTCAGAAGGGGTCTTGGGTAAATGTGCACCAAGAACACAGCCCAACCTGGCCTTTGATTTCGAACCGGATGGAACCTCGGAAACGCACGAGGTGCAAGCCCAACCGTTCTCATGGCGCGGAGGAGATCTCGGGTTGTGGACACCAAGTATCTAACCCTACCGCCCAAGGTCTACCCATTGGCTCCCATCGGTGTGACGACTGGCGAACCCGTAGACCTGCCACAGTCATTATCTCAATATCGCGACACGATGAATCGTCGCACATCACATGCCCCAAAACAACTCACTCGATGCTACCCGTAGGGAGACTTCAACTCTAAGCATCGGTTGTTAATAATCCCCTTGGGCTCGGATTACGGTTACAAAGTACTCTTCACATAGTGTTCATCATATTCACGCCCACCTATTCAATGAATTCATCTCAACACTACGCATAATAGATATGTTCAACTCCCAACTATATAAATATATTTTATACCACTCTCAACCCTTAGTTTCTAGCCTTCTCATCCACTTCATTTCTCTACCAATACATGGTTATACCTTATTACACAACCAAATGAGTAATCATGCTAAATTATGGTAACAACAACATTATAGATATATGGGAGCAAGACAACAAATGAGCAAATCACAACCATTGCAAGAGTGCTAGCATTATAAATTAACAAGTGCACTAACATAGGATAGTCCAATACTAAAACTGGGATTCCCAGAGCTACAGGAATCTGATCACAATGTTCAACCCCTCGTTGGAAAGGTATTCGCGAGAGCTACGACTTTCGTGTTGAGTCTATCACCCAGATCTGGTCGCAACATACCAGAAATTCAACTCGAATACGTGCAGGAAACAGTTTCCTGTACAGGATTTTCCCGAACGCAGCGGACTCGAACCCGCTTTCCCGTGGCTACAGGTATCGCATGGAAACGTGCAATCACTCGTTGGAAAGGTAATTTCAAGGGCTACGACTTTCGTGTTGAGTCAATCACCCAGATTTGGCCAGAACACCTCTGAAATTGGCCACGAAGGTCGCCGCGTGCAGAAATCAGATTTCTGCACGCATCTTAAGGCGAGATGAACGGCATCCGTTCATCTTCTTCCTTGCAACGACCTCGCATAAACTCCTCCAGAATTCACACCCAACCTTATTTCTCCTTTCAAAGCCAAACCCTCAACGAAAACCCCTCTCATCTCCACTTTGAATGATGAGAAGGTTGAGGGAGACTAAGCCTAGAAAACCTAGGCATGGCTTATCCTAAGAGCTCTCCTCCTCACCATCAAGACTCTATGGAGTCGATGTCTCTCCTAAAATAACTATATATCTAGCACCAAGGGAGAGGGGAGGAAGCTCACCTCAAGTCCAGCGGTACCACCATGGCCGGTCATGAGCCTCGCACTCCTTCGCGGTGGCATTGTTTTTCCCTTGACGGCGACGGCGTTTCGATTCCTCCAAGGATGGCTCCGGCAAGCTCTTCCTCCTCCAGCCAAGAGAACTCCCTCAGAAATTTCGGGGCTGAAGAAAGGGGATGAAATGCTAGGGTTTCACAACTTTTTCCTTTTTATACACCGCAGACACGGGTAGGCACACGGCCGTGTTCCTACCCGTGTTCAGGTGACACGGCCGTGTCGCCTGCCGTGTTTAGGGCCGTGTTCATCCCAGAACATCTTTCCGCCGGGTCAGGGTTGCGGCACACGGGTAGAGACACGGCCGTGTCTCGACCCGTGTCCTCGGCACACGGGTAGGGACACGCCCGTGTCCCAATACCCGAGTACCTCTCTGACTGGAAACTTAATATTGGCATGAGGCACACGGGTATGGACACGGCCGTGTCCATACCCGTGTCGGCCAAAATCACTGTTTTGCCTTGTTTTCCTCATTTCCCATACGTTCGCACCTGTTCACCCACACCCCCATTGGGCTCACCACAGCCCCTTGACTCAAATACGCAATCAAGGGGCCTAGCGCGAATTGGGACGTTACAAATCCTATAAACAAAATAAAAGACTTCGTCCCCGAAATCAGGGTAAGGCTATGGGAGTGAAACACACAAAAAGGGAACTATGCTTTCAAATAAAATTCTTACCTGGAGTAAATAATTCCGGGTAGCGCCCTTGCATCAAATCTTTTGGCTCCCATGTGAACTCCTCCTTCCCATGATTAGCCCATAGCACTTTCACCAAGGGAACACTTTTGCGGCGCAAGGTTCTTGTCTCGTTATCAACGATCCGCACCGGCTCCAGTCGCACAGACCTATCAGACGCCACGGCACCATTCGCCGTGGGGATATACTGTTCAGGTCGCAACAAAGCCTTCCGAAGCGACGATACATGGAACACGTCGTGAAGGTTCTCCAGCTCCGGTGGTAACTCCAATCGATAGGCCAGAGGGCCAATCCTTTCCACTACGACATAGGGCCCGACATACCTTGGGCTGAGCTTCTTGACTCCACGTACCCGCGACACTCCGTGCATCGGTCGAATCTTCAGGAACACCTTATCACCCACTTGAAACTCCACCATACGGTGCCTTGCGTTGTAATATTTCGCCTGTCGGCTTTGAGCCTCTAGCATTCGATCCCGGATCAACCTAACCACCGCGTCCGTGTCATCAATATACTCATTTCCTAATGTCTTCGGATCTTCGTCTTGCACCCAGGACAAGGGTGTTCTACACCTCCTTCCATACAAAGCTTCATGAGGTGCCATTCCAATACTGGCTTGATGACTGTTATTATAAGAGAACTCCACGAGAGGTAAGAGTCTCTCCCATGGTTCTCCTTTATCTAGCACACACAACCTCAGAAGGTCCTCCAATGTTCGGATGGTTCGTTCAGACTGCCCGTCCGTTTGAGGGTGAAAGGCTGTGCTAAAGGCGAGGCGCGAGCCCAAATAAGCCTGTGCAGCCCTCCATTCTCTTGAAGTAAACCGACCATCCCGATCGGAGACGATCGTCTTCGGCACACCATGGTACCGCACAAATTGCTCCACAAAGAGACGCACTAGGACGCCCACCTGCGCCTCCTTCTTCATTGGGATAAATCGGGCTACCTTGGTCAACCGGTCAACTATCACCCACACAGAATCATTCCCCGAGCGCGAGCGAGGTAACCCGTGGACGAAGTCCATGGAGATGTCCTCAAATTTCCATTCGGGGATGGGCAACGACTGTAGCATTCCACCGGGGCTTCTGCACTCCGCCTTCACCATTTGGCAGGCCACACAATGAGTAACAAAGTACTTGACATCCCTCTTCATGCCCGGCCAACACATTGTCTTTCTCAAATCGGTGTACATCTTCGCGATCCCCGGGTGCACCGAGTACTTGGAGCAATGGGCCTCCTTTAGAATATCCTCCCGAATGTTGTCACCTTCGGGGATGTAAAGCCGGCCACGAAAGTGGACGAGGCCGTCTTTTAGGGAGTATTCTTCCGTAGTCCCATCCTCCATTGACTTGAAAGCCGGGGTTAAAGCCGCATCCTTCTTTTGTTTCGTCCGGATTCGGTCTCGTATGTTGCAAACTATACTCATCGCGGCCAAATATTCTGTATACTCTTCTGATTGATTCTTAAAGACCAAAGTGATTTCCATCTCTTGCGGCGTCCGGATTAACTCCATCCTCATCAAGCGGGATTCCGTGCTCGTTCCCGGTGCCTTTCGGCTCAAGGCATCAGCTACGGAATTAACCTTCCCGGGGTGGTAATTCAAGGTGAATTCGTAGTCGCACAAGAACTCCAACCACCGCCGCTGTCTCAAGTTTAACTCCTTTTGGGTGTGAACGTACTTCAGATTTTTGTGATCCGAGTAGATCTCGCAGTGGACGCCATGTAAATAATGCCTCCAAATCTTCAAGGCGAATACCACCGCTCCCAATTCTAGATCATACACCAGGTAGCTGGCTTCATGCTTCTTCAACTGTCTTGAAGCATAAGCGATCACATGCCCATTCTGCATCAACACAGCTCCCATCCCTTGATACGACGCATCCGTGTAAACTTGAAAGCCCTCCTTCCCAGATGGAAGAGCTAGGATGGGCGCAGTCGTCAATCTGTCCTTCAACTCTTGGAATGCAGCTTCGCACTGGGGTGTCCATTCAAACGGCACACCCTTCTTGGTCAGCGTAGTAAGGGGAAGGGCGATCTTCGAGAAGCCTTTCACGAACTTGCGATAGTACCCGGCAAGTCCAAGAAAGGCTCCGTACGTCGGCCGCTGACTTCAATGGCGACCACTCCTTCACGGCCCGCACCTTGGCCGGATCTACTGCTAGCCCCGCCCCACTAATCACATGGCCCAAGAACGCGACCTCTCGAAGCCAAAACTCGCATTTGCTGAACTTGGCAAACAAGGTGTGCTCCTTGAGCTTCCTCAGCACTAAAGTTAGATGTTCGGCGTGTTCTGCTTCGGTCTTGGAGTAGACTAGGATATCATCGATGAACACGATGACAAAGATGTCCAAATAAGGGCTGAACACCTTGTTCATCAAGCTCATAAAGGCGGAAGGGGCGTTTGTGAGCCCAAACGGCATCACGGTGAATTCATACAACCCATATCTCGAACTGAACGCCGTCTTCTGAATGTCATCTTCTTGTATCCTCAGCTGATAATATCTCGAACGCAGATCTAACTTGGAGAACCAATACGATCCCACCAATTGATCAAATAATTCATCAATGCACGGTAGGGGATAGGTGTTCCGCACCGTTAACCGGTTCAACTCTCGATAATCAATGCACAACCGCAGGGTGCCATCCTTCTTTTTGACGAACAAAACGGGCGCTCCCCAAGGCGACGAGCTTGGGCGAACGAACCCTGCTTCCACCAATTCCTGAAGCTGGACTCTAAACTCTGCAAGTTCCCTCGGAGCCATTCGGTATGGAGCTCGCGAGACGGGCTTGGCACCGGGAATTAGCTTGATTTGGAAGTCCACTTCCCTATGCGGGGGTAGTCCCGGCAATTTCTCGGGAAATACCTCGGGAAATTCTCGCACCACCCGCACATCCTTGACCTCTAATGTCAATTTCTTCAACTCGAAGCAAATTACATAGACCTCGTCCCCTTCCATATGAGATTTCATAACTTGGATTGAAGACAATAATTTACGGGGTGCGAATTTAATACCTTGGAAGATGACTTCCGAGTCTCCATGCCTCAACATAACTTGCTTCTCCGCACAATTGATCCTGGCGTGGTGCCAGTCCAACCACTTCATGCCCAGGATGAGATCGAACTCCGGGATTCTTAACACTGTAGCCGGAGTTTCAAAGAACTTTCCTCCAATAAGGGTGTCGAAGTCGCAACTTGCTGACGACGTCATCTCAGAGCCGTCCGGAAGGCGCACCCTTTGAGTAGTGCCCGTGAAGTGTTGCACTCCCTCCAAGTCCTTCACGAAGTCCGCCGAAATGAACGAGTGAGACGCACCCGTGTCAAATAACGTATAGGCGGGTCTCCCGCTAACCATGATAGTGCCTAGGTTCCAAAAAGGTAATCACCATTCAAAATTGCGCGTATCATTTGTATCGTAAATCTAACAAGTCATATAATATTAATAAATTTTGCACGTACCGGTGATGACTTCCTGTGGATTTCTCTCCTGAGTCATATCCAATGCGAATACATGCTCCCGTGCATGTCCTTGATTTCTCCCTGGTGGTCCTCTTCCTCGGCCACGCATGTGCCCTCGCCCCCGTGGAGCTACTGGAGGGGGAGCAATAGGAGCACCCCCGATCAGTCGCGGGCAAACTCGTCGGACATGCCCCGGTTGGTTGCACTCAAAACATATCACCTCACGTCGGCCCCCAGGTTGTTGATAATATTGCTGCTGCGGTGGTGGTGGTAAAGGTAGTGGTTGCGGAATTGGGTACTCCACCCGATAGTTCCGGTTGACCCACCGACCGCCTCTGTGGTTTCCCCTTCCTCTGCCATGATCATTCCGCCTTCTATTACTAGGGCCGACTTCAATTACTCCTTCCGCAGGTCTCTTGCCACATCCCATGTGGTCCGCCTCCAGTCTCTTTGCCATGTCGATGATTTCTGCCAGGCTTCCATCGGCTATAAACAAAAGGGCCTGCCTCAGGGGGTCCCTTAATCCTTTGTAAAAGCGCTTCGCATAGCCTCTATCGTCCAAATCATAGGAATCGGCAAACCTAGCGAGGTGTTGGAACTCCCTCTGGTACTCCGTTACCGATTTCGATCCCTGCTTCAGCTGCAGAAATTTTTCTTCAAGTCCATCCCGAGCAGAAGAAGGGATGAAGTGATCCAGAAAAGCCTCGGTGAACTCGTTCCAACTGATGTCCGTGTACAACCGCCCTTGGAAGGTGGAGCCCATGAGGGACTTCCACCACCTTTTGGCGTGCAGCTCTAGCAGCGTCACTACCAATGTCACCGCCATGCTGTTCGGACATCTTATGCCAGCCATCAATTCCTGCACGGTATCAAGCCATTCCTCGGTGCGCACCGGCGATTCTGTCCCAAGATAGGCAGGAGGGGACAGGGCACGGAAGGTGCTCAACCAGTTGGAGCCTGGCGCTTGTTGTTGCACCGGAGCTTGCTGGGCTTTAAATGCATCCAATATGGCTGACAGCGTTTGTCCCAGTTCCGACTGCTGGAATTGTGAAGGGACGGAAGGGGGTAGGAGTGCCCCCAACCGGCTCCACCTGCGCTGGGACCTATACGCAAGGTACAAATTAGGGTCAGGTTGGCTAAAACTAATGTCAAAGTTGGATAACTTAGTGCGAATTACATATGGGCACACCACTGCTTCCGCTAAGTCGGTTTGTCCCCAAACCGACTAATCGAACGGGAGTGGCCCATTGTTACATGACTGCTCTAGTTGAAGATCGGCTAAGTCTGATACCATTTGTAAGACCCCCCTCCCGGAACACAACACACGGCACGAGGGGAGTCTTATGCCCGAAATAGCCGCCTTGTGGTAGCACTAACACGCGGGTTAGCCTTTACCATAAGACGCCTATTCCGCCGGCTACAATCCATATCATAACAATTATGCCAACCCAACCATATCAGGAAAGTAAAGCAGTTCAATTCACAGCTAAGTTTAAGTCCAAAAGAGCGGAAGATCACAAGCACAACAGGCTTGTACAAAAGAACAAGAGTCTAGAAATGTTTTGCCAAACGGCTACATGAAAACACTCACGACTGTCACTGACGGTGCCGATGGCACCACCACCTCAGGTTCTATCGTCCGGGCCTGGCTGTCCTGCTGCATAGTCCGTTGCTGCTCTACCTGCGGGGTTTCCTCCTAAAAAGGAAGACGTAGCAACCGTTAGTCATAAGACTAAGTGGCTTCACATCCGCTCCCCCGGCGACTCCTCGGCACCGGGCGGAGAAAGGAACAAAGGTACAATATATATATATAAGCAAGTAAACAAGCAGGTGACTGTAAATATGGTGGAGTACAAACTACGCTACACAACTAGCAGTTCTACAAATATCAATAATATATGACAGCAGGTATAATTAATCAGAATAGTAACTTAACTTATAAGAGTGCCCATACAAACTTATAAGTTAAGGATCGGTTTAACAGTAAAGAAACTCATCGTATAAGAGTGCCCATACAAACTTATACGATGAGGATCTTGTGTATGCAATGAATGACATGATATGAATGTTATGCTATGGCCGAATCATGCGCACGCACATGCAAGTTGCTATGTCGACACAGACTTGAAGTTCCCACTTTTCGAGCAGGTAGCTAACCTCTCAGGCGTCGTCCGTCGTGGCCAGACGGCGACAGTGGAGCGGGCGTCTCCACTACTAGGTGGTATCACACTACCTATCCTAGGCCCCCGTACGCCTCAACGCTAAGAACACAACAGCGGAGCTCACATGCGTACTACGGCTCAGAAGGGGTCTTGGGTAAATGTGCACCAAGAACACAGCCCAACCTGGCCTTTGATTTCGAACCGGATGGAACCTCGGAAATGCACGAGGTGCAAGCCCAACCGTTCTCATGGCGCGGAGGAGATCTCGGGTTGTGGACACCAAGTATCTAACCCTACCGCCCAAGGTCTACCCATTGGCTCCCATCGGTGTGACGACTGGCGAACCCGTAGACCTGCCACAGTCATTATCTCAATATCGCGACACGATGAATCGTCGCACATCACATGCCCCAAAACAACTCACTCGATGCTACCCGTAGGGAGACTTCAACTCTAAGCATCGGTTGTTAATAATCCCCTTGGGCTCGGATTACGGTTACAAAGTACTCTTCACATAGTGTTCATCATATTCACGCCCACCTATTCAATGAATTCATCTCAACACTACGCATAATAGATATGTTCAACTCCCAACTATATAAATATATTTTATACCACTCTCAACCCTTAGTTTCTAGCCTTCTCATCCACTTCATTTCTCTACCAATACATGGTTATACCTTATTACACAACCAAATGAGTAATCATGCTAAATTATGGTAACAACAACATTATAGATATATGGGAGCAAAACAACAAATGAGCAAATCACAACCATTGCAAGAGTGCTAGCATTATAAATTAACAAGTGCACTAACATAGGATAGTCCAATACTAAAACTGGGATTCCCGGAGCTACAGGAATCCGATCACAATGTTCAACCACTCGTTGGAAAGGTATTCGCGAGGGCTACGACTTTCGTGTTGAGTCGATCACCCAGATCTGGTCGCAACATACCAGAAATTCAACTCGAATACGTGCAGGAAACAGTTTCCTGTACAGGATTTTCCCGAACGCAGCGGACTCGAACCCGCTTTCCCGTGGCTACAGGTATCGCATGGAAACGTGCAACCACTCGTTGGAAAGGTAATTTCAAGGGCTACGACTTTCATGTTGAGTCGATCACCCAGATTTGGCCAGAACACCTCTGAAATTGGCCACGAAGGTCGCCGCGTGCAGAAATCAGATTTCTGCACGCATCTTAAGGCGAGATGAACGGCATCCGTTCATCTTCTTCCTTGCAACGACCTCGCATAAACTCCTCCAGAATTCACACCCAACCTTATTTCTCCTTTCAAAGCCAAACCCTCAACGAAAACCCCTCTCATCTCCACTTTGAATGATGAGAAGGTTGAGGGAGACTAAGCCTAGAAAACCTAGGCATGGCTTATCCTAAGAGCTCTCCTCCTCACCATCAAGACTCTATGGAGTCGATGTCTCTCCTAAAATAACTATAGATCTAGCACCAAGGGAGAGGGGAGGAAGCTCACCTCAAGTCCAGCGGTACCACCATGGCCGGCCATGAGCCTCGCACTCCTTCGCGGCGGCATTGTTTTTCCCTTGACGGCGGCGGCGTTTCGATTCCTCCAAGGATGGCTCCGGCAAGCTCTTCCTCCTCCAGCCAAGAGAACTCCCTCAGAAATTTCGGGGCTGAAGAAAGGGGATGAAATGCTAGGGTTTCACAACTTTTTCCTTTTTATACACCGCAGACACGGGTAGGCACACGGCCGTGTTCCTACCCGTGTTCAGGTGACACGGCCGTGTCGCCTGCCGTGTTTAGGGCCGTGTTCATCCCAGAACATCTTTCCGCCGGGTCAGGGTTGCGGCACACGGGTAGAGACACGGCCGTGTCTCGACCCGTGTCCTCGGCACACGGGTAGGGACACGCCCGTGTCCCAATACCCGTGTACCTCTCTGACTGGAAACTTAATATTGGCATGAGGCACACGGGTATGGACACGGCCGTGTCCATACCCGTGTCGGCCAAAATCACTGTTTTGCCTTGTTTTCCTCATTTCCCATACGTTCGCACCTGTTCACCCACACCCCCATTGGGCTCACCACAGCCCCCTTGACTCAAATACGCAATCAAGGGGCCTAGCGCGAATTGGGACGTTACACGGTTGGCCATGGCTAACTAGCTCCGGCGATCTACCTCCCAAAAACTTGATTCTCCACCGATTGCTATGCTCCAGGACTCAAACTCCACTCCTCTCCTCTCTCTGAAACTGATGGTGGGCTCGGATTTGGCCTGGAATGACTGTATAAGGAGATAACTCCAATGTGAGCTCGGTTTAGCACTTTGGATGCTTCGCCATGGCTGCCAAGTGGCTGTCATGCCTTGAAATCCTTTGAAATGAATAGGGGTGGTCGGCCAGCATGCTTATGGGCTGAGGAGTGAAGGCCACATGGCCTCTTTTCATCACCTTCCCCTTTCTCTCTCCTCTTTTAGGTGTTTTCTCCAAAATACCCCTTTGCATGTAATCTCTCTCCTAATTTTGGGGTTAGTGGCTGTCCTTGTCCACTTGGCTGGTCATGGGCCAAGTTTGGTGGGCTTGGCCCAAGAGAAATGACTTGGGCTCTCATTTTCACCCTTTAGGTTAAAATGTTGACTTGTTGACTTTTTGAGTTGACTTGGTCAACATGGTGAGTGGGCTGACCCCACTTGTTGGTCATGAGCCCAATGGCACCACCCAACTTGGTTTGGGTCAAGGGGGTGACCTACTTAGGCTAATTTGGGCTTATGAGTGTGGGTTTGACCACTTTAGGCCCAAGGTTGACTTGGGTCAACCAAGGTCAAAATGTTGACCTAGTGGCATGCCCTAGGGTCCACTTAGATTGTAATTAGGGTTAGGGCAGTGTGGTGGGGTCATGGTGTGGTTAGGGTTTCCAATTAGGCTTGTTTGACCTAGTTTGACTTGGTCCTATGGTGGGCCCCACATGGTTACAACCCACTATCTAGGGTCAAACCTAGCTAATACCCTAACACCCACCCCATGCCTAGCCCAAATCTAAGTTAGGGGTCTAGAAGTAACATTGGGATGTTACACTTTGTGTGGTGGATAGCCCTAGGAAAAAGTTTGGCGACATTTAGACACATGCACAAGAGTTAAATCAATTGGAAATTTTTTAGGCCTATATCTCTTAAGGAAACTTTGATTGGTAATATGACCTTTGATCCTTATGAGATTTTGGCAGATTAGCTTTTACAGCAATATGAACCTCTGGAATTTATTATAGTATGTATAGAAGTCAGTAGCTCATACTTATAGTTATAACCTTCAAGTTGCACTTTTTTATGATTTTAAAGGAATCATGGTTAAATTATTTTAAAATGTTATGAAATTCTGGCAATGTTGACTAAATATCATATCTATACACTAGCCAGAAATTTGGAATGATTGGACATTATCTCATAGTACTTCTTATATTAAGTGAACTAGTGCACCTTGGCTTAAAAGTATATATAAAATACTATATCTTGTTGGAGAATTAAGTTTTCTTGGCCAAAAAACCTTTTAGGGCATATTAAGTTTTCTTGGGTAATGATTACATGTTGTTTGGAAAAGATTATAAGTATTTTTCTTCACAAAGTGTCTTATTGGGGATCTATTTAAAGTATTTATCTACATAGCTTATTGACCTTGGAACTGTATAAAACTTAGTCAGTGAGGTTTTATGATCATATTAAAGCTCTGATAATTTAAGTATAATTTTTGGATAATGTTTGGTTGTACTTCCCTCTTTACCTCTATTTATTACAACTATCTTGAATAAATTAATTAGGGGCTAATTCTATAAAGAAAATTAGTGAAACTTGGTATTATCTGATATTTTGGCATCTTATAGGGTTCATGAGTTCTGGGTGGCCATAACTTAAGGAAATCTAGTACTTCATATTCAAAACCACCCATGTCCTAATTTTGGGGAAAATTTAATAAATGCTAAATTAATTTGAAAAATTACAAGTTTCTGTATTTAGTCTAAATATGTCATTGTAGACCCTCAGTAATAATTTTAGGTCATTTGGATGAATATTTTAAGGTGTCACCATTCCTTCTCATCAAATAGCTTAGGTTGGTTGGAACATAGTAAAACTGCAGAATTGTGTTAACATGTGGGAAGGACATAGGGAGTTGGGTTAATGATATACTGATTTGGTAAGATGAAATATTGTTCATCATTAGGAGTCATGATGGGGAGGGTGTTGGTCTGACTAGTATTAAGTGGTGCTCGGGATCGACGAAAGATCGTCTTTCCTGTGAAGAGAGAGTCAAAATACACTAGGGTTAGATTTAGTATGACATTAAATGGGATTGGGACCTGGGTAAATACAAATAATAAAAAGTGCCTTGTGAAAGGTAATGATGAGCTTCACCTACCAACATAGTTCCTAGTGCCCCCGAAAGCCCTTCACAGGGTATACCCTGGGTAGTCCGAGGTTAACCTTAAATCGTAAGACTAAAATGAATACAAGAGTAATCAACAATATACTAAGACTTCACCTTCACTCACCCCGATGTATCGGGAGGTTAGATTGGCTAGGTTATTCGAGCGGTAGGCTCTGCGGTTGTGAAAAGGGGCAGGTTAGCCCGACAAGCCAAAGGATCGGAAGGTAGTTGTAACGGACAGGATAGTTCGAAGAGCCGATGGCTTGGGAAAATCATGATTGCATGTGCATAAACTTGCGGGTCATCAGTATTTGATGATCATTCACACCGATGTCGGTACGATGACTCAGAGGGTGTGGTTTACACATAACCAAAGGAAAGTCTGGCGGTGGGTAAGCATAGTATGTGGAGACTCTGGTGTGTCCTTCAGAGGCGTACGTAAGGGTTGGGCCTGGTAGTGTGAATACCCGCCTAGGAGTGGGGTGGCCCAAACCACAGTCTCCTTTGGACACTACGAAGGCTCCTAGAAGTGAAGCGAGTTTCCAAAATAGGGGGACTAAAGGTCTGTGCGCATAGAGTCGTGTATGTGTGTTACACTTGTGTGAATCATGGCATAACATATTACTACACTCATACTTGCATATAATCCTGACACCCCATCGTATAAATTGGTATGAGAGTTTTTATACGATGGGAGCCTTGCAAAAGACCACTTAACTTATAAGTTTGTATGGGCATTCATATAAGTTAAGGTTACTTATTTCATTGCCAACTTTATATGTACTTACTGCTTTGCTTACTCATTTACATTACTGATTCCTTATTATAGAACTGCTAGCTTGTTTTTCCTTTATAGCCTTATAGTTGTTACAATACACCTGCTTGGGTAGATGTCATCTGCTTGTTCCACTCTACTTTATTGTCCTCCGCTTTAATCATCCTTGAACGGTGCCTAGGAGTCGCGGGGGTGAGACGAGGATGATAGTGGCTGTCTTTTGACTAACGGTCTGTGGACTACGCCATTTTAAAGGACCGAGCAGTAGGAGCATCACCACTGGCATGACAAAGAGGCAGGACATGAGGAGCAGTTTCTGTGTACAAACATTACTACACAGCGATGGGTCGAGGATGGATTTCAGTTTGCTTCTGCTTAGATGTTGTGAGTTGTGAGAGAGTGATTATTTGTATTAGATATGTACCGGGCTTAAGCCCTTTTCTTTTCTACTCTCTTTCATACCTTGTACTCATTACAGACATGTTGTTATCTTCATTGCTCACTTATATATATTTGTGACTTTTGTGGACTTGATTATAATTCTCATAGTTGATATTTCTACTTCTTTGGTGATCACTAATGTCGGTAGGATCGAAATTTTGTAGTAACGACCACCCCGAGTGTCGGTGTCACCGCAGAACGTAGATTCTGGGCGTAAGACCCGCTAGCATAGCAAAAAAATTTGGTTCTTACAAATTGGTATCAGAGGTAACCTCGGTCCGTAGAGAAGACGTCCACAAAACACTGGGTCACCCCGCGCGAGCATTAGTTTGGGGACAAACTAAGTAGCAAAAGCTGTGGTGTGCCCATGTGTAAAGATCACAATATATAGTCCTTATATCAATGAGTTAGACCAACCCAACTAGGAAACTTGACTTACCAAGACGATTCTTAGTGTATCCTATTCAAAATTGACCCTAGGTATAAATTCAGTTAAGGTACGAGGATACCCGAAGCGGCTAGAGGAAGAGTCTGACGTGGGAGTAGCAACTTGAGTTTTAAACTTTGATGTCCCTACTTTACTTATCATATGGTACTATCATCTATTACCCAAATTAATAGGATAACCTTAAGGAGAATTTATGCCTTCAATCCATTAGCTGAATAGTAGGGGACTCATAGACTCAACCCTCATACCTATGACATGATTAGGTTAAGACAACCATCATACTAAATACTAAGGGTGGATAAGAATTAGAGATTAGAAAAGAACCATTTGGTACTGGGTAACATATTGACCCTAACAAGGTTGTCATTAATGGTACCCTGAAGAGTCTAAATGAATGGAGTATATCAACGAGTTTCAGGATGGAACCCCAAGTCTATAGTTGCATGCCCTAAGGATGGTGTGCATATCTAGCTCAAATATAACATAGTGATATCGAAGACACTTAGACAAAGATAAGTAGGGGCTTATCTTTTGTTTATTGGGCATATTAGTTACTAACTTGTGTTCCCTTAGTCCTAATTTAGAAAATGTGTTGTCCCAAACATAGTGATGTTGAAGTTGGTCTTATTAAACGTTACTCGGGCGATGTCATGGTAATAAGGAGGAGTAATTACGAGACTTAACTATTACAAGATACCACGTGAATTTGATGACGGGTAGTAAGATTCAGGATATTTGGGAAGATAAGACTAAATCACTATGTTGTAATATTAGAAGAATATTAACACTAGGAAATTTGAAAGGAGATAGCAGACAATATATCGAAGATGTATACCTTAAGTAAGACTCTACAGACTTAATTTAGATAGCATCAAGGACCAGAATATATAAGTTTGATGACATAGTCACGGTTATCGAGATTCATGACTTTGAATAATGGATTTTGGATTATCAAGTGTAACTACGATGAAATGGCACAAAAATTAATGAGTATTAATAATATTCTAAAAGATTCACGAGTACACCCTCTTAAATTTTGAGGACGATGGTTCATTTGACAAAATGATCATTCCCATTAATTGATAAGTTTGGATAACTCGTAAAGATGAGTTGATTGATTACTCAGGCATACTAGAAGGAATAAGAACCTAATCATGTAGAGGAAGTGTGTAGAGTCGTTGTCTACTCTCACAAACGAGAACTCAATTTACTGGAAGAAAATTGTGTTTATCAGAACGTGTATTTCCCCAGAATAAAGAAATACGCACGGTGAGGTTTGTCAGCCGGAGCAGCAGGTCCCTAGTATAGATGGCTCGGCAGCTTCTGGTCGATCAGTCCGCTTAGATTTGTTCAGGATAAATGATACGGCAGTGTGAATCTTGCGGCGAGATAAGGTTCCGGTGGTCAAGATCATGTAGGAAAATCATGCATAGGAGGAGCATACCTGGGAGCCACTGGATTTGATGCAGTAGAAGAGCCCAGATCTCTTTGCAATAGGAATAATGCCAACTCTTGAGGGATGTTAATGTTAGTTACTCTCAATAGAAACCCCGCAGGCCTAACCTGAATTTCGAAGATGAAATTTTTATTTTTGTTTATTGGGATTTGTAACATCCCATCTCCAAGTAGACCCCTAAGATGGTTTTTTCATGACTAGGTCATGACAAAATCCTAGGAAGCTCAAAGAGACTATGTCAACTTCGGAAAGAAGGTTAAGATCACCATGGTCTACAAATAACACTTTCCAATTACCCAACCTAGGGTTTGACTATAGGGCCTCACCTTGACTCTTTGACGCCACCATATCCCTAACACTTTAGACGGTTCATTGGGTCACTAAGGACCCATTGGGGTCAAACAAATAAGTCAAGTTAACCAAAGTCAACCCTAACCCTAAAATGGTCAAATTGCCCTATCTAGGGCCAGAGGACCTTCCCTTAGCCAATTTGACTCCACCTAAACCTCCCTAGCCCTAAAGGGGGTTCATTAGGTCACTAAGAATCCATTAGGGTCATTTAAAGAGGTCAAGTTGACCAAAGTCAACCCTAGCCCCAAAGTTGTCAAAGTGCCCTAATAAAGGGTCAAGTGACCACCAAGGTGTCAAACCAACCTTACCTGTCAATACCCGCATTTTCTCCGAATTTAGGAATTATCAGAGTATGAGAAAACACGCGTCATAATGCAACGTCGAGCAGGGGAAAACTGTTTACGCTCAGGCAAAACCAACTACTTTACTTTATGAAAGAATTTCATAAGTTTGATGATTAGAAAATCAGTTATATTTTAGAGGCCGTATCCCTCGGCTCGGTGGATCACCTAGTCCACAGTTAAAAACTATACTAATACGCTGCGGAAAATACTTTATTCACGATTAACATCCTAAAGAGTGCATAAGTGTCTCAAGAGGACCACTTATGCTATGCATGACTCTATATTTAATTTATATTATATATAAGAAAACGATCTTTATACGTTGTTTGGAAAATAGAGATTGAGTTTTATAAAACATACTGATCATGAGCTATACTTATAATAATAATTATAGTTTTAAAAATAACTAACAACCTAGCATAAATCCTCCTCAGAGCAAGTAGACTATCTCCAGAAAAAGGTAGCAGCAAAAGTAATATATCTAGTACAAAGGTAAAAACTACCAATGGACGCGAACAACCTGACACAACCCCACTGGCAAATATGTATGTATGTAAGAAAAGTACAGAAAACTACCTCACTAAACAAATCCCGAAGGATCTCCAAAGTCAAAGAGACCACCAGCAACACTACAGCAACCTAGCCACCAAACTGGCTACTACTCAGAACCCGAGGCATTCAAAAGAAAAAAAAAGAATACCTCAGCAAGCAAAACAAGGAAAAACTGCACGAAAGTGTCTACCAGATGATAAATGAAAGAGAAAAAACACAGTAGTAAAAGTCACAACTGCCCCAAGGCAAGACAAAAAAAAGCACTAGGTGCGAGGAAACAACATCAACCCTGCCCAGAAACAACCTCCTGTAGAGTCTACTAAGCTACCAAGAGCCCAAAATGCTGCAATCTACCAAGGAGGAAATGTCTAACACCCTAAGCTGTGGGAGATGGTAGTAGCAAAATAAACAACATGGATCCGGGTTGAAGGAAAACTCAGTCCCCCCAACCACCATTTCAAAGCCAACAAGCTCAAGGGTCTACATGTGAAAGCACTAGGGACCTCCCACCCCTTGCCCAGCCTGTACCTTGAGCAAGATAGAAGAAAAAGGGTGGCCACAGCTAAATTACATAACACCTCCCCCATGAAGAGCTTAAAACCACCACTACTAACCACGACCCACGATTCGGCCTTTAGGAAAGAAAAAAAATGGCTGACAAGGAAACTCAAAACATAAACAAGGAATTCACTAGGGAATGACCATCGAGGTAGGGAAAAAGTGTTGAAATGACTCAACACAGCTTGGCGTTGAGTGGGACCCACTCAACACCTAACTAGACCTTGACATTGAGTGAGTTAGCCTCACTTAGTGCCAGAACAAGCATGGCATTGAGTGAAGTTCACTCATTCAACACCCTCCAGAAGAATAACTCTTGCGTTGAGAGAGCTAGCCTCACTCAACGCCAAAACATGCATGGCATTGAGTGAGGTTCACTCACTCAATGCCTCCCGCAAGAATACTCTAGCATTGAGTGAGCTAACCTCACTCAACGCAAAAGCAGCCATGGCGTTGAGTGAGGCACACTCACTCAACGCCCTGGTACTTAACCACAATCAGAGAAAGTGGCATTGAGTGAGCTGGCCTCACTCAATGCCAAAACAGCAATGGCATTGAGTGAAGCTCACTCACTTAACGCTCTTACACTTAGCCGCAAAATAAAACTGCATCGTTGAGTGAGTACACCTCACTCAATGCCAAAACAGCAATAGCGTTGAGTGAGGTCGTCTCACTCAATGCTAGAAGTTCTGGCCACGAAGAAGGGCTGTGGCATTGAGTAAGTCTACCTCACTCAATACTAAAGCAGAAATGGCGTTGAGTGAGGTTCACTCACTCAACGTCACGGGACTTGGCCGCAAATTTGCTTGCGGCGTTGAGTGAAGTCACCTCACTCAATGCCAAAACAGAAATGGCGTTGAGTGAGGTCGACTCACTCAACGCCAAAGTACTTAGCCGCTAGTAGGGCCACGACGTTGAGTGAGTCCACCTCACTCAATGCCCCAGTACTTAGCCAAAATTTCAAACTAGCTACAGCTGTGGCGTTGAGTGTATGCACCACACTCAACGCCAAACCCGCAAAGGCTTTGAGTGTGTGCACCACACTCAATGCCGGTCAGACAGAGAGTCCAAATCTTGCTCTTTCCCAGACACACAGCAGGCACCCCCCTCCTACTCTCTCTCTTGGCTTCACCCGCAAGCAGCAACCAGACTGAAATCTGGAGTTTATATTAGCGGCATTATGCCGGCGGGTTGGGCACCAACATCACAAAGAAGGGGGCTCATTAGAAGAAACTAAGCCCTAAAATTCAGCAAGATAAAAGAACAGCTTGGCCTCTACCCTAGGGCTAACCGAGATTTTTCAATTTAGCAAGAGAATAAAAATAGCAAGGGCAAGAATACCACTTGCCTCGATATCCAGCGAAGCTTGGACGACTTTCCCTCCTCTTCACTCGGCACTAGCAGCAGCAACACCTAAAAGAACCTAACAAGCAACCCGCACTTAAATGGCGGAAATCCACAAGACCCAAAAATCCAAGTCTCCTAAAACTCCACGAAAATCAAATCTCTTACCGTCGAAATGTAGATCTGAGCGAGAGCAAGCCAACGCCGCTTTCGGAAACGAATTCCGTCCACGAAAGCTCCCGAAATCGCCGGCTGAAGGCTAGGGCAGTCCGCCGTTTCCGCCTCTGCTTTCCACAAACTGGAGCAGCAAAAATTGCACACTTCGTCAGTCTATCCACTATAACCCAAATAGAATCAAATCTCCTCGGGGATTTCGGTAAGCCCGTGATGAAATCCATAGATATACTTTCCCACTTCCAAGTTGGGATCTCTAACAAAGTCAACTTGAAACCAGGCCTTCCATGATTGGCTTTCACACGCATGCAAGTGTGGCACTCAGCAACAAATCGGGCTATATCACCTTTCATGCCATACTACCAGGCAATTTGCTTTAAGTCACGATACATCTTCGTAGATCCTGGATGGTAGGCAACGCTGGATCCATGAGCCTCTCTGCAAATCATACCTCTTATGTCCCCAACAGCGGGGATCCAAAATCTGTCGCGGTACTTCAAAGTACCCGTATCATCGATAGCAAAGTCTGGCAACTCCTCCTTCTCGGTCCTGGTGAATAAGTGCAGAAGATCCGGATCGTCCTTGTGGTGCAGTTTTGTCAAAGAAATCCAAGACGGCTCTGCCACTGATAAAATACTCTGCAAGCCACAGCATCCCACTGATATATCCATAAGGAGGAACTCCTCCACTAAACGATCGGCAGAGAGGTTAAAGATTTTTCCCTTCTTTCGGCTCAGGGCGTCGACCACCACATTGGCCTTGCTTGGATGATACTGGATCTCTACATCATAATCAGCCACATACTCTAGCCACCACCGCTGGCGTAGATTCAACTCCTTCTTCGTGAACATGTACTTCAGGCTCTTATGGTCAGTGAAGATCTTGCACTGAGCCCCATAAAGTAGATGCCTCCACAACTTCAACGCATAGATTACCGCTGCAAACTCAAGGTCATGCATAGGATAATTCTTCTCATAAGTCTTCAGTTGCCTTGACCCATAGGCAATCACCTTTCCAACCTGTATTAATATGCATCCATGACCTACATGCGAAGCATCCACGTATACATCATAATCCACACCCTCAGTAGGCAGGGTCAGAACGGGAGCAGTGCACAATCTCTTCTTTAACTCCAAAAAGGCTTCTTTGCACTTCTCGCTCCAAACAAAAACCACGTTCTTCTGAGTCAGCTTGGTCAAAGGTGTAGCTAGGGAAGAGAAACCCTCCACGAACCTCCTGTAGTAGCCAGCCAACCCTAGGAATCTCCTGATCTCCTTAGGCGTATTCGGCCTACTCCAATCCATCACTGCTGCGATCTTTTCTGGGTTGACCGAGATCCCCTCCTTGTTCACCACGTGGCCTAGAAATTAAACCTGAGGCAACCAAAATTCGCACTTGCTCAGCTTGGCGAATAACTTGTGATTCCTCAACTCCGATAGAACCAAGCGCATATGCTGCTCATACTCCTCAGCGCTGCGAGAACAAACCAGCACGTCATCGATGAAGATCACCACAAACTTGTCTAAGAAATCCTTGAACACCCGGTTCATCATATCCATGAAGGCTGATGGTTCGTTGGTCAAACCAAACGACATCACCAAGAACTCAAAGTGTCCATGCCTCGATCTAAATGCAGTCCGTGGAATATCTGCCTCACGGATCCTGAGCTGATGATAGCCAGAACGAAGATCGATCTTGGAGAACACCGTGCTACCGCGCAACTGGTCAAATAAATCATCGATCCTCGGCAGAGGGTTCGTGTTCTTAATGGTGACTTTGTTCAACTCCCTATAGTCGATGCAAAGCCGCATCGACCCATCTTTCTTCTTCACAAACAGTACAGGAGCACCCCAAGGCGACGAACTCTGCCTGATAAATCCCTTTGCCAATAGCTAATCCAACTGAACTCGCAACTCCTCTAACAAACGAAGGGCCATCCAGTACGGCGCCTTAGTAATAGGACACATACCCGGCTCTAAATCAATCACAAACTCCACATCTCGCTCGGGAGGAAGATTAGGAAGATCATCCGGAAAAACATCGGCAAAATCACGAACAACTGGAATCTCCTCCAAGCGCGGTACAATTACAAAGGTCCCAACCACCGAGACCAAACAATCAAAACAATCCGAAATAAACAGTTTCTGAGCGCATACCGCAGAGATGACAGGAGAATCCTGGCACAGATCAGCATACACGCTTACGGACTGACCGTCGTCCCTGATGAAGTCCAAGCGCTTCCCCTTGCACTGAATGACTGCACCATACCTAGACAGCCAGTCCATGCCCAGAATAACCTCGAAGTCCTCTAGATCAATCATCTTCAGGTCTGCCTTCGCAAGGAAGTCCCCCAACAAAATAGGGCAATCAAACATGCCCAAATCTGACAACACAGATTCACCATAGGGGAACTTGACACAGAAGGTATCCCGAACTCGATCTAAAGTCAACTGATGTCGCTCTACAAAGGCTCTAGCCACGAACGAGTGGGTAGCGCCGGAGTCAAACAGAACACGCGCCCAGCGATTCTTCACCTTAAATTTCCCTATAGGAGCATATATAACTAAGGAACTACCACAACAATACTGCAAACATTCTAGTAAAACAAGAACAAAACCTTCAGGCTGGAAAAACAACTAACCTGAGATGACCTGAGTCGAAGCTTGAGCCTCCTCGGAAGAGATCACGTTCAGCTTTCCCTTTCCCTTGTCCATAAGCTGAGGTGGAGGTAATACCTATAGTGGAACTGCATGAAGAGCAGGCTGGACTTGAGGACACCTAGACTTGATGTGTCCCTTCTGCCCACACTGAAAGCAGACTTTTTCCTTGGACCACCACTGCGCCGCATCATGCCCGGTTTGCTTGCAAATAGAACAGGAGACATCTCTCCTAGGAGCACCCTGAATTGCATGAACCTGCTTCTTCCTCTGAGCTGCTGCCTTCTTGAAACATCTCTCGACAGGATGGCCTGACCGGCCACAGAAGCTGCACACCACTTTGTTCTTATTTCCTGTAGCCGCACCGGGTACCTGGGGTTTCTTCTCCTCCATAGACTTCCTCTTATCCTTCCTCATTTGCTGGCCTCTACTCTTTGCGGTCTCAATAGACTCTACCTTCAGAGCAACCTCCACAACTCCTGCATAAGTCTCTGACCCATAAGCACTGGTCAACTGCTGCACCTCGCTCCTCAAGCCACCGAGAAATCGCTTAACTCGATCAGCCTCAATGCTGACCAATCGAGGGGCAAAACAGCTCAACTTGTTGAACTCTATCTCATACTCAACCACTGTGAGTTGCCTTTGCTTCAGATGGAGGAAGTCATTCATGAGGCGGTCACGCTCGACCGAGGGTAAGAACTTCCTCAACAGCATCTCCTTGAACACTTCCCAAGAGCATCCATCTACCAAGCTATCCTTTTCTCTTAGCCACCAACTCTTTGCCAAACCTTTAAGCTGATAGGCGGCTATCATCACCCTCTGGTCATCTGCAATCCCGGAGTACGAGAACATCTCCTCCATGGAGATCAGCCAATCGTCTATGACCATAAAGTCTGCCTTCCCATCTTAAGTGGGAGGGCTCAGCCTCTAAAACTTCGAGATGAAGGCCATCTTTGCTGGCACCACCACTGGAGGTCTTAATGGTACAGGAGGAGGAGGGACAGCTAACCCCCTGCAGGACCATGTACTCCTTGAGTCTGACCTGCCACAACCGCCACCAGGGACTGAATCTGGGCCTGCATCTCTACCATCTGCCTGATCATTTTATTGTTACTCTGCCGTAGGCTCTCCATCACCGCGTCATTCTGAGCACCAGATGACTCACCCTCAGACAGGGGAGTCGATCGAGTCGCAGGATGCCTCGCCATCCTAAAATCATAAAAACACTAGTTAGATCCTAATACAACGGCTAGAACCAACTACAAGTACAGACAATACATATATAGATATAAACTTAAAGCGGCTAAACTTGCTCTGGGAGTTTATCTTTTTACAAAAATTGATGTTATGCCCTAACCTAGGATGGTTAACCATCACCATACTAATTCATGTGCCTAGATCGGGAATGCATGACTTTATATTACTTTTGACTTGAAAGCTTATGTGTGTACATATGTCGTCCTGCCAGTCTTTAGCTTGGCACGTTGTGCTTATTCAATGTTATGCTATGCATGTTTGTGCTATGCATTCTAAAAAAGGCCCTAATTCATGTTATGAGTGGCGTACACATGAAAATGTTATGCATCCCAAACGACATAACATTCTTATGCAACGAAAAAGAAAACGAGCTAGCCGCAGCCATGTGGTGAGGTTCTGCATCCCATACTACATAACCCTCACATGTTGCCCCTATGGTGGATTCATATACGAATACATATTATGCATCCCATACTACATAATATGCCCCGTATACTTCATGTTATGCTATGAGTGTAGTGTTCATGCTTTTGCTAAGTCGTGCTGATGACATATCGGTGTGTGATTGATATGATGCTGAACTACTAATGCAATCAAAGGAAGGTTGCCCGAATGACTTGTCAAGCAACCTCCCTCTGATACCAACTGTCACAACCCGCATTCTATTCGAATTTAGGAATTATCAAATTATGAGAAAACATGCGTCATGATGCCACGTCGAGCAGGGGATAACTGCTGATGCTCAGGCAAAACCAACTACTTTACTTTATGAAAGAATTTCATAAGTTTGATGATTAGAAAATCAGTTATATTTTAGTGGCTGTATCCCTCGGCTCGGTGGATAACCTAGTCCACAGTTAAAAACTATACTTATACGCTGCAGAAAATACTTTATTTAGGATTAACATCCTAAGGAGTGCATAAGTGTCCCAAGAGGACCACTTATGCTATGCAAGACTCTACATTTAATTTATATTATATATAAGAAAACGATCTTTATACGTTGTTTAGAAAATAGTGATTGAGTTTTATAAAACATGCTGATCATGAGCTATACTTATAATAATAATTGTAGTTTTAAAAATAACTAGCAACCTAGCATAAATCCTCCTCAGAGCAAGTAGACTATCTTTAGAAAATGGTAGCAGCAAAAGTAATATATCTAGTACAAAGGTAAAAACTACCAGTGGGCGCCAACAACCTGACACGAACCCACTGACAAAAATGTATGTCTGTAAGAAAAGTGCAGAAAACTACCTAACTAAACAAATCCCGAAGGATCTCCAAAGTCAAAGAGACCACCAGCAACACCACAGCAACCTAGCCACCAAACAGGCTACTGCTTAGAACCTGAGGCATTCAAAAGAAAAAAAAATACCTCAGCAAGTAAAACAATGAAAAACTGCACGAAAGTGTCTACCAGATGATAAATGAAAGAGGAAAAACACAGCAGTAAAAGTCACAACTGCCCCAAGGCAAGACAAAAAGAAATGCACTAGGTGCGAGGAAACAGCATCAACCCTGCCCAGAAACTACCTCCTGCAGAGTCTACTAAGCTACCAAGAGCCCAAAATGCTGTAATCTACCAAGGAAGAAACGTCTAACACCCTAAGTTATGGGAGATGGTAGTAGCAAAATAAACAACATGGATCCGGGTTGAAGGTAAACTCAGTCCCCCAACCACCATTTCAAAGCCAACAAGCTCAAGGGTCTACATGTGAAAGCACTAGGGACCTCCACCCCTTTTCCCAGCCCATACATTGAGCAAGATAGAAGAAAAAGTATGGCCATGGCTAAATTACACAACACCTCCCCCATGAAGAGATTCAAACCACCACTACTAACCACGACCCACGATTCGGCCTTTAGGAAAGAAAAAATATGGCTGACAAGGAAACTCAAAACATAAACAAGGAATTCACTAGGGAACGAAAATCGAGGTAGGGAAAAAGTGTTGAAATGACTCAACACGGCTTGGCGTTGAGTGGGACCCACTCAACGCCAAACTAGACCTTGACGTTGAGTGAGTTAGCCTCACTTAGCGCCAGAACAAGCATGGTGTTGAGTGAATTTCACTCATTCAACGCCCTCCAAAAGAACAACTCTGCCGTTGAGTGAGCTAGCCTCACTCAACGCAAAAACAGGCATGGCGTTGAGTGAGGTTCACTCACTCAATGCCTCCCGCAAGAATACTATGGCGTTGAGTGAGTTAACCTCACTCAACGCTAAAACAGCCATGGCATTGAGTGAGGCACACTCACTCAATGCCCTGGTACTTAACCATAATCAGAGAAAGTGGCGTTGAGTGAGCTGGCCTCACTCTATGCCAAAACGCAATGGAGTTGAGTGAAGCTCACTCACTCAACGCCCTTACACTTAGTCGCAAAAGAAAACTGCGGCGTTTAGTGAGTACACCTCACTCAACGCCAAAACAGCAATGGCTTTGAGTGAGGTCGTCTCACTCAATGCCAGAAGTTCTGGCTACGAAGAAGGGCTGTGGCGTTGAGTGAGTCTTCCTCACTCAACGGCAAAGTAGAAGTGGCATTGAGTGAGGTTCACTCACTCAATGCCATGGGACTTGGCCGCAAATTTGCTTACGACATTGAGTGAAGTCACCTCACTCAATGCCAAAATGGAAATGGCGTTGAGTGAGTTCGACTCACTCAACGACAAAGTACTTAACCGCTAGCAGGGGCTACGGCGTTGAGTGAGTCCACCTCACTCAACGCCCCAGTACTTAGCCAAAATTTCAAACTAGATATAGTTGTGGCGTTGAGTGTATGCACCACACTCAACGCATAACCCGCAAAGGCTTTGAGTGTGTGCACCACACTCAACGCCGGCTAGACAGAGAGTCCAAATCTGGCTCTTTCCCAGACACACAGCAGGCACCCCTCCTACTCTCTCTCTCGGCTTCACCCGCAAGCAGCAACCAGACTGAAATCTGGAGTTTATATTAGCGGTATTACGCCGGTGGGTTGGGCACCAACAACACAAAGAAGGGGGGGCTCATTAGGAGAAACTTCGCCCTAAAATTTAGCAAGATAAAAGAACAGCTTGGCCTCTACCCTAGGGCTAACTGGGATTTTTCAATTCAGCAAGAGAATAAAAATGGAAAGGGCAAGAATACCACTTGACTCGATTTCCGGTGAAGCTTGGACGACTTAACATCCTCTTCACTCGGCACTAGCAGCAGCAGCACCTAAAAGCACCTAACAAGCAACCTGCACTTAAATGGCGGAAATTTACAAGACTCGAAAATCCAAGTCTCCTAAAACTCCACGAAAATCGAATCTCTTACCGTCAAAACGTAGATCTGAGCGAGAGCAACCCAACACCGCTTTCAGAAACGAATTCCATCCACGAAAGCTCCTGAAATCGCCGGCTGAAGGCTAGGGCAGTCCGCCGTTTCCGCCTCTACTTTCCGCGAACTGGAGCAGTGGTTATAGGTCTCGGGAAGGAGGAAAGAGTGGGCCCACCACTCCAAGTAAAGCTTTTATATAAGCTTTAAACACGCCGATTCAGCATAACTGAAGCCTAGCCGCCGGTTCTCTTATTAAAATAAGAGAATTTTCTAATAGTCTTTACTAATGGCACACCCAAAACGACACGAAAACCGAATTACCTCGGAATTCAACGAAATTCGCACCGTAGCTAAATACCCACACTACGAACACATCGGCGAGGTCGAAATTAACTTTTGACGAACAGAACTCGAGTTATACCCACCTAAAGCCAAAACAGAAGCATCCCCCAAGAGGCCACACCGGGTCACCCAAAACAACTCGGCTTGCTAGGGAGACCTTGCCCATAGGCTACAAAATAGGCCACTCAGTTCTAAGGAGCTAAACCACACTCCACAAATGGCACAAGCCACGAAAATGCGTCACCGTAATGCCAAGCGAGAATAAAATAGTTGCAGAAAAATCGGGGGCGTTACATTACCCAAGTCTCCCTAAACCTTAGGAAAGGCCAATAGGTCACTAAGGACCAATTGGTGTCAACCCAAAAGGTCAAATTTACCGAAGTCAACTCAACCCTAAAATAGGTCAAACTAGCCTAAATGACCTAACCAAGCCCAAGCCACTTGGGCTAATCCAAACTTGAGGGTCCCATTAACTATAGGGGGCTGATTTTTACATGGAATGCCATTCATTTTTTGTAAATGGTGACTAGAAGAGAGAAAGCTCATTTTCCCTTTAATGGAGGAGAGAGAAAGAGAGAGAAAAAGGGTCATTCATAGCTTGGAAGGCCAAGGTGCCTCCTCTCTTCATCTCCAATGGCTTGATTCATCTCTCCCATCAGTTCTGAGAAGATCAAGGGGTTTTCTAGGCCATTTAGTGGCTGTGTGCAGTGAACTCCACCATGGCCGAACATTTACTTTCAAGGCTATTAATGGCATTGATGTCATGGCCACTCCCCTCCCCCAATTGGCTATTTTAAAAGCCTGACAAAGATGAGGGGAGACATTTCCACCCTTACCCTGAAGAACTTGAAGCATTTGGTTGCGTTGTTGCAGAGCACCCGATAGCTCCACCGCGGCCATGGCGCACCACCACTAAACACGTCGGCAAGCCCGGTTACAGGTCCACTTCTCCTCCTCTCCCTTTGTGGTATAATCCTAGATCAATTAGGAGAGAAATCGGGCTCAATTGAGCCCGATTGGGAGAGAAAAATTTCAGAATTTTCATGGTTTTTATATCTTGCAGGTTCGGCGGAAACCGCCCCTCCAGCGGCCGTGCTGCCCTCCGGTGATAGCCACCACCTCAACTGAGGTGGTGGTGGAAAGCCGGGGAGGGTACTGGATTGCTGGAAAAAGCCGCTGGAATAGGTTCTAGGTCGGGATAATCATGGCCTTTGGTTGGAGGTTAAATATGACCTCTGGACCGTTGGATCTGCTTTATTATAAATTATTAAATTGCGTATTTTTAACCCTTTACTGTGCACCCTTTAAATTTAATAAATACGGCCCTTAGGGGCTGAACATTGAAAAGTAGCCAACATGAAAATTGTATCCCTTGAAGTCTACTTTATTATAAAATTAAGTTCAACCTATTTGTATTAGTGGTCTGTCCACAGCACTCAATATGGTACAGTCTATGCATAGGGATAGTCAGATACTAAATTGAGTGCCCCCACTAAACCACTTGCCTAAATGATTTGAAATTTGGGATTGAAGTCACTCTTACCTATACTTATATTATATATAAAAATGGGAATTTTTGTAAAACATTTTTCTATAGTTTTTGTAAAAAAATAATAAAATAGGTGTGAATTAATTAAGGGATTTGTGGACCTCTTAATCAACCAAAATTTTGGTGAATGGTCCTTAGGGTTAATATATGGCTCTGGTAAAAATATCAACCCATTTGGGGATGGTTTGAATAGGTATTTGTATGACCAAAGTTTGGTCCCTTAAGGGTAAATTAGGGCAAAAGGGTACTTGGGGGATAGAGGGGGATGGAGGGGCCAATTCTCACCCAAAAGGGTTGGGACTTTGGCCAGAGCCCCAAGGTCAGTTAAAACACCCTCACATGGAGTTTGAGGTTGGGTAGGGTGGATTGGACCTAGGAACCTAGTTCAAACCCTAAGGTTGAACTTTAGGGGTTTGTGAAGGACATAGGGTGATATGTCTTTGTATAGACTTTAAGTTTAGTCCATGTGATCTTAGGTTGGTGGATAGCACTAGGAAGAAGTTTGGTGATATTTATACACATGCACACAACTTAAATCTATTGGAAATTGTTTAGGCCTATATCTCTTAAGGAAAAGTTGAAAGGTCATATGAACTTGGATCCTTATGAGATTTTGGCTGATGAGTTTTTATAGCAATATGAACCTCTGGAATTTATTATAGGATTTATAGAAGTTAGTAGCTTATACTTATAATTATAACCTTCAAGTTGCCCTTTTTTATGATTTTAAAGTAATCATGGTTAAATTATCTTATAATGTTATGAAACTCTGGCAATGTTGACTAAATATTATATCTATTCACTATCCAGAAATTTGAAATGATTGGACATTATCTCATAGTACTTCTGTGTTAAGTGAACTAGTGCAACTTGTCTTAAAAATTGATAATAAATACTATATCTTGTTGGAGAATTAATTTTTCTTGGCCAGAGAACTATTTATGGCATATTAAAGCTTGGGTAATTATTACATGTTGTTTGGAAAAGATTATAAGTATGTTTCTTCACAAAGTGTCTTATTATTGATCTATTTGAAGTATTTATCTACATAGCTTAATGACCTTGGAATTAAATGAAACATAGTCAGTAAGGTTTTATGATCATATTAAAGCTCTGGTAATTTTTGTATAATTTTTAGATAATGTTTGGTTGTACTTCCCTCTTTACCTCTATTTATTGCAATTATCTTGAATAAAATAATTAGGGGTAATTCATTAAATAAAATTAGTGTAACTTGGTATTCTCTAATATTTTGGCATCTTATAGTCTTCATGATTTTTGGGTGGCCATAACTTAAGGAAATCTAGTACTTCATGTTCAAAACCACCCATGGCCTAATTTTAGGGAACATTTAATAAATGCTGAATTAATTAGGAAAATTACAAGTTCCTGGATTTAGTCCAAATATGTCATGATAGACCCTTAATAATAATCTTAGGTTATTTGGATGAATATTTGAAGGGGTCACCTTTCCTACTAATCAAATAACTTAGGTTGGTCGGCACATAGCAAAATTGCAGAATTGTGTTAACATATGGGAAGGACATAGGGAATTGGGTTAATGATATACTGATTTGGTAAGGTGAAATTGAGTTCATCATTAGGAGTCATGATGGGGAGGGTGTTGGTCTGACTAGTGTTAAGTGTTTCTAGAGATCGATGAAAGATCGTCTTTCTTGTGAAGAGAGAGAGTCAAAATACACTAGGGTTATATTTAGTATGACATTAAATGGGATTGGTACCTCGGTAAATAAAAATAATAATAAGTGCCTTGCGAGAGAGAATGATGGGCTAAAACTATCAACATAGTTCCTATTGCCCCTAAGGGCCCTTCACAGGGTATACCCTGGGTAGTACAAGGTTTACCTTAAACAGTAAGACTAAAATGAATACAAGAGTAATCAGCAATATACAAGGACTTCACCTTCACTCAGCCCGATGTCTCGGGAGGTTAGCTTGGCTAGGTTATCCAAGCGGTAGGCTCGGTGGTTGTGAAAAGGGGCAGGTTAGCCCGGCTAGTTGAAGGCTCGGAAGGTAGTTGTAATGGACATGATAGTCCGAGGAGCCGTTGGCTTAGGAAATTCATGATTACATGTGCATAAAGTGGTGGGTCTGCGGTATTTGACAATCATTCACACCAACATTGGTACACTAACTTGGCGGGTGTGGTTTACACATAACCAAGGTAAAGTCTGGCAGTGGGTCAAAAAAGTATGTGGAGACTCTGGTGTGTCCTTCAGAGGCGTACGTAAGGGCTAGTCCTGGTAGTGTGAATACCCGCCTAGTAGTGGGGTGTCCCGACCCACTTTCTCCGTTGGCCATTATAGTGGCTCCTAGGAGTGAAGCTAGCTTCCAAAATGGGGGAACTAAAGGTCTGTGTGCATAGAGTCATGTGCGTGTGTTGTACTTGCGTGAATCATGGCATAACATATCACTACACTCATACCTGCATATAATCCTGACACCCCCATCATATAAATTAGTATGGGACTTTTTATACGATGGGAGCCTTGCAAAAGACCCCTTAACTTATAAATTTGTATGGGCATTCATATAAGTTAAGGTTACTTATCTCATTATCTAATTTACATGTACTTACTGCTCTACTCACTCATTTACATTAGTGATTCATTATTATAGAACTACTAGCTTGCTTTTCCTTTATAGCCTTATAGTTGTTACAATACACCTGCTAGGGTAGTTTTCAAATGCTTGTTCCACTCTACTTTGTTGTCCTCCACTTTCATCTTCCCAGCACAGTGCCTAGGATTCGCAGGGGTGAGGCGAGGATGATAGTGGCGTAGTTTTTTGACTAATGGTCAGTAGACCACATCCTTTTAGGGGACCGAGTAGTAGGAGCATCAGCACCGCTAGGAAAAGGAGGCAGGACATGAGGATCAGTTGTTGTGTACTACCATTACTACACAACGATGGGTCGAGGATGGTTTTCAGTTTTCTTCTGCTTAGATGTTGTGAGTTGTGAGAGAGTGATCATTTGTATTAGATACGTATCGGTCTTAAGCCCTTTTATTTTCTACTCTCTTTCATACCTTGTACTCATTGTATATTGATGTGATCCTCATTGCTCACTTATATATATCTGTGACTTTTGTGGACTTGATTATAATTGTCATAGTTGATATTTCTACTTATTTGCTGATCACTAATGTCAGCAGGATCGGCATTTTGTAGTGACGACTACCCCGAGTGTCGGTGTCACCACAAAACGATGATTCTATGCGTAAGACCCGATAGTGTAGAAAAAATATGTGATCTTACAATGGGTGTGATTAAATGGTCACTTTCCATTATAATGGCCAGGAATTTAACATGCTTGAGCCGCACCTGCACCTGCACCTTTTTTATCTGGCATGAGAAGGACTTATTTTTATGACTTGTGATTTTCAAGGATGAGGACTTAGGATTGATAGAGGGTGCGCCATCCCAATACTAGAATGCATTATGATTCTACAAGGCACTGTGGTGGCTTTTTGATCGATGAGCATTATACAAGACTCCTATCTTGAAAATAGTCATGACTAAGGAGTGTTTTATGCCCAAAGTAGTTGCCCTATGGTTATGCTAGAGCACAAGATTACTGATACCACATGATGTCTACCCTGCCAAAAATTCATCAACAAATAACATAATTTGAATATATACAGAAGTAGAAAGATATTGGAAGTAATATAGGCATACATGATATATCAACATGAATAGTATATATACAAAAGTCCAAATGATTTAAGTATAATGAAAACTTTGGGCTAACATATGCTCTACACAATGCCAATTAAACTAAGGTAGGTTATGTGAATCAGCTCACTACTATCTCTGGTTGCGGTAAAAGCATCCACCATTAGTACCACCATCATTTTCTTTGCATCTTCAATATCCACCACTAACCTGCAGATAGTGTTGCAACATTTACTACTCCTCATCCTTGGGTTGTGATAATGAACTATTAGTCTAAAAAGAGTTAGTGGGTTCATCCCTCTCCCCTAATGTTCCATAAAGCACTAGGTGGAAGTAATGCAAATAAAGATGCAAGTGTTAGTGCATGTGACAATAAATATATAACGAATTGCAGTGTATAAAATCTAGCAATATAAGTAGTACAATAGAATTGAAAGGTAAGATTTGTAATATAAACAAATGAATGTAACTTATCATAAAAAAATCATATACATACTTTGTAAATTAGTGTTTCTCTAGTTTGGCATGTTTAATTGTGAGCTACTAAACTTTCTATAGACAATTGTACTTTGAATGTGGGCCTTTGTGTAGTTATTTTGATTGCTTTCTGTCATCTCTTATTACTTATATGTTTTTGAGATCTACTATGTGGCATTTAGTCTTCCTTGCTTCTTATAGTGTATTCTTTTTGTGGTGGGATAGTGATTCACTTATCATCATCATCGGTTTGTAATGTTTGGTGAGAATAACAAGAGAGGGTTGAGACGTTCATACCTCCACTCTTCTATTATTTCCTTTTTTGTTGTGGATTAACGGTGGTGTGTGATAAGATCCTCTTATCGTCCCTAATTTCTGAATGGTTCTTATAGGTAGATTGAAAAGAATTAGAGGGGAAAGAATAACTATAAGAGAGATCAGTATTTTCAGAAAGTCATTTTGTATATATACTTATATTCAATCCTTGCCTTCAAAATTCAAAATTCTCTTCAATATTGCAATACTGAAGTATTACAATTCTTTATTAATTTTATTAACATAATATCCTATATTCTAGGAATATAATTTTTTAAATTTTGTGTATTCCTTTCTTATGCTTGCAACAACTCAATTTGGATAACAATATCCTTTTATTATATCCTAAAAATACTTGAGAGAACCTAAATTGGTGGCTTTATCTATGTTTTGAATAGATATAATTTGCTCTGAATGCGAAGTAGTGTGCATACGCTGAGAACTAATTTGGCAAACGTTGAGTGTTTTTCACGTTTCCTATTGTTGCTCTTTTTGTACATAGATAAATTCTCGTGTGTTAGCGACTAGGCCGTGTGAGGCTTAGGGAGATAATTTGCCACGGTGTTGGCGATTAGGTCCTGTAAGACTGAGGGAAGAATTCTCCTTGAGAGTAGGCAATTAGTTCTAGGTAGTAGGTCTAGGGGCATCCCTAGGCCTATCTAGGGATAGATAAGGAAGATCCAATCGGTTTCTTGGGAAAAACCCTGATAATTTACTTAACAAATTATATTAAAGTGATTTACACCCTATATTAATTACTCGTGTTGTATAGAGAGGGTAATATGCTCATAAGAGTTCTAGTAAGGTAATAGAGTCAAGGACATGAGCTAGGCAGCATAAATTATAGGGGAAAATCAAAAAAGGTAATCTTGCATCGACTAGAAGTCAACGGAACATCAATCAGGTATCGACGTTACTTTGACATGAATTCAGAGCAACCACATATGCTAAAATCGAGGTTCCTTCAAGATAAAAATTGATGCATACGTCGATAAGATATCGACGCAACTTCAACTATAGTCTTATTCTATACAAAAGCAAGAAGTTGGCGATACTCTTACATGAAGTCAATGTTGTGTTTTGTACAGTCCAAAGTTAAAATTTTCAAAGAATTGTTTCATGCTCAATTCTAGGAACTTCCATGGAATTTATTCAAACCGTTTTAACTATTGGAAGATAGACTAAAGAACATATTTCTCTATGATATTCAGAGATAATTTTATAGATAGTTTTGAAGAAAAAATCAATATTAATGGAATCCTTTATTTTGAAGAATACATCAGCATTCCTTCTGAAGACTTTATGCCATGAAAGGGACAATTCAAAGTAATTTAGAGATAATATAATCAAAGAAGGGAATGCAAAACAAACACACGAATGTACAAAACAAGAATAGAGACTGACAGTCGACTGTTCTTCATCTTCTTCATCTTTTCAATACTCAATCTTCTCTGCTAGTTCTTAAGCCAACAATCAAGAAGAATATTGATAAAGCATAATTTAGCTTTATTTATTAGGGTTAATTTATGTATTTTCTTATTTAAATAGGTTTAGATAATTAATTATAAGGTTATAATTAGCTTCTTTTTGAAAATCTTGATCTAACATAACTTAATTTGATTTTTATAGAAAAAAGATTTTTTGGAAAATTTTCATATTACACGCCTCCAGGTCACAGGCGTGACCTGGGCATGTACCCTAATCCCAAGGATGAAGATGATCCAGAGCAAAAATCCAGAAAAATTCAAGTACACGCCTGTGCCCCATGGCCACGCCCGTGTCTCGCGAACGTGTCCCACCAAGTCCCAACCCAACTAGACGCAGTGCTGCTTTTACTAACCTATAGCCCACCATATGTATTATGCCCCCCAGTCATGGGCGTGACAAGGGGGCTTGTTCACAAATTCTCAAGCCATTAGCCGCCCCATTAGAATTCCTCAAGCCAAAGTCAGCTAAACATTACACCCCCCCCCCCAATCACAAGCACATAAGGGGGTGTGCACTTCCTAAAAATTTTTCAATAAATTCTAGAGAGCTCCTTGAGTCCAGGATCTAGATTTTGTGAGAGGGGAGGTGCTGCTAGTTTCATTTCTTACTATTTTTATACTTTTTCTCCTTAATTTCTTTTGTTTTCACTCTCACTCTCTCTCACTCTCTCTCTCTCTCTTCATTTCAATCTTTCTTAACTTAGCTTTTCATGCAATGCTTCTAGCTTCCTTGTAATTTTCTTTTACTAGTGTTGTAGTAGTCCTTCCTTAGCCCCTTTTTCTTGCAATTGTAATTTTATTTTGGACTTGTAATTCACTTTGGATTATTAATGAATTTTTGTGACTTCCCATTCTCTTAATCTCTTTATCCTTTTCTCTTTAATTTTTCAAGAACTCTCTTTTATGAACTTGTAATTCATTTTTGATAGTTTAGTGGTGGTTTACTTAATCCTTTTCACTTATCATTTTGTTGAAGAAAAGAAAAAAATAGTTCTCTTTCTCCTACTCTCTCTTTCTCTTTCTACTTTAATTTTCATGCAAACTTATTACTCATCTTCCTCTTACCTCTCTACCATGATTAACTAAACTCATATTAGCACTCAATCATGATGATATGAGGTTGAGATAATCAAGTTATGATGTCTTAAGTTTTCTTTTTCTTCTAAGTAATTACCTTAGATTTATCCTTGATTTTTAAAGTAGTGAGACTATATTATCGATATATAGTTTTCACTTATGTTTTCATTCTTAGTTAGCGGAGAGGCTCAAAGTTTGAATCAATCACTCAAGGGTAAAGAGAGTTACATGCATCCCTCGAGAGAAACGATGTAAATCTCTTGGATTTGATTCAAATCCAATAGCGGGGTTCAATACTTAGACGAGCTTTAGATATTAGATTTGTAACGAGAGTTCTATCGAATCTTCTTAAACTCAATTGAGAACTTCTTCAAGCGAAGCATGTTCATGCTTTGAGAACCTCCATGGTTAAGGTACTTTTACTTTAAAAAAATTTAGTTTTGTTATTTCATTTTGATTATCTTATGCCATGGTGATTCAATATTGAGTGTGATGAATTATTTTTAGTGGGGTTTTTTATGGGTGGAAGAAGATGATGATAAAGATGATGTTCTCCGTTTCTATATTAGATAAAAGGAAAGTGTACCTTATCAATTACAGTATAGGATATAATATCAAGGTCATATTAGAACAAAGGTGCATTGATTACTTCTACTTCGAGGAGGTCACTATTATCTTATCAATTCAATTTTTGATTTGTTTTACTTAACTAAAAACAACATAACTATTTTGTAGATTAAGAAAGGGTTTTAAGCAATATTTAAAAAAATTAGTACTCAATGTTGAATCACCTTGGCACAAGATAATCAAAAGAAAATAAAAATTATAATTCTCTTTAATTAAGCTCTTTGACCGTAGAGGTTCCCAAAGCATGAACATTCCTCTCTCGAGGAAGTTCCTAACTGAGTTTAGGAAAATCTGATTGAACTCTCTTTCTAAAATTGAATGCATAAAGCTTGCTTTACATTATGAACCCCACTATTGGATTTGACTCCAATCTTGGAGATTTACGTCAACCTTTCTCGAGGGATCCATGGAACTCTCTTTATCCTTGAGTGATCGATTCAAACTTGAGCCTCTTGGCTAACTAAGTGTGAAAACATAAGTGAAAACCATTTATCGAAAATATGGCCTCACTACTTTAGAAATCAAGGATGAATTAAAATTAATTACTTGAAGATAAAAAGGGAACTAAAGCATAATAACATGATTATCTCATCCTCGAATCATCGTGATCGAGTACTAATGACAATTTAGTTCATCATGGTAGTGGGTAAGAGAACGACATGTAGTAAATTTGCATGAAAATAAAAATAGAGAGAGAAAGAGTAAGGGAAAGAGAAAAGGACTTTTATGAATATTTAAAAAAAGATTACAAGTGAAGGTGAGATTACACCTACTTAAAGTAAACATTACAAGTAGGCTAAGGGGAAGATTGCAAACAAACTAGAGAAATTGCATGAAAGTTAAAGAGAAAGAAGATTGGGAACTAGATAGAGAAAGGAAAAACATAAGAGATAAAAAAATAGTGAATGTCTTTAGTTTCAAGAGTAGCTAACAGCTAGAGGGGGGTGAATAGGTTTTAAGTCTTTTTTTCAGTTTCTCCTTACTTTGGTGTGTTGTTAGTTAGATTAAGTCTGCTTTCAAGATCACACAACCAGCACACAAAAGATTTATAGTGGTTCCCCAAATTATGGGTATATCCCTTGTCCCTCCCACCTTTCTAACAACTTGTTAAACAAGGACACTTCTCCAAAGTCGGCTCTAAAGAGCTTAAAACACAGATTCCTCGGGATCTCTCAGTGTCCTCCAAGATATACCTCAGGCACACGGTCCTACCACTCAGAGCCAGCAAGTCTCCTACAAATCAATGATCCACAAACCACCTACATCAGACTTATCTATATGTCCTACAACTTTGGCTAGAAGGATAGCCCTATCACTCAGAGAGAATGACTCTCCTACCTCAGGCCAATAGCCTTACCACTCAGATCCAAACCTGGATCCTACCTTAGATTCACCACTCGAATCCTACCTCTTATTTATAGAAGATCCTACACTCAGCCTTTATATATTAGGCTTACACTCAGATCAAATGATCTTATAGAGAGAGTAAAGGTTTGTTGATGATGTTAGACACCAGAGAAAGTTTCGTTGTGTCTTCCTTCTTATGTGTTGAGATAACTCAGTCTAGTTTTCTTCATAGCTCCAGAAAGTGTTCTTCAGGAATGTTCAGGTTGAGCATGTGAAGTAGCTGTAGCTAGGGCTTGCCTTGCTGCTTCTTCTTCTTCAGAGAAATTACTCTGAACTTACAGTTGATGATCAACAACTAACTGGTTGCACTTTCAGATCAGTAGTTTGAATAACTCATTTTTTGTCTCTGTACAATGGTGAGAGGAAGAAGATGAAGTTCAGTCGTATCCTAAAAGTTAATTTCTTCTCACTGATCTGATTACTTTTCTATCCCGCCGTTCAATGGCTCTTTGAGCCATGGGCACACCCAGATTTGGTATCTGCAACCTTGCTTTAGCATTAAATGCAATACAGGAGGCATGCAGTGTCGTTTATCGTGTATTGTAGACTTCCCACAATATTTTGAATTTCTGATGATGTCAGCGCTTATGGAGTTAGTCGATTTCAGACGATTCATTATAGGCGTTTAGTGAAGGTATGTCACTCAGTGCCAAAACACTTAGCCAAATAGTTTGCAGCATAAGGCGTTGAGTGTGTTGACAACACTCGACGAATATAGACTTTGGCTTTCTTAACTGATTAGGCATTTAGTGAACCGTCATCATTCAACGCATTTGGATTTAGCCGATTCTCTGAATGGAGGCGTTGAGTGAGTTGTATTCACTCAATGCTTCCTTATTTAGCATGGCATCTTGTTGAGGTATTGAGTGAACAACATTCACTCAATGCTTCTGTACTTAGTAGAATTTCTTGTTAAGCTGGCGTTGAGTGAACTACCTTCACTCAACGCTTCTGGACTTGGATAGAATTTTTGTCTACTTCTTCTTAAGCTTTGAAAACACTCTGTTCTATCAACGCTTTCTTCTTTATGCATTGAGTGAATTGCCTTCACTCAACGCTTTTGGACTTAGCTAGAGTCCTGCTCTGATTCTCAGATGCTTTGACTGCTTGATCTTGACTCAATGCTTCTAGCTCTGGGAGTTGAGTGAACTGTCTTCACTCAACGCTTTTAGACTTAACCAAAATTCTAGGCTTTGATTGTCCATGATTTATTCTCTGCTTCTTGTCATCTGACATTGAGTGAACTGCCTTCACTCAATGCATGTGGACTTAGATAGATTTATGTCTTTCCTGCTTTCTTCCTTGTGTCCACCTATCACTATTACTTGGACAACTTGTCTAATCATTGAAACAAGTAATAACATGTATACAAAGAACTTATGCCAACCATTAAATACACACATGTGTACAGTATTGTCTTGTATTCCTTCTTCAAATCAGGGACATTGAAATCAATGGACCCAACAAATAAAAAGAAACACTATAATCGGACCTAACAGCTCCATTCCACTCCAAGATTTTTCACACCGGACCACAAGGGCCTACTAGAATTTATAGGAATATTTTTTGAAGTACACGCCCCCTATCAAAAACTTGATGGCCGCAGAACATAGACTGAATGTGGGTGGTTCGAAATGGTCTGATTCTGTGGGCCGAGTTAGAAGATCGAGTTTTCTAACGAGAGGAGGCAAGTGCACCTATCGCGTAGTACTCGGTATTCGGGAGAATAACGAGGTCGTATTGTTCTCGGGGGCGTGTTGATTATATTTACTCTTCTAAGAATACTATTATCTTACTACCAGTAAGGTGGGATTTTTAGGTAAATTAAAACGGAAAGAAAGAGAGCAGAGTTTTACTAAGTTAGTTCGATGACGGGTTAACGCTCGGAATCGAATCGGATTAAGACTAAAATAATTTGTAACAATTATTGAACTTTTTTTTAATTAATAAAAGGCACTTGGCTATGGAGGTTCCATAAACATGAGCTCACCTGGGTCTAGGGATATCGCTCACCTGGACGCTAAGGTTATTCGACCGAACGTTAGTCCGACGAAGGATTCCCCTTAACGCCCACATTACGCTAAGAACCCCGCTATTGGGTGGGGAACCCAATCCGGCAGAACTACGCTTCTCTTCTTTCGAGGGGGCGTACGCAGTTCTCTTTACCCAAGGGGGATCGATCCATACGTGCAGCCTCTCGGCGTTGCGTATGGATAACGGAAATAGAGCCCACACATCGATTATGTGGTCCTATGCGTCGTTAACCCGAAGCAAACCTTAATTCCTTAAATTAAAATAAAAATAAAGTTCTTTAATTATTTCAAATCATTTTATATGTCCCGATGCTCTTCGATGTCGAAGGCTAATAGAGATTAACCACTCATCGGTATGGGGACGGCTTTATGGTTTTTAGTGAATCGTGAGTTTTAAATTAAGTACTAAACAATTATAAGAGAAAACACAAAAAAACAGGACATTTAGATAAATTGTAGGCTAATTGATGCAGGCACTCACGCACACTTCAAAACCATAAAGAAATTAAATAAAGCAAGTCCTACTCAAATGAGTAGGCGGGAAATAAATACAAGTACAAGTCCTACTCAAAACTTAGTAGGCAGTAAATTAAAGCAATGCACCATTTAACTCTTAACGAGTAGGCAGAAATAAATGCATAAATAAAAAGAAACTAAGTTACAAAAAATGAAAATTAAAAGTCCCACTCAAATGAGTGGGCGGAAAATTAAAGCAGAGCGTCGTTTAACTCTTAACGAGTAGGCGGAAATAAATGCACACACACACACTCTACATAATTGAGAAAACGATAAAATTGCGAGTCCCGGCTCGAATGAGTTGGCGGGAGAATGAAAGCAATAAAATTATCTCATACACGCATGCACTCTACATAATTGAAGAAAGCATTAAAAAAAGCAATAAAAGTTATCGCCTACACTCATGCACTCTACATGATTGAAGAAAGCATAAAAGAAAATATGAAAAGTTAGTCTCATATACTCACACACACTAAGTAAAAACAAGAAAAACAAAGTTACCTAAAAATTAAAATAACTTAATTTCTATTCTTAGAACATGCTAAAAACACATAAAAAGATGAAATAAAATTTAAAGAAGCAAAAATTTTTTTTGAAAACAAAGTTAAAATCATGTTGAAAAATTAAAATGTTATATTTTCATTCTTAGGATTCCATAAAAGTGATGAAAAAGTGAAAATAAAAATTAAAGGAACAAAAAGTTTTACAATCCTAAGACAAAGCTAAGTAAAAATAAAAAAATCACTTCAAAACCTCTTTTATAATTTCATAGGAATGAAAATGTAAGACTTTAAAAGATTTTCAATACAACTTTGATTTTGGAAAGAACACTTAAACAAAATTTTGCCATAATAACGGCTCAATTTTTTTGATAAAACCTATAATGAAATATAACATTACAACATATTAAAAGCATGAAAGATTAAAACAAGTACACTAATTATGATTTTCATAAAGAGATAGACTACGTAAAACAAGAGGATAAAAAGGAGAAAGAAAGTGAGCCACCCAAATCTATTTTCATTCCATGTAGAGAGACAAAGAAAAAACAACATTTTTATTTCCATAATTTAAGCTATTACAAACTATTAAAAAGCTAATGAAAAAGCTAAAACAAACATAAGAAGGGAGGAGGGAGAAAATTCTCCTTACATTGGATTGGAAACACCAAGGGCAGCCCACAAGAAGACACACTAAAGTTGGCTCAAAAAAGTGAACCCTTGGGCATTAAAGAAAATTTTTATTTATAGGCAAAATTTCGGGTGTGACACGCCCTGGTCACGGGCGTGACTGGGGGGGGCATGTCACAGCTGCCGTGCTTGACTTGTCTTCTTATGGCGAGCTGGCGCCGTTCTGGAAGGTTCGGGAAGGGCCACGTGGCGGTCATGGGCATGACATGCTTGTCATGGGCGTGTCAAGCAGTGGTCGATGATCTTTGAGCGCCGATCGATGATCAGGAAGCTTCTGGAAAGAACACATGGTGGTCACGAGCGTGACAGGCTTGGTCACGGGCGTGTCGGGGGGCATGACTTAGACAGCTGGCATTTCTGATGTCGGCAACATTGAGTGTGAAAAAGCGTTGAGTGTCGACCTTGACACGGGCATGACGGGGCTTGGACACGGGCGTGACATGATGGCGTTGAGTGTTGGACAGTAAAATCGTTGAGTGTCGACTGGCCGAAGGCGTTGAGTGCCTGACACGGGTGTGTCAAGTCAATGACACGGGCGTGCAAGTCAAATTTTGACTTTTTCCTGAATTATTCTGGAAAATAAAAATAACTAAGTTAGAAATAAAATTTACAAAATATGAACAATTTATTGAACAAAACAAACAAAAAAGGGCAAAAATAAAGTAAAATATCATAATAACAATACTATAGATGTAGGTATAATTACAACTTATCAAATACCCCCATACTTAAGCTTTTGCTATTTCAGAGCAAAAGTTTGAAGTGAACTTATAAGGAATAATAAAAAACTCTAAGTTTTGTTACCGCTTGAATTAATTATCAGAGAGATCTAAATAAATATACGGGGTATAAGAGTTAAGTCCTAAAATTATGTAGATGATTTAAACAGGGCAAAAGTTTTGGCCAAAAGACTTCTTGATGTAATCAAATAGAAAGCAATAATTGTATTTGTTAGATTAATAAAAATAGTTTGGAATTATATGAACTTTAGCTTATAGGAGTTTTACTGGAAATAATGTAATTTACAAATTATGCTCTCAAAAAGATTTTTCAATTAATTCTAGAGTCATGAAATTGGCTAAAGGGGGTTGATGTTGGTTTATGAAGATGCTTGGATTTTGAGGCGAGGGAATTTTTTCTCGAACCTCCAGTGTTTTTGGATTTGGATGTTATGGGAAAACAAAATCTTATTCTCCTTAACATGAATTTTTTTTCTTCTTCATAATAAGAATTAACCCAATGTATATGTGTAGGAGTAATGAATTTTATCCTCTTACTCCGTAACATATAATCTTTTAATTTATTGGGTGTCTATGTTTACGGAACGAAATCTTATTCCCATTGACATATGATCTTTTTTTTTGGGGGGGGGATTTTTTATCATACCAAGTAGGTTATGATAAGTAAGGGGAGAAAAGAGAACTAGACTTTTAATTAAAAAAATTTTGAGAGCAACCTTTATAAATTGTACGTTCTAATTTTTCAGAAAGCTAAAAGTAAGCATAATTGAATTCTATAGTCATTATTTTCTAACATGGTACATGTGTTCCTATCTATGAAAAATTAGAAGTAGTGTCGAAAGCGAGTCCCCTATTTTTAACAAAGTATATTAAATTTTTTAAAACTTAACCCCGGCTTTTTAGATTTTTCAATCTATAATTAACAAATGAATAGTGAACAAAGAATTGATCAAATTCGCATATAAATAAACTCAAAACAAAAGTTTTGGATAGCAAGAATCTTAAGAATGATATATTTGATTTATTTGTTTCATAAATTATATATATATATTTTTGAATTTTTGAAGTTATTATCTTTTTTTTTTGTATTTTTGTATTTTTGTATTTATTTCTTTAATATATACATACTAAAGAAAGAAAAATGCAAAAATAAATTTTTTGAGATTTTTGAGTTTGGCGATTTTTGTGTATTTTTAAGTTTTGTGAAATTTTTTATTTGTATTCTTAAGTTTTGTGAATTTTTTTTTTGTATTTTTAAGAAAATTTTCATTTTATTTACAAAAATTTGGGAGAAAAAGAGAAGTTATTTACAAGGATGAGAGGAAAATAGGGAGAGGGGAAAGAGAAAGAACAAAAAGTACTTACAAAAATTATTTACAAAAAATATTTACAAAAATATTTACAAAGTTGCCGCGAGATGGACCGTTATGTGGATGGCTCGATGAATCGGATCTTGCGGACCGAGTTAAAAATAAATCAAAGTTTCAAAAACTAAACTTCAAAAAAAAAATTTGTGATTTTTGTGTTATATATATATATATATTATAAGTGAAAAAGAAAGTACGAAAATACGAAAACACCCCCATACTTAGTTCCAACATTGTCCCCAATGTTGTATGCTAAGCATGAGGAACAAAATAGCTGCTATATGTACAAAAAAAAGAGGGGGCAGAAAACGTCCCTGATCCGCGCTCGGGGAAGCCCATTAGAAACCCTGTAGTTATTAGAAAAAAAGAAAACATGATAAATAAAGACGTAAAAAAGATAAACGTGTGGTGCCTCCTTGGAGCGCTTTGTTTATAGTCGCGTAGCTTGACAATATTGGCGGGGATTATATATGGACAAGGGTTATAGTTTCGCTCCTACCGATCACAAGGTCGCCCGCTATATAAGACTTTAACCGATGACCGTTCACCTTAAAAGTGCCTTTTTCGGGGTGGGAGACGAGTACGGTCCCGTATGGAAAAACTTTTTCAACCTTGAAGGGACCGAACCATCGTGATTTTAGTTTACCCGGTAAAAGCCTAAGACGTGAATTGTACAGAAGGACAAGATCGCCTGGAGAAAAAAATTTGGGGCTTTGATTTTTCGATCGTGATATAACATAGAACGCTCCTTATAGAACTTATTGCTCTCGTAAGCGTTCGCACGCCTTTCATCGAGCTCGTTTAGTTGCAATTTTCTATTCTGAGCGGCTAAGTTAGCGTTGAGGTTTAAAAGTTTTAATGCTCAAAGTGCGCGGTGCTCCAGTTCTACGGGTAAATGGCACGCTTTGCCATAGAATAATCAAAACGGAGTACAACCGGTAGCGGTTTTGTATGCTATACGATACGCCCATAACGCGTCGTCAAGCTTAACGGACCAATCTTTCCTATTAAGTGAAACAATGTTTTATAATATGTGTTTTATCTCTCGATTTACTACCTCAACTTGGCCACTTGTTTGCGGGTGGTAGGGGGTGGCAAGTTTGTGAGTGACTCCGTATTTAGCTAACGTCTTAGCCATTAGAGCATTACAGAAATGTGTTCCCCTATCACTAACAATAGCGCGAGGCGTGCCAAAGCGAGAAAATAATTTTTTTAGAAATGTAACGACGACTCGCGCATCGTTGGTGGGGAGAGCTTGCGCTTCCGCCCACCTTGATACGTAGTCGACCGCCACTAAAATATACGTATTTTTATAAGAAGGAGGTAGGGGGCCTACAAAATCTATGCCCCACAAATCGAAGACTTCGCATTCTAAAAACCTGTTTTGGGGCATCTCGTCTCGACGTGAGATGTTACCCGACCGCTGACAGCTATCGCATGCGCGCACAAAATTGTGCGCATCTTTGAAGAGAGTGGGCCAAAAGTAGCCCGCCTCTAGCGCCTTCCTAGCAGTCCGGTTGGCTTGATAGTGCCGCCCGGCTGGACCCTCGTGGCAGTGCCTCAATATTTACGTACACTGCACACCCGTGACGCATCTTTGAACCGCTTGGTCCACACAGATACGGAAAAGAAATGGGTCCTCCCAAAAGAAAATTTTCAAATCGGAAAAGAATTTTTTCTTTTGATGACTTGAAAATTCTTTTGGAATTACCCATGCAACTAAGTAGTTCGCAAAATCTGCGAACCAAGGGGAAGATGACGAAGATGAACAAAGGGCAAGAAGGCGTTCCTCGGGGAATCTGTCATTTATTTCATATATGACGAGCACTTCCGCACCCGGATTTTCTAAACGGGAGAGGTGGTCTGCCGCTAAATTTTCCGCGCCGTTCTTATCTCGGATCTCCAAGTCAAATTCTTGAAGGAGGAGAATCCATCGAAGAAGGCGGGGTTTCGCGTCGGTTTTGGCTAGTAAATACTTAAGGGCGAAGTGATCGGTAAAAACGATAACTTTAGATAGCGTTAAATACGAGCGAAACTTATCGAAAGCGAAAACGACGGCTAAGAGTTCCTTTTCCGTAATCGTGTAATTCACTTGTGCGGAAGTGAGCGTCTTGCTAGCATAATAAATAGGATGAAAATGTTTTTCTACGCGTTCGCCAAGAATGGCACCTAAGGCAATATCACTAGCGGCGCACATGATTTCGAATGGAAGGGAACAATTAGGGGCCACTAGAATTGGAGAATTGATAAGTTTTCTTTTTATAAAACTAAAGGCAGACTCGCAATCGCTATTAAAGACAAAAGGTGATTCCTTTTCCAAGAGGTGAGTAAGCGGCTTTGTTATTTTTGAAAAATCTTGAATGAAGCGCATGTAAAAGCTCGCGTGGCCTAAGAAACTCCTAATAGAATTTATGTTAGTCGGCTGAGGAAGCTTTTCTATGATTTCTACTTTGGCCTTATCGACCTCTATCCCCTTAATCGAAATCTTATGGCCGAGGACCAAACCTCCTCGAACCATAAAGTTGCACTTTTCCCAATTTAAAACAAGATTCGTGTCCTCGCATTGCTGGAGGATACGATCGAGATTACGAAGACAATCCGGGAATGAGCATCCGAATACAGAAAAGTCATCCATAAATACATCCATAATATCTCTTACTAGCTCGCCAAAGATTGCTAGCATACATCTTTGGAATGTAGTTGGAGCATTGCATAGGCCAAATGGCATTCTTCGGTAGGCGAAGGTGCCAAACGGGCAAGTAAAAGTCATTTTCTCTTGGTCCTCAGGGGAAATGGGGATTTGGAAAAACCCCGATAAACCGTCGAGAAAACATTAAAATGGATGACCGGAAAGATGCTCGAGAATCAGGTCAAGGAACGGTAGTGGGAAATTGTCCTTGCGGGTGGCATCATTAAGTTTTCGATAATCGATGCACACATGCCAACCCGTAACAATACGAGTTGGGATGAGCTCATTGTGCTAATTCGCCACTATGGTCAGACCGCCATTCTTGGGAACGACATGAATGGGACTAACCCATGCACTATCAGAAATGGGATAAATAATCCCAGCATCTAATAATTTAATTATCTTAGTTTTCACGACATCTTTCATGTTTGGGTTAAGACATCGCTGCGGCTGAATGGTTTTGCGGCAATTATCGTTTAAGAAAATTTTATGAGTGTAGAAAGAAGGGTTAATCCCCTTAAGGTTAGAAATTTGCCACGCAATTGCGTGGCGATGTCTAAGAAAAACCTCCAATAAATCGGAGGTCTCCGAATCACTTAAATGCGAAGAAATGATTACCGGGAGTGTATCATTTTTCCCCAAAAAGGCGTATTTGAGGGATTCGGGTAATGGTTTGAGATTTAGGGTGGGCGATTCTTCTAGCGACATTTTAGTGCTAATGTCTTTTGAACCTATTTGTTCAAAAGGCAAGTCCGTAGACGCATCCTCATCGCAATAAAAATTTTCGAGTGAAAAAATATCTTCGTATAAAAACTCAGACTCGAAAACCGGAGAAGAACAATTTCCATAAAAAGAATCTAAAGAGTTGCAGAAATCGTCGCTCGGCGACGAGTCTTCCATTGAGGGGTTAATAAAAAAAGTAACTTGGTCATCTCCTACCCGAAGGAGAAGATTACCGTTACTTACATCGATAAGTGTACGTGATGTTGCTAGGAAAGGGCGACCGAGTATTATTGGTACCTCGGCATCTTCCTCGATGTCTAAGATGACGAAGTCTACCGGGAAGGTGAACTTGTCTACTCGGACAAGGACATCCTCAACTACCCTGATGGGGAACCTAACTGAGCGATCCACTAGTTGGATGCGCATATTGGTAGGATCAGGAGTACCCAAACCTAAACGCAGGAAGAGCGAGAACGGCATCGAATTAATGCTCGCGCCTAAGTCTGCCAAAGTGTATTTTACTAATACATTGCCAAAAAGGTACGAGATGGAAAACCATCCCGGGTCATTTTGTTTCGAGAGCAACTTATTAGTAAGAGCCACCAAGCAGACAGCGTTAAGAGAAATATGCAAAATATCTTCAAGTTTTCGTTTGTTAGAAAGAAGCTCTTTTAAAAATTTTGCATACTTAGGCATTTGCGAGATGGCCTTGCAAAAAGGAACATTAATATGAATTTGTTTAAGTAATAAAATAAATTTTTCATATTGCGCGTTCACTCGCTCGTTATCTAACTTATGCGGGTAGGACAGCTCCTTGTTTAAAATAGTTTTGTCGTTTAAAATCCGTAAGGGCTGCGTAATCGAAGAAGAGGGAAGAGGGGTCAGAGGTGAAATATGTACCTGAGGATCGATCCGTTTTGGATCGACCACCTCCTTATCGCTACGGAGGGTTATAACGTTGGCATTCTTCCTTGGATTGGGCTCCGTATTCCCTGGCAGTGCCCCCAGAGCGTGTTTCGATATAAGTCACGCCAGCTGTCCAACCTGTATTTCTAAATTTTTAAGCGATCCGGTGATGTTCCGGATATTGGACTCGTTGGACGCAACATATCAATTAAAATTTTCCTCCACCGGAAGAGGCTTCGGAGGAGGGGACAGAAAAGAGAGCGCAAAAGGAGGGGGAGGAGGGCGCTGCGCGTTATTCAGGTTACTCCATGAGAAATTCGGGTGGTTCCTCCAACCCGGATTATAGTGGCTACTATAAGGGTTGTTTTGAAAGGAGGGACGCACCGGATTCCCCATGTAGTCCACGAACTCGTCGACCACGCAGGCATTAGGGGGGAGAAAACAAGGCGGAGTGGAGGAGGCAACAGACAACTCCGCCACCTACTTAGTTAGCCTTTCGACTTGAAGGGCTAGCTGAGCAGTGGAATCCACTTCATAAAGGCCTGCCTGCTTAAGGCGCGCCCGCGGGACATTCCATTGATAGGAATTCATAGCAATTTCTTCGAAATGAGCCTGGGCGGCCTCGGGGGTCTTATTATTAAGAGTTCCCCCGGCAGCCGCGTCAATCTTTTGACGCATCTGACTGTTCAATCCATTGTAAAAAATCTATACTTGCAACCATGTTGGCAGCGCGTGGTGCGTGCACCGACGGAGAATTTCCTTAAAAAGCTCACAAGTCTCATAAAGAGACTCGGAGTCATTTTGCACAAAGGAGGATATGTCCGTCCGCAATCTAGCAGTTTTTGCGGGCGGAAAATATTTAGTAAGGAATTTCTCTTCAAACTCCGCCCAGGTCGTGATGGATCCCCGCGGGAGGGAGACCAACCACTCCTTGCCTTGGACTTAAGGGAGAAGGGAAAGAGGCGCAAACGAATGGCGTCATCAGTGACGCCATTAATCTTGAAAGTATTGCAAATTTCTAAAAATTAGACAAGTGGTTATTTGGGTCCTCATCCGGCTGTCCGTCGAACTGCACGGCATTTTCGATCATTTGTATAACACTTGACTTAATTTCAAAATTATTATTCGCCACAGCAGGACGAACAATACTTGACCCCGTATCATCCAAGTTGGGTCGAGCGTAGTAAGACATCGTACGCTTGGCTGCTTGGGCATTATTTGGGTCGGCCATAGAAGAGCAAGAGGGTTCTCCGGTGGATTCTGCGGTGTCTAAAAAGGGAATTCGACGTAGAGATCGAATACGCGTAAGAGAGCGGTCGATCTCAGGGTTGAAATCAAGATTTTCAGAACTCGTAGGTTTTCCACGGGTCATACACCCTAAAAAACAACGAAGAGGGAAGGATTTTTTTTGTTATAAAAATTTTTTTATCTGAAAATAAAGTAAAATTAATAGAGTCCCGGATTCGATATAACAACCGTACTCCCCGGCAACGGTGCCAAAAACTTGATGGCCGCAGAACAGAGACCGACTGTGGGTGGTTCGAAATGGTCTGATTCCACGGGCCGAGTTAGAAGATCGAGTTTTCTAACGAGAGGAGGCAAGTGCACCTATCGCGTAGTACTCGGTATTCGGGAGAATACCGAGGTCGTATTGTTCTCGGGGGCGCGTTGATTATATTTACTCTTCCAGGAAGACTATAATCTTACTACCAGTAAGGTGGGATTTTTAGTTCAATTAAAACGGAAAGAAAGAGAGCAGAATTTTACTAAGTTAGTTCGATAACGGGTTAACTCTCGGCATCGAATCGGATTAAGACTAAAATAATTCTTAACAATTATTGAACTTTGTTTTAAAATTAATAAAAGGCACTTGGCCGTAGAGGTTCCATAAACATGAGCTCACCTGGGTCTAGGGATATCGCTCACCTGGGCGCTAAGGCTATTCGACCAAACGTTAGTCCGACAAAGGATTCCCCTTAACGCCCGCATTACGCTAAGAACCCCGCTATTGGGCGGTGAACCCAATACGGCATAACTACGCTTCTCCTCTTTCGAGGGGGCGTACGTAGTTCTCTTTACCCAAGGGGGATCGGTCCATAGGTGCAGCTTCTCAGCGTTGTGTATGGATAACAGAAATAGAGCCCACACATCGATTATGTGGTCCTATGCGTCGTTAACCTTGGGCAAACCTTAATTCCTTAAATTAAAACAAAAATAAAGTTCTTTAATTATTTCAAATCATTTTATATGTCCCAATGCTCTTCGATTCCGAAGTATAATAGAGATTAGTCACTCATCAGTATGGTGATGGCTTTATGGTTTTTAGTGAATCGTGAGTTTGAAATTAAGTACTAAACAATTATAAGAGAAAACACAAAAAAACAGGAAATTTAGATAAATTGAAGGCTAATTGATGCAGGCACTCACGCACACTTCAAAACAATAAAGAAATTAAATAAATCAAGTCCTACTCAATTGAGTAGGCGGGAAATAAATGCAAGTATAAGTCCTAGTCAAAACAGAGTAGGCGATAAATTAAAGCAATGCGCCATTTAACTCTTAACGAGTAGGCGGAAATAAATGTATAAATAAAAAGAAACTAAGTTACAAAAAATGAAAATTAAAATTCCCACTCAAATGAGTGGGCAGAAAATTAAAGCAGAGCGTCGTTTAACTCTTAACGAGTAGGAGGAAATAAATACACACACGCACACACTCTACATAATTGAGAAAACGATAAAATTGCGAGTCCCGGCTCAAATGAGTGGGCGGGAGAATGAAAGCAATAAAATTATCTCATACACGCACACACTCTACATAATTGAAGAAAGCATTAAAAAAAGCAATAAAAGTTATCACCTACACTCACGCACTCTACGTGATTGAAGAAAGAATGAAAGAAAATATGAAAAGTTAGTCTCATATACTCACACACACTAAGTAAAAACAAGAAAAACAAAGTTACCTAAAAATTAAAACAACTTAATTTCTATTCTTAGAACATGCAAAAACACATAAAAAGATGAAATAAAATTTAAAGAAGCAAAAGTTTTTTTTGAAAACAAAGTTAAAATCAAAGTTGTTGAAAAATTAAAATGTTTATATTTTCATTCTTAGGATTCCATAAAAGTGATGAAAAAGTGAAAATAAAAATTAAAGGAACAAAAAGTTTTACAATCCTAAGACAAAGCTAAGTAAAAAAATCAAAAAAATCACTTCAAAACCTCTTTTATAATTTCATAGGAATGAAAATGTAAGACTTTAAAAGATTTTCAATACAACTTTGATTTTGGAAAGAACACTTAAACAAAATTTTGCCATAATAACCGCTCAATTTTTTTGATAAAACCTATAATGAAACCTAACATTACAATATATTAAAAGCATGAAAGATTAAAACAAGTACACTAATTATGATTTTCATAAAGAGATAGACTAGGTAAAATAAGAGGATAAAAAGGAGAAAGAAAGTGAGCCACCCAAATCTATTTTCATTCCATGTAGAGAGACAAAGAAAAAACAACATTTTTATTTCCATAATTTAAGATATTACAAACTATTACAAAGCTAATTAAAAAGCTAAAACAAGCATAAGAAGGGAGGGGGGAGAAAATTCTCCTTACATTGGATTGGAAACACCAAGGGCAGCCCACAAGAAGACACACTAAAGTTGGCTCAAAAAAGTGAACCCTTGGGCATTACAGAACATTTTTATTTATAGGCAAAATTTCGGGTATGACTCACCCTGGTCACGGGCGTGACAGGGGGGCGTGTCACAGCTGCCGTGTTTGACTTGGCTTCTTCTGGCGAGCAGGCGCCGTTCTGGAAGGTTCAAGAAGGGCCATGTGGTGATCACAGGCGTGACATGCTTGTCACGGGCGTGTCAAGTAGTGGTCGACGATCTTCGAGCACCGATCGACGATCAGGAAGCTTTTGGAAGGAAAACGTAGAGGTCACGGGCATGACAGGCTTGGTCACGGGTGTGTCAGGGGGCGTTACTTGGACAGGTGGCAGTTCTGATGTCGGCAGCGTTGAGTGTGAAAAAGCATTGAGTGTCTACATCGACACGGGCGTGACGAGGCTTGGACACGGGCATGACATGATGGCGTTGAGTGTTGAACAGTAAAATCGTTAAGTGTCGAGTGGCCGAAGGCATTGAGTGTCTGACACGGGCGTGTCAAGTCAATGACACGGGCGTATCAAGTCAAATTTGTACTTTTTCCTGAATTTTTCTGGAAAATAAAAATAACTAAGTTAGAAATAAAATTTACAAAATATGAACAATTTATTGAACAAAACAAACAAAAAAGGGCAAAAATAAAGTAAAATATCATAATAACAATACTATAGAAGTAGGTATAATTACAACTTATCAACACCCGTGATAAGAGCGTGTAATAATAACTGACTTCGGATGGAGGAAAACTGGTGGGATGGCGTTTGGCTCATAAATTGGTGGAATATGCCCCATGTCATGCTCGTGACTAGGGCCGTGAGTTTTTCAATGGTTATCAGCTTGGAAAAAAGTCTTGTTTTGGCATCTGAATCAGGACTTAAGGTAGCATGCCCGCTATACAAGAGGCGCAGCGAAGGAGCACGGGCATGGCGATTGGGCATGTGCATGATGTTTTTTGGGATTTGTACTTAGGATTATCTTTTGCCTCTGGGATGGGTTACACACACAGGTCATGCCCGTGACTGGGGGCGTTATATTCAAAATTTCTAAAAAGTTTTTGTTTCTACAAATATAAAATCAAGCTAAGTTAGATAAAGATTTCCAAAAAGAAGTTAATAATAAGCTCAAAATTAATAAAATACCAATTTTTTAATAAGAAAATACATATATTTGCCCTAATAAATTGATCTAAAATAAGCTTCATCAAATTCCCCCATACTTATAATTCTACTTATCATCAAGTAAAGACGTACGAGTTAGCAAAAATAAAAATGATTAATCAAACATTTATCCATGATAAAAATAAGTTCGATGCAAAAATAGAATTGGAGGAATTTTGAAAAAGGATCGAAAAGTGTTACTTTAGCTTAGCACATAATTTTATAATTTTCACTAATCTAAAAGCAAATCATTCCGAGTTTTAAACATGGTTAAAAAATTAATAAAGTGATGAATGAAAATGTATTCAGTCACTACTAAAGTCTAAGAGATATTTTACAACCATATCAATTCAAGACAAAGTCCAATATTTCTACCTAAAATCTTGCCCAAATTACTTTCTCGCTATTATACTAAAAGTGAACAAAGGAAGCATGAATCACTAGTGAAAGTCTTTAGTTTCAAGGATAGCTAAATCACCTAGAGGGGGGTGAATAGGTTTCTTAGTCTCTTGTGACTATCTTTTAAGTTTCTTCCTTTAGGTGTTATGTAAGTGAGTAGTTATCTTCTTTCAAGGCACATAAGACCTGCAAGCAAAGAAATAACACAAAAAGCACCCACAAGATTTATAGTGGTTCCCCAGATTATAGGTACGTCCACTTTCCCTCCCACCTTTCTAACTTTTATTTAGACAAGGCACTTCTCCAATCTCAGCTCCTAAGAGCTTACAACACGATCCCACAGGAGTTTCCTCCAAGACCTACAGCTCAGTCACAAGGCCCAACAACTAAGTGATCCATAAATCACCAACCTCAGGCTGTTAATACCTACAACTATGGATGGGAGAATAGCCCTACCTCAAATCCACAAGGGATCCTACCTAAGAGAGAATGACTCTCCTACCTCAGGCTGCTAAGCCCTACCTCAGATCCAAAGGATCCTACAGCTCAGGCACAAGTTCCCTATAACTCAATGAGAATGACTCACCTAACTTAGGCTGTTAAGCCATATAGCTCAGTGATCAAATGATCACCTACCTCAGATCTAAACTATATCCTACAATTTAGGTCAAAGCCCCACACTTAGATTCTCAAAAGAATCCTACCTCAGGAAAATCTGCCCTACAACTCAGATCAAAACTTGGATCCTACCTCAGAGCAAATTTTGCTCCTACCACTCAGATCCAGAAGGATCCTACAAGGTGGAAGTGGGTTGGTGAGTTGGTCTTAACACAAGAGAGATTTCTCTGTGCCAATCTTCCTAGACTGAGATAGACTCAGCCTAACTTTGACTCTAAGAATATATTTCATGAGTCTACTTTTACCTGAACATAGATATACTCAGTCATAATTAATTCTTCTCAGCACCAAAAGGTGTTCCTGCTAGAATTGAGAAGTAACTGTAGCTAGTTACTGCTACCTGAGCTAAGAGAATCACAACCCTAATTTCTTCTAAGCAACAAGGATGTAGATCTTCAGGATGCCTTGGCTTGTGCTGGAAGCAACTTGTAGAATAACTCTGCTTCTTCTTTCATTCTTGGGCTGAGGAGATTCATCCCTAACTTCTTCTTCCCAGCCTCAAAAAATTGTTTTTTAGAATTGATTAGCTGGATTTATGAAGTGGTTGTAATAAGGGTTATCCATTGTCGCACCTTCTCTCTCAGAGATTTACTCTGAACTTTTGTTGATGATGGAGATGACAACATCAACTTGATTATCTTCCTATTACTACAGCTTGGGTAACCACCAGCAGCTTCTTCTTCTTCCTCAGAAAGAAAACTTTCTGAACTTGCTGGTGCAAGTGAAAATGGCACCAGCTTACTTGCTTTTGATCCCAGATCCTACAACTTGGGTTAGACCTTGGTTACTTCCTTTTTCTTAAAGATTAACTCTGAACTTTCTGATGACGATTAAGAAGATAACAACTATCTTTTTGTTGAGCTTTAAGACTTGCTGATTTGAACTTCATTCTTCATGCTCTACAATAATGGAGAGGAAGAAGATGAGGGCCAACTGTCATTTCAAAAATCTATTTTCTCTTCCTTGATCTCCGCCATTTATTTTTAGCCCATAAACAGCTCTTTTGACTCATGGGCCCCACTGAGATTGATAGCTGCAACTTTGCTTTTGCATTAATTGCAGTACTGTAGGCACGCTTCTACATTTGTCGTGTGTTGTAGCTTTCCCACAACAAATTTTAATTTTGTTGACTTGTTGACTTTGTTGATGTCACCATTTGTGTACTTAGCCAAAATCAAGCATCAGTAGTATAGGCGTTGAGTGAATAAGCATCACTCAATGCCAAAACACTTAGACATATTTCTTCTTATCTCAAGCATTGAGTGAACAAGCTTCACTCAACGCTTTTGGCCTTAGCCAATCATTCTGTCACTAGGAGTTGAGTGAGCAACCTTCACTCAATGCCAAAACACTTAGAAAGTTTTTCTATCATTAGGTATTGAGTGAGTAAGCTTCACTCAATGCCAAAACACTTAGAAAAATATTTTTTCCTCTTGGCACTGAGTGAGTAAGCTTCACTCAGCGCCATACCTCTTAGAAATGATTCTAGTCACTTGGCATTAAGTGAGCAACCTTCACTCAACGCATTTGGACTTAGCCAATTTTCCTGCTTGGGAAGCATTGAGAGCGTTGAATGTGTCTTCATCACTCAACACCATATTACTTAGATAGATTTTGCCACTTGGAGTTCAGTGAGTAAGCTTCACTCAATGCCAAACTACTTAACATATATTCTTTTGTTATTTGGCATTGAGTGAGTAAGCTACACTCAACGCATTTGGACATAGCCAAATTTCTGTGAAATCATTGTCTCTGACTGACGAAGGTTCAGTCAGCGCTTTTTATCACATGGCGTTGAGTGAGTAAGCTTCACTCAATGCCTGTGGACTTATTCAAATAATTGCACAGATTTTTTGTGCCTTTGACTGGCTGAGGAGTACTCAATGATTTTGGTGTTATGGCATTGAGTGAGTGGATTTCACTCAACGCCTGTATACTTAGCCAGATCTAAGCTATTTTCTCCTTAGGCTTTGACTGCCTCAGCCTATCTCACAGCTTTTTGATGTATGGAATTGAGTGAGTAGACTACACTCAATGTATGTGGACTTAGCTACTTTTCTGTCTAGCCAATAGTTAGGCTTAGACTGACCAAGATATACTCAATGCTTTTACTTACCTGGCATTGAGTGAACTGGGTTCACTCAACGCCTGTTGACTTAACTGAATTCCTGCACCTGGCATTGAGTGAGTAAGCTTCACTCAACGCCTGTGGACTTCAGCAAATTCCTGTCGGTCCAGCATCTATCTTTGTTCTCACCTTTCAAAAACTTGGAATACCTGTCCTATCAATGTTATAAGGACAATCCTACATGTATGAACTTAAGCATACATCAAATACAACTTTGTTTATGGCATTAATATGATTGACTTTTTGAAATCTAGGACATTTTGGGCAATGGAGCCAACAATCTCCCCCTATTTGAAGAAGTAAAAAACCCTCAATCAAATGAGTCAATGACATACACTAACTTATGCAGCAATATATCAACGTGGAAAACATATAAGAAGAGAAGTTATAGTTACCATACTTTCTTACCTATAGGGCACACCTGCTCCTGCTCCCCCTTAATTGTCGATACATGGTCTTGATCAATTTGATCATAACCTTCTCATAGTTCTGATACCACTTATATCATTCACCTCTTGTTATGATCTGATACTATATTCATATCCTATCTCCTGCCCCTTTTTGACTTCTGTAAATAGTCAGGGAGGTTCAGATTATCTACTTCCCCTTTTTCGAGTACAGATAAGCCACTTTAGCAGTAGTTAAACCACTTGAATCTGCCATTGCAAGTGTTGGAATTGCTCCCCCTCAACTGAAGCATCTTCTTACGTACTTCCTAGTAGATATTCTAGTCTAAACCTTGAGATTGTAGTCCTCTTGCTGATGTTGTATCCACAGAATTTGTGAACTTCAACATAATCTTGTAGTGATACCACTGATACACCACATCAGTGTAGCCCCTTGACACTTGAGAGGTCCAATAATCCACTTAAGCTGGCTCCTATCATTCATCCCCTTGACCTAATTCCACTCCTCTTCTCCTGTAGCAGCACTATTCTTTCAACTGTAGTAGTGATGATCTTTGATCCATGGTAGCAGCTATTGATCTTGCTCCACCTCAACGGGAGCACCTGCTATCATTCCCTCTGCTGGACTCATGAGTCCATCTTAGTCTTGATACCACTTAATGGTTTTTATAGTCTTGATATCACATCAAGGACTTATCTACCTATAATACACAAACTAAAGTTTGGAGCAACTGAAGCAGTCCCAAGTTCCACATATCCAACTCAAACTAGAGGGTGTTGAACTTGACTTCATCTAGTGGCATGATAAACATGTAAGCCACTTGTCAGTGAGGATAAACTCAGGATTGAATTCTTCCTCATGCTCCCTAACTAACTAATACTTAATCTACATATGTATAGTCCTATTGTGAAAGACAAAATTCTTAGCAATTTAGATTACACTAGTAGAATATTAATATAAATAAGTTCTACTTATCTAGAGTTGATGGTCCTGATACCATAGAGCTGGTATTGTAAGACTGGTTTCATTCTTGCTGCTTCAAGTAGTCAGTCTTCTTCTTAGGATTTGATAGGTTCCATCTTTGCTTATCCTATCTACCTTGCACCCAGTGGTGGAGGTGCTTCTTCTCTCCTGTTCTCCTTTCATCTGACTGGGCAGTCAACTATGACATGCCCAGCCTTGCTACAACAACAACATATTATGTTAGGGAAATATTTTTCTGGGTTTAGGATCATACTTGTCTCCTTTGGAGAGCATCATACCAGTTTTGTTGTGTTCTTCCTTGTACTGTAAAAAGGTAAAAGAATTGGTCTTTCATTGCATTCACTTATTCAGTAATAAAGTTGTCTCTGGCTCTTGCTACTTGACTATTTGAGATGGTTGTATGCCACTTGGGCTTTTTTGTCTCTTTTATATACCATCTCAGCTTGCACTACCTACTCCCTCTTTATCATGGCCCATCACCCATTTCTTTCTCTCACTTTAAGACTTCAAATAGGACAGGGATATCTTTGCCTGATCTATCTCTTCATCCAAGAAGGATCATTATCCCTTGAAGAATCTATTGTTATTTTAATAACACTGTATTGATCTTAAGCAGGGAGATTTATTGATATCTCCCCCTCAATCTTAGCATTATCCATAGAGACATTATTGAACTTCAGCAATAGTGTTTATCTTTTCAGTGCTGGAGGTACTCTAGATAAGACTCAAGCTTGTCCAACAACCTTGACTGAACATGGTCCCCAAATAGGAGCATCTAGCTTGAAAGTCTTCCCCTTAAAATTTGCACAGAGCCTATCCATAAAGCCTACAGACATGGGCATACCTTGTTGCAGGTTCAGGTGATATTGAACCCTGAGCATACATTTCTCTTCAAGTTTCCTCTAAAGAGTCTAATATCTGAGGATACCATTTGAGAAACTTTTTTGCTGAGCATTATGTGCTCCTTCCTTACTGCTCTCAGAAGAGCTACTTCTAGTGCTTTTCTCAGTGATGAGTACAACCTACTTATCCTTCACTTTTTCTTCTAACTAGTTTGCTGGTGTGGCAGCAAAACTTTGTTCAACCAGACAGTCTTGCTGGCTGGATCCAGCTGGCCTTTGCACAAGACTTGTGCAACACTTTGTTTGCTGAGGAGGCAGCTACACTTTGTCCTATCACTCAGGCATCTTAACCTTTAATGGATGGATTCAGCTGTTCTTCATCCATGATAGTGCACTTTTCCATCTTCAGTATTTCACTCAATATTCTCTTCCTCTTGGGCAGTAAGAGAAGTATCCTAGATGGTCAATATCCATCACCAACTTCCCAACTATAGATCTTTGGCCTTTCCCTCACTAGAATATGATAAATAAGATGAATTTATTATTCCAGTCCAAGTTCTGTAACATCCTCTGTCCAAGTACCACACGGGGGAATGGGAACTTGGACTAACCTACAAAATAGAGTTCATCCTACCTTAGGACCCAATAGGTATTGGGTTCTAGGTTCTGATTAGTCTGAAATCTAACTTGCCTACCAGCAGCATTTCTGACAGGTAGGCTAACTCTTTCTCTCGGCATAGAAGGATTGTGCTAGCAATCTAGGGAAAAATGCTCCACCTTGCCACAACACCAAAACTCATGGATATTATTTCTCCTTTTCTGAGGAGGTCATGCTGTATGGTTAACTGCTGACTGAACAGAAAGAAGAGGAGAAGCAGCTTTCTTCAGGTTCCTTTCAGCATGGATCTAACTGAAGGTTAGTCTTCCAGCAGGCTTATTTTGCTTGCTCTGAAATCTATTTACAGTTATCTTTTTTATAGATGACATGTTATTTATATCATTAGAAATAGCAAAGTCAGGCTTACTGGTAGACTGACCCTTGGTCGAGTCTTTGATGGATGGGTTTGAGTGAAAGTCACTGCCCTGTCCTTGAGAATTGGGGCTGGGCACCAAATACAAATGTTCAAAAATGGGTCATTTGTAATTCTTCATGGGGAGCCTTAAAGGCACTCATTCCCCTACCCTTTCTTCTCCCATTGTAAGATGCACTTGTATTCTTACAAGAAGAATTCCCATTCTTACAGCGACCATACATGCAGTCCTGGTCATACCTATTAGAAGGGAAGATTACCTTGTGAAAGGTTGACTGTGGCACTACAGATGCTTTGCCTTTCCCTTTGGAAAGGTCAACTCTTGTGCTTCCCTTAACTGCCAACTCCTTCTTTCCCTTTTGAGAGAAGAAGGAATCTATCAAGGGCAACATAGTACTTGGCTTAGAAAAACTAGACACTATCCTTCTCTACTTAAGGAACTCCTCTTCAAGATGCTAAATTATCTTATCCTTTTGTCTTATGGTCTCAAGTTGGATGACTTAGATTGATCATTTGTGTATTCCCTTCCTTCTAAAGGATAGGTATAAAGGCAAATTTAATCAAAGACAAATCAATTGTACAAAAAACACTCTCAAGTAGATTTAGGTCCAAAAACTGGTAGTTTCCCTTGCTATTTTTTCCATGTCTTAGATTTCCTACCATCAAGCCTTCTTGCTTAGAGCGAAGCTGGATAATACTACGATTTTGTGCTTGTGCCTCCTCTTCGACTTCTTTTGTCAAGGGTAACCAAGTAGGTTTAATGAGAGCGGTGAACCCATAGTATTTTTTAGGGTGGTTGACTATATTCAGGCGGTTGTTGGGAAGAAAGGAAAACTGTCGGTTGATTTTCCGAAAGAAACACCCCCAAAGAGTGGCGATAATCCTTTCTTCTTCAAGGTTCAGAATTTGAGATTGGAATTTCAATCGAAGAAATCATTCACGCATCGGCCAGGTTTTTTGACCCTGCGGGGCAACCGATTAGCTATCATGAGAATAGGGACGTTCCTATTTTTCTTAAATATTTTGCCATACTTAGAGTCGAGCCTGCATTCTTGACTTTAGTTGGTTGACTTCCCTCATTTTTTGCTCCAGCAAAGATGTTGCATCAGAATGCTAGGAAGCAGCTAGCTGTAGGGATATAATCTCCTTTGTCTGCTCCTTGGCAAAATTCTTGCTTCTTCTCAAAGCATCTAAAATTTTACCATACTTGTCAATCAATTGATTGACATCTACCTCATATTCAGTGTCATCTTCATCACTGGATGAGGATGCATCAGAATCTGGATTGGACTCATGACCTGAGCAATAAGAAGAGTTAGACAAAGATTGTACTTGATCTGGACCAGGCTGATCCTTGCAGGATTCTTTTTCTTTTGTCATGGCAATTAGCCCATAACAACTGTAGTCATCTTCTTCTTCTTCATCCTCCTCTGAATCACTTTCCAGATGTGATAGAGGGGCCCTGATCTTTAGACTAGCATATAAAAATACACAATTTGATGGGTTGATGGCATCTTCTTCCTTATCATCCTCCTCTTTGCCTTCCATGTGAATAATCAAGGTGTCCCACATTTCTTTTGTAGTCTTGCAATGGACCAAGATCTAGAAGGTGAAGTCATCCAAAGCACTTACCATGATGTGTTGTGCTCTCTTGTCTATAGAAGCTAGGATGACTTCATCCTCAGTCATTTCACCATAACTCTTTGGGGTCTGGATACTTGCCTCATATGTAAAGACCTTTAAGGGAATGAAAGGTCCTTCTTGAATAGATGCCAAGATTCTAGGAACAATGACTTCCATGATCTGCCTGATCCTTTCTTTCCAACTCCCAATTTTTTTCTTGTTGTAGACTTGAAGCTTCATTTCTTATGGTTCAGTTCTGAACCCACAAGTACAAACCTTTTAGCTATCCTTTGAGGTATACTAAGACTGTTAAGTCCTTTTCGAGCAACCTCCCTCTGATACCACTTGAAAGTCTTTAGTTTCAAGGATAACTAAATAACCTAGAGGGGGGTGAATAGTTTTCTTAGTCTTTTGTGACTATCTTTTAAGTTTATTCCATTAAGTGTTATGTGAGTGAGTAGTTATCTGCTTTCATGGTACACACAACCTGCAATCAAAGAAATAACACAACAAGAACACACAAGATATATAGTGGTTCCCTAGATTATAGGTATGTCCACTTTCCCTCCTACCTTTTTAACTTATAGTTAGACAAAGCACTTCTCCAATCTCAACTTGTAAGACCTTACAACACGATCCCGCAGGACCACTCGGTCTCCTCCAAGACCTACAGCTCAGGAACAAGGCCTTATAACTCAGTGATCCAAAGATCACCTACCTCGCGTTGTTAAGTCCTACAACTCAGGTTGGGAGGACAGCCCTACCTCAGATTGGGAGGATAGCCCTACCTCAGATTCATAAGGGATCCTACCTCAGAGAGAATGACTCTCCTACCTCAGGATTTTAAGCCCTACCTCAGATCCAAAGGATCTTACAGATCATACACAAGTTCCCTGCAACTCAGTGAGAATGAATCACTTATCTAAGGATGTTAAGCCCTAGAGCTTAGTGATCAAATGGTCACCTACCTCAGATCCAAACTGGATCCTAGAATTCAGGTCATGAGCCCTACTCTCAGATTCTCAACAGAATCCTACCTCAGGTAAATCTGCCCTACAACTCAGATCCAAACTTGGATCCTCACTCAGAGCAAATTTGCTCATACCACTCAGATTAAGAAGGATCCAACAAGGTGGAAGTGGGTTTGTGAGTTAGTCTTGACACATGAGAGATTTCTTTGTGCCAATCTTCCTGGACTGAGATAGACTCAGCCCAAATTGAACTCCTGGAATATATTTCATGAGTCTACTTTTACCTGAGCTGAGATATACTCACTCCTAACTAATTCTTCTCAGCACCAGAAGGTGTTCCTGTTGGAATTAAGAAGTAATTGCAGCTAGTTGCTGCTACCTGAGCTGAGAGAATCTCAGCCCTAATTTCTTCTCAGCAACAAGGATGTAAATCTTCAGGATGCCTTGGCTTGTACTAGAAGTAACTTGCAGAATAGCTCTGCTTCTTCTTTCTTTCCTTGGCTGAGGAGATTCAGCCCAAACTTCTTCTTCAAAGCCTCCAAAAACTGTTCTTTAGAAATGATTGTTTGATTTATGAAGTGGATGTAACAAGGGTTATCCTTTGTTGCACCTTCTCTCTCAAAGATTTACTCTGAATTGCTGTTGATGATGGAGATGACAACAACAACATGATTATCTTCCTGTTTCTGCAGCTTGGGTAAAAACCAACTACTTCTTCTTCTTCCTCAGAAAGAAAACTTTCTGAATATGCTGGTTCATGTGAAAATGGCACCAGCTTACTTGCTTTTGATCCAAGATCCTGCCGCTAGGGTTACACCTTGGCTGCTTCCTTTTTCTTAGAGATTAACTCTGAACTTGCTAATGTCGATTAAGAAGACAACGACTATCTTTTTGTTGAGCTTTAAGACCTACTGAATTGAAATTTGTTCTTCAGCCTCTGCAATATTGGAGAGGAAGAAGATGAGAGTCAGTTGTCTTTTCCAAAAGCTATTTTCTCTTCCTTGATCACCGCCTTTTATTCTTAGCCCATCAACGGCTCTGTTGACCCATGGGACCACTGAGATTGACAGCTGCAACTTTGATTTTGCATTAATAGCAATACTGTAGGCACACAACTACATTTGTCATGTGTTGTAGCTTTCCCGCAATAAATATGAATTTTGTTGACTTTGCTGGCATCACCATCTGTGGAATTGGCGAAAATCAAGCATCAGTAGTATAGGCATTGAGTCAGTAAGCATCACTCAATGCCAAAACACTTAGACAGATTTCTGTCTATCTTAGGCGTTGAGTGAACAAGCTTCACTCAACGCTTTTGGACTTAGCCAATCATTCTGTTACTAGTAGTTAAGTGAGCAACCTTCACTCAATGCCAAAACAGTTAGAAGGTTTTTCTGTCATTAGGCGTTGAGTGAGTAAGCTTCACTCAATGTCAAAACACTTAGAAAAATCTTTCTGCCTCTTGCCATTGAGTGAGTAAGCTTCACTCAATGCCATACCTCTTAGAAATGATTCTAGTCACTTGGCGTTGAGTGAGAAACCTTCACTCAACGCATTTAGACTTTGCCAATTTTTTTGCTTGGGAAGCGTTGTGAGTGTTGAGTGTGTCTTCATTACTTAACATCATATTACTTAGACGAATTTTTCCACTTGGCATTGAGTGAGTAAGCTTCACTCAATGCCAAACTACTTAACAGATATTCTTTTGTTATCTGGCATTGAGTGAGTAAGTTACACTCAACGCATTTGGACTTAGCCAAATTTCTTTGAAATCACAGTCTCTAACTGATAAAGGTTCAGTAAATGCTTTTTATCATATAGAGTTGAGTGAGTAAGCTTCACTCAATGCCTATGGCTTTGACTAACTAAGCAATAATCAATGATTTTAATGTTATAGTGTTGAGTGAGTGTACTTCACTCAACGCCTGTGGACTTGGCCACATCTCAGCCAGTTTCTCCTTAGTATTTGACTGCCTCAGCCTGTCTCATAGCTTTTTGTTGTATGAAATAGAGTGAGTAGACTACACTTAATGCATGTGGACTTAGCCACTTTTCTGTCTAGCCAATAGTTAGGCTTAGACTAACCAAGCTATACTCAATGCTTTTACTTACTTAGCATTGAGTGAGTAGACTTCACTCAACGCCTGTGGACTTAGGCGATTTCAAGCCTATCCAGCATCTTCCCTTGCACCTGGCATTAAGTGAACTGGCTTCACTCAATGTCTATGGACTTAACCGAATTCCTGCACCTAGCTTTGAGTGAGTAAGCTTCACTCAATTCCTGTGTACTTAGGCAAATTCCCGCATATCCAGCATCTATCTTTGTGTCCACCTTTCACAAACTTGGAATACCTATCCTATCAATGTTGTAAGAACAATCCTACATGCATGAACTTAAGCATACATCAAATACAACTTTGTATATGACATTGATATGATTGACTTCTTCAAATCTAGGACATTATGGGCAATGGACCCAACAACTAGGGCTTTAATTAGGAATAATATTTGGCTTAGGTTTAAGGGTGTTATATTCAAAAGATAAACACGAAAGGGTCATTACATAATAAAATAGGAGGGGTGAGCTTTGTAAAATAAAAAAATGTTGCTACAAAGATAACAGTCAAATAAAATTAGTTTTTCACTTTTTTCATTTTTCTTCTTCTTTTCATTCCATCATTTTTTTACTTTTTCCATTTTTTCATGAGTTCCCACATTTTGAACATTTACTACTGTTGTAGCAAATGATATAACAATGATTTTTCACAAAATGATGCACACTAGCAATAAAATCAAAGCTAAAAATATTTTAAGTGTGCACATGGGTAGGCTATTTGGGTTTGGTGAAAAATTAGTGGGGCTACAAAAAGGAGTAGTAAAAGGCACAACATGGATAACAACGATAAGCATTTTAGGTGTGGTATGCAAAGGCTCAAACTATTTTAAAGAGAATGTCATAGATCATTTTCATGTTTCTAAGTCTACTCAAAGAAAAACTTTGAAAAATTCAAAGATGTAAGTTCTAAATTGAAAATAAAGAAAATTACTTTTCATGAAAATGATGATAAAAACATCTAGACCATTTTACATCTACTACACTTAACACTAATCAACATTAAAAAGATTTTTAACAAAGAAAATAATGTATGATAAGTTTTATAAAATTGAAAAATATAACAGAAAGGCTATGGAAAAGGGCAAAAATTCATGAAATTTTTCAAAACAACATACTACCCTAATTAGGAACACTACATGAGTCAACATATTACTCGTTAAATATAGTTAAAATTAAAATTAATCTAGATATTTCTAACTAAACAAGTAGACATAGGATTAAAAATAACATGTAAAGTAGCCTCACTATTTTAGAAAATAAGGGTAAATCAAAAGTAATTATTTGAAGGGAAAAAGAGAACTTAAGCATCATACCTTCATTATCTCATCCTCGGATCATCATGATCGAGTACTAATGAGAATTTAGTTAATCATGATAGAGGGGTAAGAGAAAGGCATCCAGTAAATTTGCATGAAAATAAAACAAGAGAGATAGAGTAAGGGAAAGAGAAAAAGACTTTTATGAATATTTAAAAGAAAAGATTACAAGTGAAGGGAAGATTACAACTACTTTAAGAAAACAATACAAGTAGGCTAAGGAGAAGATTACAATAAAGCTAGAGAAATTGCTTGGAAAATAGAGAGAGAACCTTGGAAACTAGATAGAGAAAAGTAAGATCATAAGAGATTGAAATACAGAAAAACTCTATAATTGGACCTAACAGCTGCATTCCACTCTAAGATTCTACACACCGGACCACAAGGGCCTGGTGGAATTTATAAGAAAAATTTCTGAAGTACATGACCCCCTATCACATCCATGATTGGGGGACGTATAATCATAGATGACTTCAGATGGAGGAAAATAGGTGGGGAGGCGTCTTGCTCATAAATTAGTATAATACGCCCCACTATTATGCCCGTGACTGGGGGTGTGACATGTTCAGCGATTAGCAGGTTAGTAAATTTCATGTTGTGGTATTTGGCTTGGGACTTGGGGGAGCATGCCGGCGGGACATGGGGCGTGGCCAAGGAGAACGAGCGTGGAGATTGGACGTGTACTGGATTTTTTCTGGATTCGTGCTCCAGATCATCTTTTGCCTCAGGGCCGGGTTACAGCCCCAGGTCACGCCCGTGCCCTGGGGGCGTGTAATATAAAAAATTTCCTATTTATCTTTGAAAAAAAATAAATTAAGCTAAGTTAGATCAAGATTTTCAAAAAAAATTAATAATAAGCTTAAAATTAATAAAATTAAAATTTTTTAATAAGAAATTACATATATTTGCCCTAATAAACTGAGCAAAAAAAAGATTCATCAGAGTGCAAATCCTTTATACATTCCTTAACCCTTTTCTTAATTTTCAAAATAAGTTCTCTTTTTAGCTAAGTAGAATCAAATCAAAATTTTTCTTGAGAAGATAATAGTGATTTCTTCGAAGTAGAAGTAATCATTGCACCCCGAGTAATACGACCTTGGTATTTACTTTAGTATCATATACTATAAATGATCAGGTATACTTCTCTTCATTGGATATAGATTGGAGAACATCATTTACTTCTTTTTCTAAACCATAAATCTAAATCATCAAGATTTTGGTGTTTTTGTCGGGGATTTGTTTTGATATTTTGAAAAGAGGATAGCAATTAATTTTATCATTTCTGAAAGTCTTTGTTTCAAGAGTAGTTATACACCTAGATGGGGGATGAATAGGTTTCTTAGTCAATTTGACTTCTTTTTTTTAGGTGTTATGAGTGTTCAGTTATTAAGTTAGCTTTCAAGATTGAGACACAACACGCTAGGGTTTATAGTGGTTCCCCAAGGTATGGATACATCCACTCTCCCTCTCACCTTTATAATAGTGTGTTAGACAAGGAAATCTCCTATAAATCTCGGCTCAAAGAGCTTGCAACACAGATCCCTCGGGATCTCTCAAACTTCCTACAAGTCCTACCTTAGGCCAAAGCCCTACAACTCAGAGTAAACCTTACTCCTACAGCTCAGTAATCCACAAATAACCTACCTTAGACTTAATCATAAGTCCTATACCTAGGGATAGGAGGATAGCCCTACACTCAAAGAGAACAACTCTCCTACAGCTCAGATCAAGAATGATCATACCTTAGGAACATAGGCCTTGTTCAGATCCACCCTAGGATCCTACAACTTAGCCTTTATAATTTAAGCTTAAAACTCAGATCAAGACTGATCCTACAGAATGAGTAAGTTTTTTTTTATTGATTGACTCCAGAGAAAGTGTCCTCTGAGTCTGCCTACTTAATTGAGTAAACTCATCCTTTTCTTCTTCACAGCACCAAGAATAGATTTTCAAGGTTGTTCTGCTTGTGCTGAGAAGTATTTGTAGAGCACTGCTTATTCAAGCCTTGATTGTAGTAGAGTTTTGAGCAAAGGCCTTGAAGATGAGCAGTTGCTTTAAGCTTGCTCTGCTTCTTCTTCTTACTCAGAAAATTATGTTTTTGAACTTGTCATTGAAGATAGAATGAGATTTCAGATCTTTATCTCTTCAACAGCCAACCTTGTTTGTGTTCACAGACTTGCTTCTAGAATGAGTTCCTTGAACACTTCTTTGAATTTCCACCTCAGGAAGAAGATGACCAAAAGTTCTTCTTAATTTCTAAGGACTCAGCTTTGTATCCTTCCATCCAACAGCTCTTTATGTAGTATGGACAACCGGAGTTGGTAACTGCAACACTTCTTTTACATTAAATGTTGTACTAAAGGCAAGCAGTTCCTTTTATCATCTATCGAGTGAAACTCGATACATTTGAATTCCTGATGACATTAGCATGACTCAGAGCTTTTGGACTTAGAAAATTTCAGACAATCTGCATAGGCATTGAGAGGATTTGTTTGGTCCATTGCTCACAATGTCTCAGATTTGAAGAAGGCTCATAAGTCAATGGTATACACATGAATGTATTTGATGCATGCCCTTAGTTCAATGTATGCAAGTTGTTATCTGTTGAACTAATTTGATAGGTGTCAAAGTCACAAAGTCAGATGGACTCATGACAGGATGCTGGCAAAGAAGAAATCTGGTTAAGTCCAGAAGCGTTTAGTGAAGGCATTTCACTAAACACCAAGAGGCTAAAAGCATCGACTGATGCTCAAGCAGTCATAGCCTCAGTATTGCCAAAGTAGAATTCTGGTTAAGTCCAGAAGCATTGAGTGAAGGAAGTTCACTCAACACTACGAAGCAAAAGCATCCACAGGACAACATGTAGTCAAAGTTGCAGGGTTACTGTCTAAGTCAAGAAGCGTTGAGTGAAGGTAGTTCACTCGACACCTCCTTAATAGATAATCCTACTAAGTACATAAGCGTTGAGTGAAGACAGGTCACTCAACTCCTCATTAAGAAAATAGGCAAAGTCATAAAGCATTAAGTGAAGAAGCCTCACTCAATGCCTTCTAGTAGAGTAAATCAACTAAGTCTGGATGCGTCGAGTGATGAAGATTCACTCGACGTTTAAGCTGTTAGGCCAGAATTGTCTATATTCATTGAGTGATAAAGGATAACTTAATGCCACCAGTCATAATTCAGGTAAGCACCAGAGCGTTGAGTGACAAGGCTTTACTCAATGCCCAAGCAGAATTACTAGAATTTTGTTTAAGTCCACAAGAGCTGAGTCATTATGACGTCAGTAGAAATTCGAACAATGCGGGATTGTTTTGCTATAAGACAAAATGCATTGCTTGCCTATTGTATAGTAATTAATGCAAAAGTGGTGGTGCACCTAACTACTCTATTGGTCCATACTGCTCAAAGAGTCGTTGGACGGTGGAATACAAAGTGTAGAGTTTCGAGAAAGAAAAGTCAACTTTTTGAAGAGAGATTATTTTGAATCAACTCATCTTCTCCCTAAAATGAGGAAGTGCTCTGCAATTAGTTCGTCAAGAGACAGTCTGATAACTTCAGACAAAGGTTGTTGATTAAAGACACAAATAACAGAAATCTCATTGATCTTCTTCAACAAGTTCAGAAACGTTTGTTTCTGAGTTCTTCCCAGCTCAAGCTAAAACATCCTGAAGATCTGCTATCTTGGGGCTGAGAAGAAGATAGGTTTGAGAAATCTCAGTCCAGAGAGGCAGACTCAAAGATCATTTCTCTCGATTCAAATCATCAACATCAAACAAAATTTCTTTTATAGGATCTTAGCTGATCTGAGTTATAAGCCTTATCTATTAAGGCTGAGTGTAGGATCCTTCTTTGGATCTAAGGTAGGGCCTGTATACCTGAGTTATAGGTGAGTTCATTCACTAAGTGTAGGATCCTCTTGTGGATCTGAGTGTAGGGCTATCCTCCTAGCTTGAGTTGTATGGCTTTGACGAAAGTCTGAGGTAGGTGATCAGTGGATCACTAAGTTGTAGGAGAATCATCTACCCTGAGTGGTAGGGCCTTGGGCCTAGGGTAAGACTTGGATGAGTCTGAGAGATCCTGAGGGATCTGTTTTGTAAGCTATTGGTGCTGAGTTTGGAGAATTTGGCTTGTCTAACACACTATTAGAAAGGTGGGAGGAACAATGGATGTACCCATACCGTAGGGAACCACTATAAACAATTGTGTGTTGTTATGTATTCTTGAAAGCAAACCTAAAACTAAGTCACAACACACCAAAGTAAAAAGATAGTTACAAAAGGCATAAAAACCTATTCACCCCATCTCTAGGTGTTTAGCTACCCTTGAAAACAAAGACTTTCAAGTGGTATTAGAGGAAGTTTGTTCAAAAAGGACTTAACAGTTTGAACAGATCTCCATGGGTAGCTACAAATTATCTTTATGGGTTCAGGAGAGAACCATAAGGAGTTGGGGTCCATGAAGCTTCGAATTTGCAAGAAGGAAACTTTTGGTATCAAGAAAGAGAGGGTCGGGTTGTTCACGGAAGCTTCTGACCCTAGGATTTTCATCATAGTTTAGGAGGCACCCTTCATCCCTATGAAGATTTCTGTCCTAGATGCAAATGTCCAAACCCCAAAGAAATACACTTTGATGACCAAGGATAAGGTCATCCTAGCAACCATGGACAAGAGAGCACAGAATATTATTGTGAGTGTTATTAATGATTCCACATTCCAGAATCTTGCCCACTATAAGACATCTAAGGAAATTTGGGACACGCTGATTTGCTACATGGAGGGAACTGAAGAAGTCATGGATAATAGGAAATCCCTACTCAATTAGGATAATAAAGCTTTTAGGCAAAGAGTAGAGACAGCATAGCTGATTGCTATGAGAAATTTTAAGAGTGGTCAATGAGCTGAGGACCTATGGGAGGGTCTTCATTAATTATAAGCTGAAAGATAAGTTTCTAAGATCTCTAACCAGAGACAGGGACACAAAGATCTATGCAATCAGAGAAGTGGTCAAGCTTGCTGAAACTCCTCTTTATACCTTGTTTGGAAAGCTGCTTTCATATGAAATGAAGTTATCTGCCAGGAATGATGTGGAAGCCTCAAACAGGACTCATTCCAAGGAATGGACAGTGGCCTTCAAGGCTGAGATCTGTAAGAAGAGCAAGGAGAGGATTGCCTCTCCCCTAAGAAGGCCTGCTGACTTAGAAAGCTCTGAGTCTAGCTCATCTGATAGCAATATGTCAGATGGGGAGTTTGGTGCCTTCTCAAGGGAATTCTAAAAAATGATGAAGAGGAAGTAATGGAGGAACAAGACTTGATCCTCTTCACATCATAACAAGGATCACCAAAAATCTGAGAAGAAGTTTCTCCAAAGAAGATAAGTATGACTCCAAATCCAACAAACATAGTTCCTATAAAATTATTTATTATTATTGCAGCAAGACTGGGCATATCATTGCTGACTGTCCGATCAAGAGAAAAGAGACAGGTGAGAAGAAGCTTTATCATAAGGGAAAGAAGGAAAAGACCTTCATTGCTAAGAATGAAAAGAGCTGGAGTCAAACTAACTCAGCTTCTTCAGACTCTAAAGAAGAAGATGAAGCCTACATTGGGTTGTTTACTGCAGTTACTATTATAGAGGATGAGGACTATCCAGCTGCAAGGATAGGAAGTAGGGCCCCTCTGTCACACTCAGACAGTGACACTGAGTTAGATGATGATGTTGATGGTAGTATTGGGCTCATGTCCTTGACAAATGAAGAATCCAGCCAGGACCAGCCTGGTCTAGATGAGGTACTATCTTATTCTATTTCCTCCTCTAAATCTGATTATGAAACTAGTCCCAATTCTGATGCTCCTACATACTATGATGAATATGGTTCAGAATCTGAGGAAGATTTCAATCAATTGATTGACAAGTATGGGTTAATCTTGGAAGCTCTTAATAAGAGCAAGTTGCTTATCAAAAGACAAGCCAAGGAGATTGTCTCCCTACAGCTAGTTAATTCCCTGCAGTCTGACTCAGCACCCTTGCTTGTTTAGATGAGGGAAGTCAGCCAGCTGAAGACTATCTAAATCATCCAAATTGGGACTATCAGCCATAAGAACTAGATTATTATGGATCTTGAAGATAAGCTCCTCAAAGAGAGGAAGCTAGTGGTTCAATACTCCAAACATAAATATATATTGCCACTCATTGATACCTTTACCACCCAAACTGATAAGAAGGGGTTGGGGTACATTGAGAGGAATACTATAAGAAGGAATATGAGTAAGGGCAAGGCTCCAATTCAGCCTAATATCTCTTTTAAGAAAGTTTTGTTACCATCCAACAAGTTTTACCAAGAAAGTATATATGGTCATTGGTTGAATGTAAGATCTTGTGGTGTGAACAAAATTGCTCACAACTATGGTGAAAGGAAGGGTCGGGGCTTGAGTGCCTTTAAGGCTCCCCAGAAGGAAATCTAAATGGCTCATTATGGATCATTTGTGTTTTGTGCCCCAGCCCCCACACTAAGAGATAGGGGAGCAGTCAATTCCTAGCTTCCTCTAGCAACTTCTCAGACCGAAAGTAAGTCAGTCAGTAAATCTGTCTTAGCCATCTCTAAAGCCATCAACAGCTTGCCCAATGTAAAGAAGACTATTGTGGGAGTTTCTTAGAGCTAGCCAAGTACATTTACTAGCAGACTCACTTTCAGTCAAATTGTTGCTGACAGAAATTAGAAAAAGGTTGTTGCTCTCCCATCTAAACAGTCAGTTAGCTTATAATGTACTAGGGTTATTCAGAAAAGGAGATACAACATCCATAAATGTTGGTGTTGTGGTAAAGTGGGACTCTTTACCATAGATTGTTGGCACAACCCTAATGTGCCAAGGGCAGGGTAAGTCTTCCTGTCAAAAGTGATGCAGGTAGATAAGTTCATTTTTAGACTAACAAGAACCAAGGAACTAAACTCTTTTGGGGTCCTAAGGTAAACTAAATTATGGTTGCAGGTTAGTCTAAGTACCCATGCACCAATATAGTACTTGGATAGTGAATGTTCCAGGTATATGACTGGAACAAGGTGCCATCTAAATGAATATAGTCTAGTAAAGAATGGACCTAAGGTGATCTTTGGAGGCTCAGAAAAATGAGTCACCAAGGGCTATGGTATGATCACCAATGGCATAGTCTCAAACATAAAAGTGGCTTATGTGGAAATGTTGTAACACAACCAAATAAGCATAAGCCAACTATGTGATCTAGGCTATGTCATTTTCTTCCATAAGGATGAGTGTATAATTAAAAGATCAAGTGACTAAGAGGTCATTTTGATAGACACTAGGAGTGGAAACATCTACTGTTTAAACTTATTATGTTTAAGTTCTGACACTCCAGTGTGTCTAGTTGCTAATGAGAAAGTCTCTTACTATGTGCAATGGCACAAGAGGCTTGGCCACTTGAACTACAAGACCATTAGCAAGCTCTTCAGTGAAGAGCTAGTCAGAAATGGTTCCCAATATAAAGTGCACCAAGGAGGGCATTTGCTCTGCATGTCAAAAGGGAAAGCAGACCAAAGCATCCTTTATGAGCATTGGAGCCAAGGACCTTGTGAGTTGCTTGTACCTCCTGCATATGGACTTGTTTGGTCCAATGCTAGTTTGTAGTCTATATAGGAAGGTTTATACACTTATGATAGTTGATGACGATTCCATATATGCTTGGTTTTTCTTCCTAAAGAAAAAGTCGGAAACCCTAGACATCTTCATGACCTTTGTTAGGCAAGTTCAGAATGAAAAAGGCAGCTCTGTGATCAAGATCAGAAGTGACCATGGTAATAAATTTTAGTCTGAAGGCATGAAAAAATTTTGTGAAGAAGTAGGGATTTGTCAGGAGTTTTCTTCTCCAAGAACACCCCAGCAAAATGGCATAGCTGAGATGAAAAACAGGATTCTCATAGAGGTTGGCAGGACACAACTCAGTGACACTTCTCTCCCAGAATAATTCTGGGTTGAGGTAGTGAACACTACGTGTCATGTCTAGGGGTGTGCAGGGAAACAAAAAACCGCACCAAACCAACAATTCGCACCGCACCGCATTTCAAACAAAACTGCTTGGTTGCGGTATAGTGCGGTTCGGTTTTGTATATGTGAAAACCGACCCCCGATCAGTGCGGTGCGGTTTATTACTCCATAAAATCGAGAAAACCACACCGCATCGTGACTTAGGTTTTAACTTAAAAAATTTTTTGTCAAGAAAGAAAAGTGCATGCACCGTAATTCGTAAATGGGTTTAACGGTCTTGTTGGGTCAATCTTTCATGAGATTTCTATATAACTATATAATATATAAAATATAAGTATTTCATATAACATATATAATATAACTATATAATATAATTTAATACATCATTATATATTTAGGCTCCATTTTGCCCAATGGTGGCGGTCGTAAATGCATGGGTTAAATCATCATTAGTTAAGATCATCTAACAAACATCATCTGTTTCAACAAAAAATTTGATGAAGTTCCTTAGGCGGCGATAACAAATGACTATTTTACCACCATATTCATGACCGCCACCACCATGCCAAAGGGAACTTTAATGAATGCATGACTAATTGAGGATTTGCATATAGATTAGAATTTGGAAGAGCACTAGTATGAATGAAAGAAAAACATTCACAACCAATACAGCAAATGATCCTAATGTACGATGAATGACTGAACATTAGAAATTATAGTTGATGGTTAAACTTGATTGTTACTAGGAAAGGAATAATTTTCAACTTTTCATAGAAGAGCCTTGTCTAAATTAAAGAAGGAAAAAATTGTCAAAAACTGAAACCGCACCTCAAAAACTGACCCTAAACCGCACCAAATTGAAATCGCACTACACGGTTTCGGTGCGGTGCGGTTTTTGTCAGTAAGAAACCGCACCCCTACGGTGCGGTTTTGGTTTGGGACCAAACCGCACCGCTCGCAGACCTAGTCATGTCTTGAATAGAGCCTCTATCACCAAGTACCGCGACATGACTCCCTATGATATTAAGAAAGGCAGAAAACCAAATCTAGCCTATCTTAGGATCTTTGGTAGTAAGTGCTTTGTGCTTAATAATGGGAAGTCCTATTTGACTAAGTTTACTGCCAAATCCTATGAAGGGATATTTGTTGGGTATAGCAATTACAACAAAGCATATATAGTCTACAACTTGAAAAATCAAGTTGTAGAAGAGTCTTTTAATGTTGTCCTTGATGAGTCATCAATGATTAATAGTGAGCTGCCAAGCTCCTCTAGATCTGCAGATAGAGATGAAGATGGATAAACTAGCCATCAAGGATACTTCTCCAACTACCCTAGAAAGAGGTGATCATGTATACATTCTGGAAGAAGGACAAAGTACTCAGGATATTGCTGAAGACTAGCAGGATCCAGCCACTGAAGTTCATGATGTTGAAGCAAGAATGCCTCCAGCAGTCAGGCATTTGAGAGATCATCCCAGAATCAGATCATAGGAGATGCTAGCCAAGGAGTTACAAAAAGGAGCAGAAGCCTCGACATTGCCATGTACTCCATCTTCATGTCTTAGACTGAACCTAAAAGGTTTGAAGATGCCAATATAAATCCATTTTATATTGTGGCTATGCAAGAGGAACTGAACCAGTTCAAGAGATGCATGTATGGAAGCTGGTTCCCAAACCTACAAGGACATAACATCATTAGAACCAAGTGGATATATAGGAATAAGATTGATTAAAAAGGTGTTATAATCAAGAACAAAGATAGACTTGTTGCCATGTGATACAGATAAGAAGAAGGTATTGACTTTGATCATACCTTTGCACCAGTGGTAAGATTAAAAGCTATTTAGACTATTCTTTGCATATGCTGCATATAAAAGATTCAAGGTCTACCAAATGGATATGAACTCAACCTTCTTAAATGGTGACCTGGAAGAAGAGGTTTATGTTGAGCCCTAATATAGAGAAAATGGACTAAGTCTAGATGCGTTGAGTGATGAAGGCTCACTCAACGCCTAGTCAGTTTTACTTCAATTATCAATATTTGTTGAGTGATGAATGATCACTCAATGCCTGGTGGTGTAGAATTCTGCCTAAGTGTTTTGGCGTTGAGTGACAAGTCTTCACTCAATGCCTATATAGAATTGTCTGAATTTGGCTAAGTCCACAGGTGCTAAGTCATGATGACGTCAGCAGGAATTCAAATGTTGCAGGAACAGAATAGTAGACCACAAATGGAGTCGCTTTCCTATTGTACATCATTTAATGCAAAAGACAAGTTGCAACAACCAACTCCAGGTTGTCCCACTGCTCAAAGATCTGTTGGACGGCGTGATAGAAAAATAACAGATCAAGTAATAAGAAATCAACTTTTAGAGACTTTTTTGGGAATTACAGAGCATAATCTTCTTCCTCTAGACCTAATAGCACGTATACCTCTCTACGATCCAATCCTATACTCGCACAATCGTTCTACGCAGCACCACATTAACTAATTATATCAATTATATGCTAGTGTACGGGTAGCAAACCCGATTAGGATCGAATAGAGGCGATAAGACAATATTCTTTCCGGCTAAAAGGACCAACCCAGTCCGATCGAGCGAAGGTTGTACCAAAAGAGATCTACCAAAAATAATGATTCGGAAACAGTAAATCTCTCCCAACAAAAGAAAACGAAGGTTCGCCAAACCTCTCGAACTTAAATAAATTAAGATGTACCACAAAATCAAATGAAAGAAATCCAAGAACATTCAATGCTATCAAAACCTAACGACAAGAATTCCACCACAAAAATTAACTTGAACACTTCATAAAAATGCATGCACAATACGTAATTCTAAAAGTCATGAAAAATTAGGAGAAAGTACGGTACGACTACCCAAAAGTGCGGTATACTAACACTTCATAAAAATGCATGCACAATACGTGATTCCGATTTCTCTACTTGGATCGCTCTTCAACGGCTCCGCCGGTCACGCCGGAAGGATAGGAAACTTGTCCGCCTTCGTCGCTTCACACTGGAGTTGGAAATACAAGGGATGATCTTGAGTCTTGGCCGAGTTTTCCACCACAAATGGATATGGGGGCTGGTTGTGTTTTCTTATTGGTGGTCAGGTTTGGGTGAGGATGTGTGTGGTCGGTTATTGTGAGGGTGATGGGGGGCCGATCTTGTGGATGGAAGTTGCCGAACTTGTGGTTGCAAGGAGGGGGGTCGGGTATCCTTTTAGAGATGAAAGGAGGGGAGGTGGTAGTAGATAGGAGGCTGAATAGAGGGAGGGGATAAGGGGTGGCCGGCGACCAAAAATAGGGGAGGAGGAGTGGTGGCCGAAAGTTGCCAAAAGAGGGAGAGGAAGAGGGGGGGCTAGGAGAGAGGAAGAGTGCCTTGGCTAAAATATTAGAGGGGAGGAAGGAGGGAATTCTCAAGAGGGGGAAAATTAGGGTTTTAACTTTTCATTCATTCTTCACTAATCAATATGAGAACTTACATGCCAATATATATAGGCTTACATCAATGTCTTGGCTACATGCAACCCAAATAGAAAAATAAACATAACCCATGGTTTTAAACATAACCATGGTTTTAAATATTACATGAAAATTAAATAACATTGCAAATAAAACAAAAACATAAAAAATGATTTAATAATTATTAATAACTATTAATAAATTATTAATAATTATTAATATATTAGTTTGCGCCCAGGGCGGATACAATGGCGAAGCTCCATATGGTCATCACGGCGCCACAAATCTTTATTTGGAGGTGGAGAAAGTTCTTCCGTAAGCACTCTATCACCATCTTAAACATGTTGAGGGTCGTCGTCTCCATCAGCTGATACATAAGAAACTATCCATACACCCAATAATAAACCCGCAGGTGCACCACACCCCTAGACTTAAACTTGATAACATGGGTTTGTTAACCGCCTACTCCAAATACAAATTTTCATAAATAGATATTCATTTATACTATTTCACAAAAAAAATTCTTTTCACTTTTATTTTTCATTTGCATTTCTCATTTTTCTTACTGTGTTACCTTGTCTCTTATCGGAGATTAAATTATGCTCGCGCCTCCGCCGCTTGATGATGTTATAGACCCCATGACGATGTAGAACCTTATCATGTGGTCAGTATAGGAAAGGGCTCTTAAGGAGAAAATAAAGGTCTAAGCTGTAGTTTTCGAGAGGGAGATGCGATAAAGAGAAAGCCATCCAAGAACAAACAAAAGTTCAAGCTACAATGTTTTAGAAGTAAATGCTTGAAAGAGAGAAGGAGATGCAGATCCAGCCTGACCGCATCCATATACTAAAAAAGATGTCAAACATTATATGTAATAAAAACGCAGACCAGACCACCGTTATCAAAAAGATGAGACAATCAAGGCCGGTAATTAAGGTGAGCACATCCGCTAGTGCTCCTCTAGGATATCATGGTGAACGAGCAATTCCGTTTGAGACCCTGATTTCTATAGAACGAGTGGATAGGGATATCTCGTAACTATATCGGTCGGCTCATGTATCTAACAACCATTTATTGCTAGTGTTTTCTGCCATCAACCAGATGAAGGAAGATGTGACGCACATTGGAAGAGATCACCCGGCTCACCATCCTTGATCGCCATTTGCAGTTATTACTCAAAGTACTTGTTGCAATATTTGTTTTTAATTTCCCGCGAAAAAATATCGATAACATTTTCAATATATATTTTGTAATATATACTTTTTGCCTTTGAAATGTTTGTACATGTTTTGTAGTCTGAAAGGCAATATATCCACTATGACGTTAAAGTGATGATTATTATTTGCCATTTGTGCGATTAGATGTATGCACTATTTTATTTTGCTGTGCATTTAGTATTTTCTTGACAGTTTAGATTGAGATTGCACGGTTTGTCAAATAACTATTGTCAGATTTACTAAGCTTAGACCATGAAAATCTATAAATATGGCTGAGTTCTAAGCTTGAATAGGAAACTTGTGAATGAGGTTGAAGCAGAAACCTGGGTGGTCTCCAATCATAGTGTCGCATGAGTAGATGCTACTAAGGATTTTCTAACTATGGAACACAAGCTCTCCAAAGTTTCTCCTACCAAATTCAAGATTTTTGTGAATAAATATATGGTCAACTTAGCAGTGGTCACACAGTTTCCATGGCATGTCAAAGAAATCAAATCTGCGGCAGATATTCTAATCTTGATCCCCAAAGATCACTTTGACTATTGGTTCAAGTTCTCAAACCTCTAGGAGATTGTTCAGATCTTTGATCATTATGAAATTTTACTTGGCAAGCTTCAGCCCAACTCCACAACTGCCATCTTTTCATTCATTATCTACTTGTAGACAGAGGGTGTCCATTTCACGTTGAACATGTAACGCCCCAGAATTCACTAGGTATAGCTCTCTAAGAGCTACCGCCCGGTGGTAGTACTAGCATCGGCGGTAGCGTAGCTAATTTAATTGGTGTGGCTCTCTGTTATCTACTGCTCGGCGGTAGACATACTGCATGGCAGTAGAGACCATTCGTCATAAGCATCTTAATGATACGACGCAACACCTATCACTCAATGGAAGTGTGGTACTACGCGGAGGTAGCGCGATAGTTACGGCGCAACCACGTGTTAGTGTGTGATTAGAGAATTTGAATGGTGGGCTTGCGGGAGAAGCCACTGATTGGGGTTACCGCGCGGCGGTATCTTATTACCGCTTGGCGGTAGTATTCTGTAAAGTGAACCATTTTGAATCATAGTTGTTCGCAAAGATCTGACGGTGGGTTGTGGTTTCTGCTAGTTTAATCCTATGGGATCGGAGTTATCCCTCATTCTAAACCTAGGCTTTCTCTTTCTAAGAGTTAGAGAGAAGGGAGAGCAAGGAAGAGGAATAAGAAGGGTAATCTTGCCCTTACCGGAGCTTTGGAGACCCAAATCATGAGTCGAGTCTAGATCTACAAAGAGCGGCCCAGTGTGGTTCTTTCCATCTGTTTGAATTGTGATCTATGGCTCGAAAGAGGACTTCAAGGGTAACGATCTTCCTCCTTGGACATGTGAAGTCCTCATTTTTGGCATATTGCATGAAATCCCCGACAATTGGTGGAGAGTGAAGGGATTTCCAACAGGTGATCTATGGTATCCCTAGTGAGATACTTGCATTTAGAATCCGGAATCAAAGTACGGAATAGACATGTTGTTTTAAGCCCATCTGAATAGGTTGGTCTAGATTTGTGATGGTTATTTTGTTGTTTTGTGTGTTGGAGAAGACTCTATGGTTAAACATGTAGTTTCAGAGTCACAGAGTATACAAGTTGCTGAAAAGAGGGTACTGGGGAAGGTCTCCAAGAAAAATACCCAAGTTCTGGGGAAGGGATCGTGTTTTATTTCCCTACCGCGTGACGGTAGCACTACTGCTGGGTGTAAATCCCAATGAGTTATTGTGAGGCATGTCTCTTGGAAACCACGGGGCCTATATGTTGAGCTGTGAGCTGAAATTGCTCATCTATGGTTGCCGTGAAAGCCAACCTTAGAATATAATGCGGTTATGTATTGTGTGACTGGGCAAGGGGAGCTGACCTACGTTGTGGATTACGGGCCTGACTGTGTTGTGGCTTAACTGTACCTACTCTATTACGTTCGACATAGAGTGAGTCACTGGCCTATATCTAAAGGTAATAGAGCGTCTTTGACTTTGTCATAACATAGAAGGAAGAGAGTCTTAGGCTATGGGACGAAAAGACTTGTAATGCTCATATGTACCATTTTGAGAACAGTGGTGGGGCTTGAATCTCAGCACATCGATAATGTACCCTGAGTGCAAAGGGCATGTGGCCGACACTGCCACCATCTGTGGTGAATGGTGCTTAAATTGCATGTTATGTTGCCATATTATGTATATGTTGTTTACCTACAGGGAAGGAGCACTACGGCCCTGGGTTTGGGGCAGGTCATTATAATTTGGTCAGCTAATGCTGACTGTTGCCTTGTTTTCCATATCTTTGTGGATTGTCCCTATGCAGTTGCTAGGGAGCCAAGCAAAAAATAGCGGGTTGAAGCCCTTTGTGTTAAGTCGGCCCTCGAAGGCCAAATGAAGCTTCTTTACTACTTTCATGTGTTGTCGACCTTTGTGTCGATGTATGCAAAACACTTTAATTTATTGGAAATATTTGTAAGGCCTTAAGGCCAGACACTTTTGTGTATTTTGGTTATTATTCCTACTTTTGCTAAGTGGACATTCCCGTGGTTGGGTTTTTAATACCCTTAATACTTTTTATACTTCTGCTACGATGCACTCTTAGTTAGGATGCGATTTTGGTTTGGTTTCAATACGTAACTTTGCTGACTGTCTGTAGAATATAGCATGGGGCCCCTGCCAGACTTTGTGGTATATCTTACATGACGGATGGGGGGTGTTTTAATTTGGTATCAGACACTGATGTCGGTCTTTCTTATTCGAATTCTTGGATGAATTCTTTTAAGGGGTGGTGAGCATGTGTTTGTGTGTTACCGTTATAACATGAAAGAACCCATAAATGACCACTTAGGAATGAAAATACACATGTTTATGGAACCTGCGCGTTCTTGTGATTGCTATTTTGCAATATATCTAGTCACTAAAATGTGTGTTTCACGATTTTAGGTGGCTGGAAGAGTTGTGGGGCAATATCAACCCTAGCGCTCGGCGGAGAGTTGTGCACCGGGTGATGTTCCTACACCTCCTCCTTCTTCTGAAACAATACACTTAGTTGCTAAAGTTTTGTTCGCGATGATCAATGCACAACCTAGAGGGCGAGTATAGGCTCCTACCTCTGAGGTTATCCTAACGCAGGTTGGCGTAGTTGAGCCTGTGGCTATGCGACAAGTTCCTGATGAGCCTTTGGTAATGAGGCGAGTTACGAAAAAGTAATTGAAGCGCATTATGAGCTTCCACCCTCCAACAGTTGAGGAACTAGATCCCCAACTCAAGCCGAAGATTGGCTCTCAAGGATAAAGAGAATCTTGACGGCGATGGAGATAGAGGAGAGACAGAAGGTGCTAATAGCTACCTTTCTTTTGGAAGGAGAGGCAAGACTCTAGTGTGATGAACTGGAATTATAGCCTACTGCCCTTGAGGTTGTCCCGATGCAGGTTGGCGTAGTTGAGCCTGTGGCTATGCGATAAGTGTTTGGTCAATTTCCCACAATGTCCTAGATTTGAAGAAGTCAATCATGTCAATGATATACTTGAAATTGTATTTGATGTATGCTTAAGTTTATGCATGCAAGTTAGTCCTTGAAATATTGATAGGACAGGTATTCCAAGTGATGTGACAAATGGTCACAAAGTAAAGATGTGGAGGGACAAAAATCTATCTAAGTCCACGGGCGTTGAGTGAAGCCAGTTCACTCAATGCCAGATGCAAGGGAATATGTTGTATAGGCTGGAAATTGCCCAAGTCCACAGGAGTTAAGTGAAGTCTATTCGCTCAATGTCGGGTGAGTAAAAGAATTGAATATAGCTTGGATAGTCAGCCTAACAATTGGCAAGCTGAAGATGTGGCTAATTCCTCAGGCATTAAGTGAAGTCTACTCACTCAATACCATACAACAAAAAGCTATGAGAAAGGCTAAGACAGTGAATGCCTAAGAATAAACATGCAAAAATATGTCTAAGTCCACAAGCATTAAGTGAAGTCTACTCACTCAATTCCATACAACATAAATTGTTGAGTATAGCTCAGACAGTCAATGCCATAGAAAAATTGTGTAGATATTTGAATAAGTTTATAGGCATTGAGTGAAGCTTACTCACTCAACTCCATGTGATAAAAAGCGTTGACTGAACCTTAGTAAGTCAGAGACTGTGATTTCATAGAAATTTGGCTAAGTCCAAATGTGTTGAGTGAAGACTGCTCACTCAATGCCTGGTAACAGCATTGAGTGAAGCCTACTCACTCAACACCAAGTGACTAAAATCAAATCTAAGTGTTATGGCATTGAGTGAATCTTACTCACTCAACGCCAAGTGACAGAACTCCAGTTAAGCAGTTTAGCATTGAGTGAAGCTAAATCACTCAACGCCTAAAGACAGAGAACTTTTCTAAGTGATTTAGCGTTGAGTGAAGGTTGCTCACTCAATGCCTGATGATAGAAAACTTTTCTAAGTGTTTTGTCATTGAGTGAAGGTTGCTCACTCAATGTCTAATGACAGAGAACTTTTTCTTAGTTTTTTGGCATTGAGTGAAGGTTTCTCACTCAATGCCTAATGATTGAAAATCTGTCTAAGTGTTTTGGCATTGAGTGAAGCTTACTCACTCAATGCCTATTCTAAAGATGTTTGATGTTGTCTAAGTCCACAGATGGTGATGTCAGCAAAGTCAACTGAGTTAAAATTAAGTGCGAGAAAGCTACAGAACACGACAAACACTGTCGGAGGTCTACTCTACGTCTTCTTTCGTTAAAGCAAGATGCAGTTTTCTGCTGCAGGTGGTCCCCATAGCTTCTTGGATTCGTTAATCGGAAGAAGATAAAAGGGATAGCTTATTGATTTTGAATGCAACTTTAGGATTTTATTCAAAAGAAAAAGAGTGGCTGGACTTCATCTTCCTCACCATTGCTCCCGAGAAAAAGCTTGAAGTCACCCAACAGAACAAAAAGTTCAATTAGCTGCAGCATTCTCTTTTTCTACAACAAGTTCTGAAATACTTCTATAAAGAAAGAGAGGAGAGCCTTCAGTCTTCTGTAGGTTAAGTTAGCTATTTGAAGAACTCAAGACATAGCAGATCTTCAGACTTCTACAACAAGTTCAGAAACAATATTCTGAGTTACTTCCAGTAGAGGCAGCCTTTTATTGAAGAACATCTTCTTGCTAATTTGAAGACAAATAGAGCTGAGATAACTCAGCTCTAGTAGTTGACATAGAGAAATTTCTCTATGTCAAATTAATTAAAACCACTGTATTTCTCTATGATCCTTTTGGATCTGAGTTGTAGGGCTCTTGAGCTTGAGGTAGGGCAAATTTGTCTTAGCTATAGGAGAGTTATATTCTCTGAGTGTAGGATCTAGCTTGGATCTGAGGTAGGTGATCATTTGATCACTGAGCTATAGGGATTTTGATCCATAGGTAGGAGAGTCATTCTCTCTGAGTTGTAGGGCACTTGTGCCTGAGCTGTAGGATCCTTTGGATTTGAGGTAGGGCCTTTTTTCCTGAGTTGTAGGAGAGTCATTCTCTCTAAGGTAGGAGCAAGTTTGCTCTGAGGTAGGGTTATCCTCCCAGCCTGAGTTGTAGGTCCTTTATCTTGAGCTTGGTGATCAGTTGATCACTAAGTTGTAGGGCTTAGTGTCTGAGCTATAAGTCTTGGAGGAGACTAAGAGAACCTGAGGGATCTGAGGTGTAAGCTCTTTGAGCTGAGTTTTGGAGAAGTGCCTTCTCTAACTAAAAGTTAGAAAGGTGGGAGGAGAGTGGACGTACCCATAATCCGGGGAACCACTATATATTCTGTGTGTGATTTTCTATGTTGTTTCTATATTGCAGGTTCTTGAAAGCTGATAATTGCTAATACACTAAGCACTTAAAGAAGAAACTTAAAGAAAGTCATAAGATACCAACAAACCTATTCACCCCCCCCCCTCTAAGTTGCAAGCTACCTTGAAAACAAAGACTTTCAAGTGGTATCAGAAGGAGGTTGCTCAAAATTGATTTAACAATCTGAGTGATCTCTAAGGGTAGCTATAACTCTGGACTTATGGGTTCTGAAGAGAGCCATAAGGAGCTAGGTTCCATGAAACTCCCCATCTGCAGAAAGGAAAATTTTGGAATCTGGAAAGAGAGGGTCAGACTATTTATGGAAGCCTATGACCCTAGGATATTTGTGATAGTAAAGGAGGGACCCTTCATCCCTAAGAAGAGATCTGTTCTAGATGCGAGTGTCCAGACACCCAAGACATATTTAGAAATGACCAAGGATGTGGTCATATTGGCTTCCTTTGCCAAGAGAGCCCAGAATATCATAGTCAGTGTTATTGATGATTCAACCTTTCAGAACTTGGTTCACTTCCAGACCTCTAAAGAGATGTGGGAAACCCTTGTGGTCTATATAGAGGGTACTGAAGAAGTAAGAGATGATAGAAAGTTCATGCTCAACCAGGAGTATGAGGCTTTCAGGCAATCCCTAAAATACAACATAGCTACTTGCAATGAAAGATTTTTCAGGATCATTAATGAACTGAGGACCTATGGGAGGGTCTTCAGTAATTATGAAATAAATGACAAGTTCCTAAGATCTCTCACTAGAGACTGTGATACTAAGATTTGTGCCATAAGAGAGGTTGCCAAGCTTGCTGAGACTCCTCCCCAAACATTTTTTGAAAAGCTGCTCTCCTATGAGATGAAGCTAGCTGCCAGAAAAGAGGATGAGGCCACTAGTAGATCCCAAGCCAAGGAGAAGTCCTTGACATTCAAGGAAGATAGCATTAGGAAGAGTAAGGAGAGGATTCCCTCTCCTCCAAGAAGACCAGCTTATTCAGATAGCTCAGAGTCAGATGCATCAGAATGCAACATGTCAGATGAGGACTTTATTGCCTTCTCTAGGCACTTTATGAAGCTGATGAAGAAGAAACAGTGGAAGAGTAGACCTTACACCTCTTCTCATCATAGCAGGAATCATTACAAGTGTAAGACCCCAACCTCGGAGTTGATCGCGGGACGATCAATCAGCGCTTTTGGAGGTCTGAACAGGGGCACACGGCCAGGCACACGGCTGTGTGCCTACCCGTGTTCAGTGGTTTTGTGCAGTCTCGAGTCAGAGAAGTACACGGCCTGAGACACACGGCCGTGTCTCAAGCCGTGTGTAGGGCACACGGCCTCGAACACGGCCGTGTTCGAAGCCGTGTTCTGGAAGCCTGACGATCGTTCTGAAGCTCCAGGTAACACGGCCCGTGGCACACGACCGTGTCAGGACCCGTGTCGATCGGCAAATGAGCTACACAGCCAGGCACACGGCCGCGTGCCAACCCGTGTTCGGCCCAGATTTTGTTATTTTGGATCTAATCTCGGCCGTTCATTCCCTTCGATCTGGATCCGACGGTGGGGGCTGCTCCTGGGGGGTTATTAGCCGGGAAATGGGGGGAGAAACCCTCATTTCAACTTGAGTTTCTCTTTCTACATCCTAGAGAGAGGGGAGAGCTCCCTTGGTGGTGTGAGGCCAAAATCCGGCCGCCGGAGGAGGTTCGAAGCTCCAAATCGCGATCCGAGCCCAGATCCGCGGAGGCGACGGCGTTGCGAAGCTTTCTAGCCGCGTAGTTTGTGATGGCGCCGCGGAAAAACGCAAGGGTAACGATTCTTTATCTTGGGCATGTGAAGCCCTCTTTTCCTTGCATAGGAAGCCCGCTCTCGCGAGTGAGCGAAGAGTTGGAGCGCTCCTTGGGGTAGATATGTGAAGTCCCCCTTGTGTAGAGTCCGTATGCGTAAACGGACATAGGCATTGTGTGTGAAGCCTATTCGGACGTGTTGGTCTGAATCGGTGATGTTGCATTGCATTTGAACAGGGCAAGACTCCGGATGTTTGGGTGTTTTCGGGTTTTTCTACGTGGTAGATTGCATCAGGGAATCTTAGAGATTAACTCTAAGGTGCACCCGGAAAACTGAGCAAAAGCGGGTTTGCCAACACGGAGGCCGGGGAGCCAACGTGAACATAACTGGGTTATGTGATTTTGTAGCGGAAACGGGACTCGGCGAGTCTTGACCTGCGCATATGGCTTAAATTGTCGTTGCGGTATGAGCACGGGTCAAGCGGAACCGTACCCGGTCTATGTCGTTCGGTAGGACCGTTGGCATGGACGAGGGTCTTCGGCGGTCTATGGCTTAAATTGTCGTGACCAAGGCTAAGGAGACAAACTGCTCATATGGATGACCGTCCTAGAGGCGGTGGTGGATCGGGAACGTCTATGGATTGAATTGACGTGATGTTGGCCGGTTCACCGAGAATGTGCCCTGAGTGCACGGGGTGTGTGGCCGTGTGAGCCTACGCCTGTGGTGATGTGCAATTACCTTTTATAAATGCCCATACTAATAAAGTGCAGGGAAAAGAGCATCCCCGCCCCGATTGTGGGGGCGGGATCGTTATAATTTGGTCAGCATTACTGACCGTTGCTATTGTTTGCCATCGGGCGGTGGTTTGTTGCTTGCAGGTGCTGCGGAGCCGAGCGGGAAATAGCGGGCTAAAGCCCTTGTTGCTGTGCCGGCCCTCGAAGGCCTAATTTGTTATGTTTTTCCCGTTCATTCATGTATGGCCGGCCTGCGAGCCGAGGTCTGAAAACACTATTTTGTTAAGTGAACATTGTAAGGCCTTAAGGCCAGTTCTCTTTTGTGTATGTACTCATTCGTGGGTTGTAGTGGACATTCATGCTTTGTGGCAGGGTTCTTATCTTTTTGCAACTTAATTAAATTGCTTCCGCTAGGTGTTGTGTAGGATGCTCTGATTGGTTGTATGGTTTCAACGCATAACCAACCGGTCTGTCCGTAGTATATGGCGTCGGGCCCCGGCCGGACCTACTGCTATATGCTATGTGACGGATAGGGGTGTTACAAATTGGTATCAGAGGCAGGTTTCGGTCACGCTTAAATGAATTCGTGGACGAATTCACTTTAAGGGGTGGTGAGCACATTGTGTGCGTCATCGTTATAACATGAAAAGAACCCATGAATGTCCACTTAGGAATGAAAATACACATGTTTGAGGAACCTGCGTGTTCCTATAATTGCTGTTCGCAGTAGTGTTTGGTCGCTTATCGGTGTTTTACACGATTATAGGTGACCAGAAGTGGCGCTGGGCCGTCTGAACGGCCAGGTTCTGAGGCGAGCAGTGCGCCAAGCGATACGCCTGCAACACCTTTGTCTGCCGAGACCATTAGGTTGGTGGCAGAAGCGGTCATGGCAATGATTATTGCGCAGCCTGCAAGGCAGGTACAGCAGCCTGCTCCTGCTGTAGAGCAAGTACCGCTTCAGACGGCAGAGCAAAGGAGGGTTGAGCAAGTTGTGGTGGAACCAGAGTTGCCGCGGAGAGCAACTGAAAGACAACTGAAGCATGTCATGGGCTTTCATCCACCGGTATTCACGGGGGCAGAAACCCCGACCCAAGCAGAGGATTGGCTCTCAAGGGTCAACAGGGTGATGATTGCGACGGAAACTGAAGAGTGGCAGAAGACCACTATAGCGACGTTCCTTTTGGATGGGGACGCAAGACTGTGGTGGGAGGGCCTAGAGCTGCATCAATTGAGGGGAAGGCCATTGGCCGAAGTCCCGATGGAGGAGTTTGCGAGACTATTTATGGCTCGATACCTCCCCTCGGCGCAGAGGATCGCGCTAGAGAGCGAATTCCAGAAGTTGGTGCAGGGTGATAGCACCGTTGATGAATACCTCGACGAGTTTACTCGGTTGGGGAGATATGCCGGCGCTACCTTCGTAGACGAGGAGCGCAAGACGAGCCGCTTTTATGAAGGGCTAAGGGATGATTTGAGGTTGCTGTTGTCGGGGCCCAAGGCGCAGGGTTTCATGACCCTGGTCAGCTCGGCCCGGTCCTTGGAGAAGGATATGAGAAACGTGCAAGCGAAGAAGGAAAGGGAATCTGGTGGCAAGAAATCAGAGTTCAAGGCGCCGACTACATCGAAGTCGGGCTACCGTAGATTCTTCAAGAAGGCTAAGACATCGGGTCCAGCTCCTTCTGCAGGTGCCTCGGGGATAACTACCAATCGAACCCCGGGCGCTTGTTTCACGTGTGGAAAGTCGGGGCACTTTGCCCGTGACTGCTGGAGTGGACGCTCAAAGTCCGAAAGGAAACAAGGAGCTACCTACGAGGAAAAGGGCAAAGCGGTGGAGTCGACCGCGTCCCACTATGCTCCGACTCAGCCTAGAGTCTACAACTTGGGCCAGCAGGAGGCCATCAAGCAAGCGGATGTGGTGACAGGTATGAGTTAATTTATGCAAGTTGACTTGAGAATACTATTACCTATTGCTTGTTAAGCTAATGTCTTTTGCTTAGGCTTTGTGGTGATTAGCGATAGTCCGGCACGGGCACTGTTCGACACTGGTGCTTCGCATTCTTTCTTGTCCGAACAGTTTATATCGCGCATCGGAGTCCCTTCTTCGATGGCGAAGGACAAGTTAGATGTGTTGCTACCGAATGGGTGCTCGATGCGTGCGGACAGAGTGTGCGCCGTGAAGGTTCACATAGGGAGCCAAGAGTTCGACTTGCTAGCGTCATTATTGCCGTTAGTAGAGTTCGATGTTATCTTTGGAATGGATTGGCTGTCAGAGCAGAAGGCTTGGATCAATTGCGACCGTAAGGAGGTCAAGCTGGGTGTAGGGCGGGAGACTACTTTCGAGGGGCTTAAGGGGTCGAGCAAGACACTGATGTCTACTCTTCAGGTGGTGAAGGCAGTTCGTGCTGGTGCAGAGCTGTTCTTTGCGATAGTGGGGGCTGTGGAGCCAAAGTCCCCGTTGGATAGCATCCCCGTGGTTTGTGAATACCCCGATGTGTTCCCGGATAGCCTTCCCGGAGCCCCACCGCAGCGAGAGATTGATTTTACGATCGAGCTCGTGCCGGGTGCCAAACCCGTGTCACGTGCTCCTTATAGGTTGGCGCCAAAGGAGATGGCGGAGTTGAAGGTTCAGTTGGAGGAACTGATGGAGCAAGGATATGTGCGTCCAAGCTCGTCGCCTTGGAGCGCACCGGTCCTCTTCGTTAAGAAGAAGGACGGGAGTATGCGGCTGTGTATCGACTACAGAGAGTTGAACAAGCTGACGGAGAAGAATAAGTACCCGATCCCGAGGATTGATGATCTCTTTGATCAGTTAGTCGGATCGTCTGTATACTCCAAGTTGGACTTGAAGTCGGGGTACTATCAGCTGAGGATCAGGGAATGTGATATCCCAAAGACGGCGTTCAGTACGAGGTACGGGCATTTCGAGTTCACGGTCATGCCGTTTGGACTGACAAATGCGCCATCGGTGTTTATGGATCTGATGAACAGGACGTTCAGAGATTTCCTGGATCGCTTTGTGATCGTCTTTATTGACGATATTTTGGTATACTCGCAGTGCGAAGAAGACCACTTCAAGCATTTGCATTTGGTGTTGGAGACTTTGAGGAGGAATGAGCTTTACGCAAAGTTCTCCAAGTGCGAGTTCTGGCTACCCTCGGTAGCGTTCCTTGGTCATATATTGAGTGGGGAAGGTATAGCGGTGGATCCGGCGAAGATTATTGCGATACGGGAGTGGCCTGCGTTATCTTCTGTCGCGGAAGTCCGTAGTTTTCTCGGGCTTGCCGGATATTACAGGCGCTTCGTAGAGAACTTCTCGCGGGTAGCGTTACCTCTCACGAAGTTGACAAGGAAGGATCAGAAATTCTTGTGGACGCAAGAGTGCGTGCAAGCTTTTGAGGAGCTGAAGAGGCGGTTGACCACGGCGCCAGTGCTTAGTTCGCCGAGTGGGACCGAGGGCTTTGAGGTGTATAGCGACGCTTCGGGTAGTGGCTTGGGCTGCGTGTTGTTGCAGCATGGAAGTGTGATCGCGTATGGATCGCGTCAGCTGAAAGTGCATGAAAGAAATTATCCGGTGCACGACTTGGAGTTGGCGACCGTGATTTTTGCACTCAAGTTATGGAGGCACTACCTATACGGCGTAAGAGTCGATATATACACCGATCACAAGAGCCTAAAATACTTGTTGGATCAAAAGGACCTTAATATGAGGCAGAGGAGGTGGATGGAGTTCCTGGGGGACTACACCTTCAAGATACCTTGTGTACCCGGGAAGGGCAACGCAGTTGCGGATGCGCTGAGCCGCAGGGCTCCCGCCCGAGCCAACTGGTTGTCGGTGCATGATGAACGGCTAGTGCGGGAGTTGGAGGAGCTTGAGATCTGTTGCGTTGACAAGCAGACGAGCGCCAAAGCAATGTTAAACTGGACAGAGGTGCAGTATGACCTGGCTGACCGGGTTCGGCAGGCATTGGAGTTAGATGACTCCATGAAAGAGCTTATGGAGGCCGCTCTGGATGGGTCAAATTCCCAGTTCTCGGTGGATGATGGTTTGTTAAGAAAGGATCATCGGTTGTGCGTCCCGAGTGGGGGTAACCTCCGGGCGGAGTTGATGTACGAGGCTCATCATACCAAGTACTCAATCCACCCAGGGAGCACGAAGATGTATCGTGATCTCAAGAAGCTGTTTTGGTGGCCGGGGCTTAAGAAAGATGTGGCGTTGTACGTGGCTAAATGCCAAACGTGCGCCTTGGTGAAGGCGGAGTGCCAAAAGCCAGGAGGATTTCTGAAATCCTTGCCTATACCGGAGTGGAAATTCGATGATATATCTATGGACTTTGTGCACGGGTTGCCAAGGTCGCAGAAGGGGAACGACGCCATCTGGGTGATCGTAGATCGACTAACCAAAGTGTCGCATTTCATTCCGCATAGGAAGGATGATCCTGTGGAGAGATTGGCAAAATTGTATGTCGACAATATTGTTAGGCTGCATGGTGTGCCCCGTAGCATTGTGAGTGATCGCGATGGGCGGTTCACGTCAAATGATTGGAGGTTAGTGTAGCAAATGTTGGGAACAAAGTTAAAGTTCAGCACAGCTTTCCATCCGCAGACGAATGGGCAGACCGAGAGGGTCAATAGAACGATGGAGGACATGCTCCGCATGTGTGTTCTAGACTTCGGGAAGCATTGGGAAGACCACCTTTATTTGGTGGAGTTCGCGTACAACAACAGCTACCAAGCGAGTATACAAATGGCGCCCTTCGAGGCCCTGTATGGTAGGAAGTGTCGCACGCCGTTATCGTGGCTTGAAGCGGGTGAGGCAAGGTTGTACAAGAAGCAGGAGGTGGAGAGTGCTACCTCGTTAGTGCGGATCATTCGGGAGCGCTTGTTGATCGCTTAGGACCGGCAGGCGAAGTATTACAATGCCAAGCACCGGAACGTGGAGTTCGCGGTAGGCGATTGGGTATACCTGAAAGTGAAGTCGTTCAAGGGGGTTTCGCGGGTGAGACGCTTGAAGAAGCTGAGCCCAAGATACCTTGGACCTTTTGAGGTCCTGGAGCGAGTCGGCGAAGCTGCATACCGTTTGAAGCTATCAGTGGAGTTGAGTGGATTACATGATGTGTTCCACATTTCTGTGTTGCGGAAGGCGGTGCAAGAGCCTTCGCAGGTGATCGCGGCTGATCAAGTACCGGTTGAGGAAGGTTGACAACGAAAGTCAAGCCCATATCTATTGAGGATTTCGAAGTCAAGCGGCTTCGGAACAAGGAAATCAGAATGGTGAAGGTCCGTTGGGATAACTGCGGACGCGAGGAGCTCTCTTGGGAGCGAGAGCAGACAATGCGCGAGGAGTGCCCCGAGTTGTTCCCCTCAGGTACTCGTTATGTTTATGTTTTTTTTTTGTGTAGTCTCTGTTCTTAATTTCGGGACGAAATTCTCTTAAGGGGGAGGGAGTTGTAAGACCCCAACCTCGGAGTTGATCGCGGGGCGATCAATCAGCGCTTTTGGAGGTCTGAACAGGGGCACACGGCCAGGCACACGGCCGTGTGCCTACCCGTGTTCAGTGGTTTTGTGCAGTCTCGAGTCAGAGAAGTACACGGCCTGAGACACACGGCCGTGTCTCAAGCCGTGTGTAGGGCACACGGCCTCGAACACGGCCGTGTTCGAAGCCGTGTTCTGGAAGCCCGACGATCGTTCTGAAGCTCCAGGTAACACGGCCCGTGGCACACGGCCGTGTCAGGACCCGTGTCGATCGGCGAATGAGCTACACGGCCAGGCATACGGCTGCGTGCCAACCCGTGTTCGGCCCAGATTTTGTTATTTTGGATCTAATCTCGGCCGTTCATTCCCTTGGATCTGGATCCGACGGTGGGGGCTGCTCCTGGGGGGTTATTAGCCGGGAAATGGGGGGAGAAACCCTCATTTCAACTTGAGTTTCTCTTTCTACATCCTAGAGAGAGGGGAGAGCTTCCTTGGTGGTGTGAGGCCAAAATCCGGCCGCCGGAGGAGGTTCGAAGCTCCAAATCGCGATCCGAGCCCAGATCCGCGGAGGCGACGGCGTTGCGAAGCTTTCTAGCCGCGTAGTTTGCGATGGCGCCGCGGAAAAACGCAAGGGTAACGATTCTTTATCTTGGGCATGTGAAGCCCTCTTTTCCTTGCATAGGAAGCCCGCTCTCGCGAGTGAGCGAAGAGTTGGAGCGCTCCTTGGGGTAGATATGTGAAGTCCCCCTTGTGTAGAGTCCGTATGCTTAAACGTACATAGGCATTGTGTGTGAAGCCTATTCGGACGTGTTGGTCCGAATCGGTGATGTTGCATTGCATTTGAACCGGGCAAGACTCCGGATGTTTTGGTGTTTTCGGGTTTTTCTACGTGGTAGATTGCATCAGGGAATCTTAGAGATTAACTCTAAGGTGCACCCGGAAAACTGGGCAAAAGCGGGTTTTGCCAACACGGAGGCCGGGGAGCCAACGTGAACATAACTGGGTTATGTGATTTTGTAGCGGAAACGGGACTCGGCGAGTCTTGACCTACGCATATGGCTTAAATTGTCGTTGCTGTATGAGCACGGGTCAAGCGGAACCATACCCGGTCTATGTCGTTCGGTAGGACCGTTGGCATGGACGAGGGTCTTCGGCGGTCTATGGATTAAATTGTCGTGACCAAGGCTAAGGAGACAAACTGCTCATATGGATGACCGTCCTAGAGGCGGTGGTGGATCGGGAATGTCTATGGCTTGAATTGACGTGACGTTGGCCGGTTCGCCGAGAATGTGCCCTGAGTGCACGGGGTGTGTGGCCGTGTGAGCCTACGCCTGTGGTGATGTGCAATTACCTTTTATAAATGCCCATACTAATAAAGTGCAGGGAAAAGAGCATCCCCGCCCCGATTGTGGGGGCAGGATCGTTATAATTTGGTCAGCATTGTTGACCGTTGCTATTGTTTGCCACCGGGCGGTGGTTTGTTGCTTGCAGGTGCTGCGGAGCCGAGCGGGAAATAGCGGGCTAAAGCCCTTGTTGCTGTGCCGGCCCTCGAAGGCCTAATTTGTTATGTTTTTCCCGTTCATTCATGTATGGCCGGCCTGCGAGCCGAGGTCTGAAAACACTATTTTGTTAAGTGAACATTGTAATGCCTTAAGGCCAGTTCTCTTTTGTGTATGTACTCATTCCTAGGTTGTAGTGGACATTCATGCTTTGTGGCAGGGTTCTTATCTTTTTGCAACTTAATTAAATTGCTTCCGCTAGGTGTTGTGTAGGACGCTCTGATTGGTTGTATGGTTTCAACGCGTAACCAACCGGTCTGTCCGTAGTATATGGCGTCGGGCCCCGGCCGGACCTACTGCTATATGCTATGTGACGGATAGGGGTGTTACAACAAGACTGACAAGTATAATTCTAAATCCAGTAAATACAATTCCTCTAAAGTTGTCCGCTACTATTGCAGAAAAATAGGGCATGTGATAGCTGACTGCCTAGTGAAGAGGAAGGAAGCTATTGAGAAGAAATAGAACAAGTACAAGTACAAGAAGGAGAAGTCCTTTATTGTCAGGAAAGAGAAGAACTTGACAGACTTATCTTTATCTAAGTCTGAAGAAGAAGAATCCTATATTGGGCTAGTTGCTGCTACTGAACAAGAAGCTTTAGCAGTAGATAAAGACTATCATGCTGCCAGGATAGATACCAGGGCCCCTCTATCACATTCATATAGTGATTTAGAGGTGGATGAGGAAGATGAAGAAGATGCCTACAACTTCTATGGGCTGATGACAATGACTGAAGAGGAAATCAGCCAGGATCAGCCTGGTCAAAGCAAGGTAAAATCTCTATCAAGCTCTTCTTCTTAGTCTGGATATGAGACTAGTCCCTGGACAGAACCCTCTTCATCTAGCGGCGAAGATGATTCTGAATTAGAAGGAGATGTAAATCAATTTATTGATAAGTATGGAGAACTTATGGATGCCTTCAAGAAGTGCAAGAAGTTGTCTAAGAAGCAAGCTGTGGAGATTGCCTCTCTGCAGCTGGCTGCTTCCCAACTGACTGCAACAACAACCTTGCTAGATTAGAAGGATAGGGAACTTAGCCAACTTAGAGTTATGAACCACATCCAGATAGTCTCCATCAAGTATAAGAATAGTCTAATCAGGAATCTTGAAGAGAGGCTAGGGAGGGAGAAAAAGAATAGTGGTTAGCTATTCTAAGCCAAGTACTGTATTACCCTTTGAAAGTGAGGCTAAGATCTATCTCAACTCTAGAGGGGGGGTGAATAGAGTATTTTACAATAATTTTTCACAGTTGAAATAAACAGCATATATAAAATTTAATTTATGATATAGTGTAGAGTGTTAGAAAGAAATTAAAAACTAAGAGGTGAGAAGCACAGCACACAGCAAACAAATCACACAACCAAACCAGAAGACACAAGGAATTATAGTGGTTCCCCAAAAACCTGGGTACATCCACTCTTCTACCACCCTTGGTAGGAATCCACTCAGGATGAGTTGATCAGGTGTCCTGACACCAATGAGCTTTTGATTAGGTGCCCAAAAACCAAAACTAGAATTTTTGATAAGGTGTCTTGGCACCACTGAGTTTTGACAAGGCTCTCAGAACCAGACAGAACTTTTGAAGGGAATTCAAGAACCCTTTTACAGCAGGAAAAGAAAAATAAGAATGAAGGGTGTATTCTCTGTTCTCAATCAAATGAGAGAAGCACAAGTGGATTGATGATATCAAAGCTCCCCCTGAGATGTAGAAAGGTTCAGGAAGAGAAGCTTTGCTCTAGGGTGATAGGTCTTCAAAACTTTTGTCTCCAGCACAAGATGGTTTCAGCAAGAAGGCTGAAGGTGAGGTGTCTGGAGTGATGAGATTGTGAACACTTTTCAGTCAGCCGGAAGATCTTTGAGTCCCAGTTCTTCTGTTGTTCTTCTGCTATCAGTATATTCTATTCTGTGTGTTCACTTGTGTGTGTATTCCCTTAAAAAAAACTTAATAACACAGAAGAAAGGAATAATAAACTTTCTGACGATTCCTTGTCCAAAATTAGCCGTTGGGAGTCATAAATGTCTTCCAAAAATAGTCTTGTCTTCTAGAGGAAAGTCCAGCAAACATTCTCTGAATAATTCTTTGAAACTTGCTCCAGAAGTAAAGACAAACGGCTGGGAGATCTTCTGACATAAATGCTGATAACATTCAAAAACATTCCAATTATAGGCAGCATTTGAATTCCTGAAAGCGTCAATCTCTCCAAGGAAAACGTCGATCTGAGCTCTACGATCGTCGAACTGAGCTCAGAGATTAAATGGACAAGCAGACAGAAAATGTCGATCTGAGCTCTACGATCGTCGAACTGAGCTCAGAGATCAAAAGAATAACTTTAGGGAGTGATCGTCGAACTGAGCTAGAAGATAGTCGAGGGGAGTTCGACGACTCAGCAGAAGCTAGACAAGAGCAGATAGTCAATCTGAGCTCGACGATCGTCGACCGGAGCTCGACGATTTAGAAGATGAGCTAAGAGAGCGTCGAACGGAGTTCGATGATTTGTCGACCTGAGCTCGACGAAAATTGCCTTAGACTAAGCTCTTCAACCTTGATCTTGGAATGGTCCTGGGGGCAGCTTCAAACCTAAGTTCTAAGCCCTAGACTCATTCTAATGTTGACCTTTTCAACTATACAACTAGGTCAACTGGGATTCCTAAGACAAGCATAGTGATCCTTACCCAAATTAGTAATAGGGTGTTCCAACAATCTCCCCTATTTGGGTTAGGATTACTATTTACAGATAATCATAGGAAATGAAAAGCATACAACAATACATAAGCTAATACAAAATGCAGAGAAGATATGTAGCAGGAAAGCAGATCACAGATAAATATCAGCAGATATCCAAAGGTGGATGAAATGTTTAGCTTACACAGTTCACTTCCTTTCAGATCCCTTTTTAAATAAAATTTCTCTATTTGGATTCTGACTTTCTCTCTTTGACCTTCTGTCATCCTCTGCACCTAGAGAAGTTTGAGATTTGGGCCTTGGAACAATAGCCTCTGGGTGCAGCTTCATATAATCTTCTGGATTGAAGAATTTCCTTGATGCATATCTTTCCAGTTCTTTCTTTCTCTGCTCTGATAAGGTAGTTATGTTTGAAGTATCCTTTCCTTGTTCTCTGGCCTTTTTTATTTGATCAAGGGCAGCCAATTCTTTCATTCTAACTGTCCAGGATACAGGGTTGTTCTCAAGGTCTTCAAAAGGAATGGGAGGTTCATATCTGTTGATGATTTCAGAAACAGTAGAAGGAGTCCTGGAAACAATAGTGTCTTTCATCTTGTAAGGAAAAGGACCTGAAGAAGGGTAAGGGGGACCTTGTCCTTCCCTTTGATAGAATCTTTGTTCTCTTTGATTTCCTCTATAATTACCCCTTCTGGGTTGATATCCTTTTTGATGCTGTCCCCTTTGATATGATCTTTGATAATGCTGGGAAGAGCTGTATCTGGAGACTGGAGCTTGAGGGGCTGAACCTGAGCCTGAATCTGGAGGAGGAGGAGGAGGAGGTTGATATTGAGAAGAACCCTTTTCATATTTGTCAAGCTTCCTCTTCTTCTTCATGGCTTTCAGTTGATTTTTGGAATATTGCATCCAAGGCTCAGAGATTGGGCAGTCATGCAGAATGTAGTATGGAATATCATTTGAGTCTTTGGCTTTGGCAGGAGGGACTGACATCATTGCTTTACTTCTGGCTTTTCTCTTCTTGGCAATAGTTCTAGCAGAATCATCAGAATCAGTCCTGTATTGGTCACTCTCAGAACTTTGATGTTGATCATACAGATCATCAATTCTTCTGATAAACTCTTCTTGAGCTTTAAGTTTTGCAGAAACATCAGGAGCAGGAGGAGAGGGAGCAACAGCAGAGCAGGCAGAAGCAGAAGCAGACTTTGGAGCAGGAGCAGCAATTTCAACAGCCTCAGTTGCTGGAATCATTTCTATGTCAGCAGTAGTATCAGCAGCAATTTCAACCAAAGGAGGCACAGTGGCCTTAGTAACAATTGAAAGAGGCACAGTGGCCTTAGTATCAGTATCAGAGATATCCACAGCCTTCCAGGATTTGATGTAGGAATCAATATGGCTCGGATCACAGGTAGCTATAGGCACAATGGCCTTAGACAAATCTTCAGCAGGAATTGCAGGCAGACAACTGAAATGGACTGTATCAAATATAGATTGCAGCCTCTGCAGATTGAGTGCAAAAGCACATCCAGGAGCTGGAGCTGGAGCAGCTGGAGCAGACATAATACCAGTAGCTGGCACAACCACTTCTTCAAAAGGCATCTCCCCCTGCCTTGGTTCAGAGAAAGATGAATCAAGGCACAAAGAAGATGGGATAGCCAGGGAGGAAGAAAGGAAGGCAATCTTGGTAGACAGCTCCTGTACTTGCTTTAGGAGTGGAGCCAGGGAAGACTCCAGTAGAGATGTCAGCTTGGGAGCTAGCAACTCATACAGCCTGTCTGCCAAAATAGGAATATCTACATGCTCAAGTGGGGCTTGAGCAGAGGTAGAGGCAAAAGAAGATGGAAGGATGGTGGCTGAAACTGAAATTGTGGAGAAAGGTGGAGAGGGAATGGTTGGTTCAGAGGATGGAATAATGGAGATAGAGGAGGTTGAGGTGGAGATAGGGGAAGTAAGAGATGGTGTGAAGGAGGGTTGAGAGAGAATGTCATGGAGCAGTTGTTGAAAGGAGGAAGTGGAGGGTGGCTCAGGAGGAGTAGAGGGTGAATCATCCATGAAGGAGTCATCTGTAAGTGAGAAGGATGGAATGGTGAAGGTTGAATAGGAAAGAGAGGATGGAATTCCTCTGAGGTGGATAGAGGAGGGGATGGCATAGGTGAGGAAATGGTAATTGGGGATGAGATGATTATGGTGGATACTGGTGGTGAGGAGATGACAATTTGGGTGGTTAGGGTGGTTATGGTGGTTATGGCTGGAAGAGGGGAGGAAGCAGGCAGCTCTTCTGCTGAGGAAGTGACTAAAATAGTCCTTGTGCCTGAATGAAGTGTTGCAGCAGCCCTGGAGGGGTTTATAATCTGCCTGTCCCATTTACTGAAGAGGGCACAGGAAAGCCTCTTGGATGCATTGATAAACATGCCAGAGGAGGTTAATAGGTCAGGGCACCTGTTGTGCAGAAAGACCCCTAGGATTCTTCCATAACTAACTGCATGCTTGTTGATCTTCTTCTTAATCAGAGTGAAGAAGATGGAGCCCCAGTCCAGGTGTTTCTTGTCTAATAAGGCTCCCATCAGGCAGAACTGATATCTGGAAATGGTGTCATGGGCTGAATGCTTGGCCAACAGCACCTTCCCAACTACATCAGCCAGGAATTGAAATTCGATTGCCAGATTTTTCTTCAGCAGCTTATTAGGGTTTACTGCATTGTGACCCATCCTATCCAGCATGGTTTCAAACTCCTCTCCAGATAGTTCAATGGAGTCTTCTCCAGTGCTGAGTTGAAAGACTTCTGTTAGGAGAGCCGGTGATAGAAATACCTGAGTCCCCTTAATGGTACCGACAACAGAATTCTCAGACTCGTCTGTTGCGGTAAAACACCACTCTTTTATCTCTTCTGAGGCGATCTTCATCCTTGTAGTCATTATTGGAGTCAGCTGTTATTCTCGGAATAGATTTAGGATGTCCTTGAAGCGCTGGTCGCTTCCGTCGAAGGAGTTTATGTCGATGTCAAAACCTGTGTCGAACTTCATCTTAGCAAAAGCAGCACTCGATTCAGCCATATTCACCTGCAACAGAAAACCAAAAACGACCAAGCGTAGAGAATTTGGAGGGAAAAGAAAGAGAGTTGCAGAGTATGAAAGCGCAAGGGAGAACGACGGCTGAAAGAAAGATTTTATATTAGGGTTCGACGCGAAAAAGGAAAATCGTTAAGCTCAGTTCGACGAAACGTCGAGCTCAGCTCGACGATTTGGGCTACAGAGGGAATCTGAAGAGTCTTCAAAATCGTCGATCCTCATTCGACGATGTTGAAAAACGTCGAGCTCAGCTCGACGACCTCTGATCAGAAGGAGAGAAAGCCTAGCTCTACCGAGGGCTCTGAACTCAGATCGACGACTGCAAACGCGTCGATCTCTGGTCGACGATTTTTGGAAAATCGTCGATCTCTGTTCGACGATTTTGGGGAAAACGTCGAGCGCAGTTCAGAGTCTAAACTCATTCTACAGACACAAAAAGAGGGAAATTTTTGACCTAGTCTTGGTCTGTTTTAGCTTTTCAAAATCTTGTAATTTAATTAAGGCTTCCTCCATCTAACATACCTAACTGATTTAGGAAGAAACTGTGTTTCTTTTCATCCAAAGGTTTGGTGAAAATATCTCCCCTTTGCAAATCAGTAGGAATATATTGAATTTCAATTTTATTCTTCTCTACATTATCTCTTAGAAAATAATGCCTAATTTCTATGTGTTTTGTCCTACTATGGAGGACTGGATTTTGTGCTATTGAGATAGCACTAGTATTGTCACAGAAAATTTTAGACTTCTCTAAGTTGTAGCCATAGTCTAAGAGCTGATTCTGTATCCACAATATTTGTGAACAGCAACTGCCTGCAGCCATATACTCAGCTTCAGCAGTTGAAGTTGACACAGATGTTTGTTTCTTACAGAACCAAGAGACAAGTCTATCACCAAGGAACTGGCAGGTTCCACTGGTGCTTTTCCTGTCTATTCTGCATCCAGCATAATCAGCATCTGAGAATCCAGTTAAATCAAATGCTGAATCTTTTGGATACCAGAGACCTAGATTTGGACAACTTTTAACATACCTAAGAATTCTCTTGACTAAGATTAAGTGTGACTCTCTAGGGCTAACTTGGAATCTAGCACAAATACATGTGGCAAACATTATATCAGGCCTACTAGCTGTAAGGTATAATAAAGAGCCAATTATTGCTCTATATGTTGTCTGATCAACAGGTTTCCCATGTTCATCAGCATCTATTACAGCATTTGAGGGCATGGATGTTTTCATACATGATGCATCAGACATACCAAATTTCTTAACCAGCTCTTTTGCATACTTGGTTTGAGAAATAAATATGCCTTTAGCATGTTGCTTGACTTGCAGTCCTAAGAAGAAGGATAGCTCACCCATGCTACTCATTTCAAATTTAGAGTGCATAAGCTTGGAAAACTTTTTGCACAATTTTGAATCAGTAGAACCAAAAATAATGTCATCTACATAAATTTGCACTAGCAGGGTGTGGGACTTATGGGTTCTAATAAAAAGAGTTTGGTCTACTCTCCCCCTAACAAAATCATTTTCCAGAAGAAAGCATGCTAGGGTCTCATACCATGCTCTAGGGGCTTGCTTGAGACCATATAATGCTTTATGCAATTTGTAAACATAATCAGGGTGAGTGAGAGAGATAAAACCTGGAGGTTGTCTAACATAGACTTCCTCTTTGATGTCCCCATTGAGAAATGCACTTTTTACATCCATTTGATACACTTTGAAACCTTTGTGGGCAGCATAGGCTAGGAATATCCTGATGGCTTCCAGCCTTGCAACTGGTGCAAATGTCTGATCATAGTCTATTCCTTCTTGTTGAGAGTACCCTTGAGCAACTAGCCTTGCCTTGTTTCTGACTATAACTCCTTGATCATCCAGCTTGTTCCTGAATACCCACTTTGTTCCAATAATGGGATGATCCTTTGGCTTAGGCACTAGTTCCCAAACCTTGTTCCTTTCAAATTGATGCAACTCCTCTTGCATTGCAATGATCCAGTGTGGATCTTGCTCTGCATCTTGAATGGATTGAGGCTCAATTTGAGATAGAAAGCAAGTGTGCATCAGGTTTTGGTTGACCTGACTTCTAGTTTGCACACCAGCTGAGATCTCTCCAATTACTTGGGTGATTGGATGATCTCTTGTTGTTACTAAGTCAACAGGGAGTGTTGATTGTTCACCAGCCTGTGTTGTTGTCTCCTCTAGTGGAGCAGCAACTAGCTCTTCAGGATGATTTTCTTCAAGATGTTGAACTTCTTCTTCATCATCACTGCTCTCATTCTTTTCAGCAACTTGCAGTTTGCTCAAGTCTTCAGCTAGAGAATGTACCTGCAGAGGTTCTATGGTAGAAGCATTCTTCTCCATGAAAGACATGTTAGCTTCATCAAAAATAATATGAACAGATTCTTCAATTTTACAGGAAGATTTATTATAAACCCTATAGGCCTTGCTGATCATGGAGTATCCCAGAAACACTCCTTCATCAGCTTTAGCTTGGAATTTTGCTAGATATTTCTTGTCATTATTATGAATAAAACAAGTGCAACCAAAAACTTTGAAATAACCTATTTTAGGTTTCTTCCCTTTGAGCAATTGATAAGGAGTCTTGCCCTTCAGCTTGTGTATCAGGCTTCTGTTCAACACATAGTTGGAGGTGTTCACTGCCTCAGCCCAAAAGGACAGAGGTAAGTGAGCATCTGCCAACAATGTAGTTGCAGATTCAATGAGTGTTCTATTTTTCCTTTCAGCTACCCCATTTTGTTGAGGAGTTCTAGGAGCTAAGAAAGTGTGCCTGATCCCTTCACTCTGACAGAACTCTTGCATGAGAAGAGAATCAAACTCTGTCCCATGATCACTTCTGATCAGGGTAATGTGAGTGTTGAACTCAATCTGAATGCATTTGAGAAAATCTGTCAAACACTTGAAGTTATCAGACTTCTTCCTCAGAAAGAATACCCAAGTGAATCTTGAGAAGTCATCTACAACCACTAAAGTATAGGACTTCCCTCCTAAGCTTTGCACAGATATGGGTCCAAAGAGATCCATGTGCAACAGGTACAAAATCCTAGGTGAATCACTCTTATTAATTGATTTAAAACTACTTTTAGTTTGCTTGCCTAATTGACAAGCCTTGCAAAGTCCTTCCTTCTTGTAGGGACCAGAAGGTAGTCCTTTAACAAGGTTGTTTTTAGATAGCTTAGCAATGGTTCTAAGGTTAATATGTCCTAGTCTCTTATGCCATAACACATTAGATTTTGAAATGGAATTGAACAGACAAATATCTACCACTGGTGAATGAAAATCCACTAAGTAAATGTTACCTCTTCTGTTACCTGTCAACACAGTTGTGTTGTCCACAGACTTGACTTTGCATATGGCTCTGCTGAAGGTTACTTGATATCCTTCATCACACAATTGACTGATACTTATCAAGTTGTGCTTGAGTCCTTCAACATATGCCACCTTCTTGAATGTGACTGGGCCAATTTTGACTGCACCATATCCTTTTGTAGTTCCAAAGCTTGAGTCTCCAGAAATTACTTTGGGTCCAAGCTTGGCTTTGAAGGAAGTGAAGTTGTCCTTGTCCCCTGTCATGTGCTTTGAGCAACCACTATCCAGATACCATTGATGGTTTGATGCTGGATAGGTCTTCACCTACACAAAACAACTTATTTGTTTTTGACCCAGTTGACCTTGGGCCTAGGTTGATATCCCTTGAATTCTGAAATAAAGGACATCCCTGGTTGATCCTTATAGCCTTCAGGATGGTATCTCCTAGGAGGTACTATCCATTCAGTATAGGGATTAAAGCCTTGGGATGTGGAGCTTCTAGGATTGAATCTGAATGTGCCATTGAAGGTGTGTTCACAAGCCTGAACTCTGTTCGACGATCGTCGAACTGAGGTCGACGATCTTGGGTCAGATCGTCGATCGCCGTTCGAAGATCGATTATGCTGAGATTCAGAGTTTGGATATCGTCGAGCTGAGGTCGACGATCTGTAGTTAGATCGTCGAGCTCTGTTCGACGATCGTCGAGCTCTGCTCGACGCCATCTGTTGAACTGAGTTCTTCTCTGACAGATCTGCATTCTTCCTAGGTACCTCTATTACTCCCTTTCCTTTGTCAGAGACAAACTTGATTGGAGTTATCAGAATTATAGGTTGGCTGGATGAAGCACCCAAGCCCAGTGTGCTATTAAATCTAGAGTTCACTGTGCTTGTGATGTCCATCAGTCTGATACTTCTCCCATTTAGGGATTCTTCAAACTTTTTGGCCTTTGATAGTTCATTCTTCAATGAAGCTATCTCCTCCCTACAGCATTCTAACTCCTCAGAGAGTTTGAGGTTCTTTGAGTTTAGGACACTATGCTCAGATAATTGATTCCTGAGAGAGATTATCTCCTTCTCAGATTTTAATAGATCTAGACACAGTGTCTTAAATTCATCTTTGAAGTCTTCAGAATCAAAATCAAAAGAGTTGATTACCTGATCCTCATCTGGTAGACTTTCTGAATCTGAATCTGATTCTTCATCAGAGTTTTGCTATGATGCATTGATAGCCATCATGCAAAATTCTTTTTCATCTACATCATCCTCATCATCACTGGAGCTGGATGAGGCTTCAGATTCCTCTTCAGTCTCACTCCATGTTTCAGCAACAAAGCCCTTCCTTGTATGTTTGTTCTTGCTGGAGGAGGCTTTGTCTGAGCTATTCTTCTTGTAATCCTTTTTTTTTCTTCTTTCTCTTCTTTCCCTTTTGTCCTTATTCTTGTTTTCTGGACAGTCAGGCACAATATGGCCTGGTTTCCTGCAACCAAAGCATAAGATTTCTTTAGTGTTATTTGATTTATCATACCTTGGTTTATCATGACCCTTGTATGGTTTCTTTCTGAAGTCTTTTCTAGCCATCTTGTAGAATCTTTTGGCCAGTAGACTTATGAGTTCATCATTTCCTGTAGCTTTATCCTCAGGTTCCTCTTCTACAGCTTTGAAGGCTATGGTCTTTTCTTTCCTTGTAGCTGGAGAGATAGCCTTTTGTTCTTCTTCTCTATTCTTAATGAGCAGCTCATAGGATTTGAGCTTGCCCAGGAGAGCTTCAGTAGTAATCTCATTCAAACTTCTGGCATCCTTAATTGGCCAGATTCTTGAATCCCAAGTACTGGGGAAGCACATCAGGATTTTGTCATTTAGCTCAGTCAGTGAGATTTCTTTGTCTAGGGTTTTTAGCTCATTGACAATTAGACTTAGTCTATTGTACATGTCAGCCACTGATTCAGCTTCTCCCTTTTTGAAGTTCTCATATTGGCTTATCAGATGAGATCTTCTATCTTTCCTTTCATCAGCAGATCCTGAGACAATTTCAGAGAGTTTGTCCCAGATTTCTTTGGCTGAGTGGCATTCAGCTACCTTCTGAAAGATTTCATCAGACATTGTTTGGGCTAAGATGTTCATAGCCTTAGCATCTGCAGTCTTCCACTTCTTTATATCTGCATCTGTTCCAGAAGGAGGTGGAACAGCATTTGAACTTGAGCTTGCTGGTGGAGTTGGACAAACTGTCAAGACAGAATTGAAAATGTCTTCATCAATAGAATTCATGTATAATCTAATCCTTGCCTTCCAGAGTGCAAACTTAGAAAGGTTGCACACTGGTGGTCTGGTGCTTGCATAATCTTTGTTCTGTGCCATGTCTTTAAATAAAAAGAAGATGTAGAAAAAAATAATCCCCTTAAGAGATTGATCTTATCAAGGATCTTTTGGTTCAGGTGTTAGCCTGTATGAGCAACCAACCTGCCTCTGATACCAATTGAAAGTGAGGCTAAGATCTATCTCAACTCTAGAGGGGGGGTGAATAGAGTATTTTACAATAATTTTTCACAGTTGAAATAAACAGCATATATAAAATTTAATTTATGATATAGTGTAGAGTGTTAGAAAGAAATTAAAAACTAAGAGGTGAGAAGCACATCACACAGCAAACAAATCACACAACCAAACCAGAAGACACAAGGAATTATAGTGGTTCCCCAAAAACCTGGGTATATCCACTCTTCTACCACCCTTGGTAGGAATCCACTCAGGATGAGTTGATCAGGTGTCCTGACACCAATGAGCTTTTGATAAGGTGCCCAAAAACCAAAACTAGAATTTTTGATAAGGTGTCTTGCCACCACTGAGTTTTGACAAGGCTCTCAGAACCAGACAGAACTTTTGAAGGGAATTCAAGAACCCTTTTACAGCAGGAAAAGAAAAATAAGAATGAAGGGTGTCTTCTCTGTTCTCAATCAAATGAGAGAAGCACAAGTGGATTGATGATATCAAAGCTCCCCCTGAGATGTAGAAAGGTTCAGGAAGAGAAGCTTTGCTCTAGGGTGATAGGTCTTCAAAACTTTTGTCTCCAGCACAAGATGGTTTCAGCAAGAAGGCTGAAGGTGAGGTGTCTGGAGTGATGAGATTGTGAACACTTTTCAGTCAGCCGGAAGATCTTTGAGTCCCAGTTCTTCTGTTGTTCTTCTGCTATCAGTATATTCTATTCTGTGTGTTCACTTGTGTGTGTATTCCCTTAAAAAAAAACTTAATAACACAGAAGAAAGGAATAATAAACTTTCTGACGATTCCTTGTCCAAAATTAGCCGTTGGGAGTCATAAATGTCTTCCAAAAATAGTCTTATCTTCTAGAGGAAAGTCCAGCAAACATTCTCTGAATAATTCTTTGAAACTTGCTCCAGAAGTAAAGACAAATGGCTGGGAGATCTTCTGACATAAATGCTGATAACATTCAAAAACATTCCAATTATAGGCAGCATTTGAATTCCTGAAAGCGTCGATCTCTCCAAGGAAAACGTCGATCTGAGCTCTACGATCGTCGAACTGAGCTCAGAGATTAAATGGACAAGTAGACAGAAAACGTCGATCTGAGCTCTACGATCGTCGAACTGAGCTCAGAGATCAAAAGAATAACTTTAGGGAGTGATCGTCGAACTGAGCTAGAAGATAGTCGAGGGGAGTTCGACGACTCAGCAGAAGCTAGACAAGAGCAGATAGTCGATCTGAGATCGACGATCGTCGACCGGAGCTCGACGATTTAGAAGATGAGCTAAGAGAGCGTCGAACGGAGTTCGACGATTCGTCGACCTGAGCTCGACGAAAATTGCCTTAGACTAAGCTCTTCAACCTTGATCTTGGAATGGTCCTGGGGGCAGCTTCAAACCTAAGTTCTAAGCCCTAGACTCATTCTAATGTTGACCTTTTCAACTATACAACTAGGTCAACTGGGATTCCTAAGACAAGCATAGTGATCCTTACCCAAATTAGTAATAGGGTGTTCCAACACCCTTGATGGACGCCTTCTCCTCTTAGAATGGTTAGAAGGGGTTGAGATTCAAGGGAAGCAAAAGAGTTGCTCCTTCTAAAGGGAAGGGCAAAGCTCTAGCTCTAATTCAGCCTCTTTCTTCCAAGCCTCCCATTTCTTTTAGGAAAGTTTAGTTACCTTCAAACAGGTATGACCAAGAAAGCATATTTGGTTACTAGATGAATGGCAGATCCACTGGTCTGGACAAAAATGTTCATAGCCATAGTGGAAGGTATAGTAGGGTGAGTTCCTTTAAGGATGCCTATGAAGAAATTCAAATGGCCCATCCTGGACCATTTGTCTTTGGTGTTCCAGCCCCCAATCTCAAGAATGTGGCTACAATAAAGGTTCAGGATCATTCAACAAAGAATCATACCAATGGTCAGTCGTCCTGCAAGCCTGGTTTGACTGTATCTGATGACATCAAGAGCATACTTTCTAAAAAGAAACTTGTTGTTGCTAGCGCTCAGAGCAGGTCAAACGAGCAAGCTAGAAGACTTACCTTCAGTCAAATCCTTGCTGAAAGGAATCTGAAGAAGGTTGTTGCTCTTCTTCCTACTGTTCCATAATACTAATCTCACTTGGGATACCATAGAACACCTGTTGGAAATCCCTTCTCTCTCCACCAATTGGTGGGGGATTTTATAGTCCTCATTTTGGCATATTGCATGAAATCCACCACCAATTGGTGGAGAGCGAATGGATTTCCAAAGGCTGATCTACAGTATCCCTAGTGAGATACTTGCATTTAGAAGCAGGAATCAAAGTATAGAATAGGCATTCTATTTGAATCCCATCCAGACATGTTGGTCCAGATTGGTGATGGTTATTTTGTTGTTTTGCATGCCTAAGAAGACTTTGTGGTTAAATGTATAGTTTTGGAGTCATGAAGTATGCATGTTGCTGCAAAGAGGGCACTGGAGTTGGTATCAAGGAAAAATACCCAAGTTTTAGGGAAGATATCGTATTATGTACCCCTACCGTACAACGGTAACTCCTAGTGATTTATTGTGAGTCTTATCACTTAGAGACAAGGGGCATGTATGTTGAGTTGTGATTTTTAATTGCTTGGCTTTGGTGGCCATAAGATCCAGCCTTTGAACATAATGTTGTTATGTATTGTGTGACTGGGCAAGGGGAGGTTTACCCGCGTTGTGGCTTGCGGGCCTGACGGTTTAAGCAATGGGTTGTGGCTAACCTGTACCCACTCTATGACGTTCGACTTGAAGTGATTCACTGGCTTGTATTTAAAGGTAATAGAGTGTATTTAACTTTGTCGGAGCATAGGAGTAAGAGAGTCTTAGGCTACGGGACGGAAAAACTAGTAATGCTCATATGTATCGTTTTGAGAATGGTGGTGGGGCTTGAATATTAGCACACCGATAATATGACCTGAGTGTACGGGGCATAAGGCCGCCTGTGCCAACATCTGTGGTGAATGGTGCTTAAATTGCACATTCTATTGCCATATTATGTACATGATGTTTACTTGCAAGGAAGGAGCACCGCTGCCCCCCGGGTATGGGGTAGGTTCACTATAAATTGGTTAGCTAAAGCTGCCCGTTGCCTTATTTTCCATATCTTTATGGATTGTCCCTACGTAGGTGCGGGGGAGCCAAGAAAAAAATAGCGGGTTGAAGCCCTATGTGTTAAGCAGGCCCTTGAAGGCCAAGCAAAGCTTCTTTATTACTTTCATGTGTTGCCGGCCTGCATGCCGATGTATGCAAAACACTTTAATTTATTGGAAACATTTGTAAGGCATTAAGGCCAGACTATTTTGTGCATTTTGTTTATCATTCCTACTTTTGCTTAGTGGACATTCCGGTGGTTGGGTTCTTAATACTCTTAATACTTTTTATACTTCTGCTAGAATGCACTTTTAAATAGGATGCGCGTTTGGTTTGGTTCCAATATGTAACTCCGCTCACAGTGTGTGGAATATATCGTGGGGCCCCGACCGGACCTTCTGTTATATCCTACGTGATGGATGGGAAGTGTTACATAATATATTCTGTAATATATTTATCATGTGGTATTTGAAGGATGGCAAGAAAAAGGAAGACTTTAAGGCCTTATTTTACTTTGGCTGCAATGGCATGAAGATCGTAAACTTGTCGAATAATGTCCACAATTAGATATTGAGATTCCTAATCTTTGAGGGCGGCCTCAGAGTTCTCCCAATTTTGTCGCAAGGTCTCGATTTCGGTATATTCAAGTAATGAAAGCAGTCAGGGATTGAGTATAAGATTATATCATCCCTTGTAGATGATTGGTTAGATATCCTCCACTATTTACTATTTCTAACTACTGTATAGGATATAACTCCTGAAGATAGTAAGTTAAATATTGTGAATAAAAAACATGACTGCATTAGTCGCAAAGTATATTAATAACTTTGTTTTTAAAAAATTTAAAAACTTGAAGGTTATCCTTAATAAGATGCAGAAGCCAGAGTAGGAGATCATAGCTCAAAGAGAAACCCAGAAGTGAAGATAGAAGGAAAGGAGAGAGATAGGAAACTACGAGGTGGAAGAGTCTTCTGATGACTCCTTACCCCTACTTGGCACTAGCGGTCAGCTAAAGGACCTTCGTGACAAACCACCAATGTGGTGGAATGCCAACGGGAAACATGTCCAGGTGTCGACCTATTTTTCTTCTTGGAAGAGTGACAAAGTTACCCACCATGTTATTGGATTTTGCTAGGAGTGGATATACATCAGATGTGCATCGCGGAATAGATCTAAAAACCCTAACCAGATCTGGGATCTTACAAAAACAATGATTCAAGAAATAAAACAGCAACTAGATAGTACCTATACGAGGTTGATTTACAAAATTTGACAAGATGCTCCAAGAAAATCTCCTTTACTATACCAGAATCCTATTCCATGTCCTCCTTATCTGTCGATTCCGATAGCACAGAAAATGCAATCGTTACTTTACGGTATTTCCACACTAATGGGAGAAATGCCTCGCCGTTGTCACATGAGTGAAGGCTGGAAGGGGATGACCGAGGCCTTCATCTCCACGAACTTCTAGGTTCATTTCCAAGAGAGGACCGTCGGCGTTAGGGATTCGATTCGCAAAGGGTGGCCGTTGTTTGGTTCGTTGCCCTTTACAATTCTTCCAATTAGGGTTTAGGAAAAACTGAAAAAACTTAACCCTAGATATGAAATTATATCTATATAGAATGCTAAGTGAATCGGGTTTGTCTTTAACAGGAAATACAAAGATAAATGCAGAACTGAGTTTGGGGTTTAATACAGGAGAAAGACGTGTCTAGTCGATACTGAACTTAGCCATTTTACCAATCAAAGCTGATATATATTATATCGGCTATATCGACTGCATTGGTTGGATCATATAGTTGGCAAGCTATCAAATAGCCATTACTGGATATATCAAATGCATCAGCTACATCAACTATATCGATTGCATCGATTGGACAATCCAGTCAGCAAGCTGTCAAACAACCTTTACTTGATATATCGACTACATTGACTGCATCTACTATATCGACTACATCGGCTTCATGGTTTGTCGACAGCATCGACTACATTAGCTGGACCAGCCAGTCGACAAGCTGTCAAACAGCCTTTACTAGATATATCGACTACATTAGCTGGAACGGTTGTGTGGTTTGTACACTTCATAAACTACATCAGCTAGACCATCTAGCCGATAGAATGTTAAACAAATTTTTTGGATTTATCAACTATATCGGTTGGACCATTCAGCCGACAAATCATCTAATCGGCAAACTGCCAAACAGTTTCAAATCAACTAAGGCATCATATTAGTTTCCTTCTAGTCGGCAAACCTTCTAGTCGACAAAAGACTTATCTCTCTGCACTCATATCCAATATGAGTCGAGCCACCTCTATCAGTTGTCCAATTTCTTGTACTTTATTATGTGCAACTACATAAGCAATTTCTTGTACTTTATTATGGGATACCACTTGATAGTTAACCTTGTAGTACTTTGAGAGCTTGCTCAACAATGTTTTCGTCATTGTTCTCCTCCCCCTTTCTAGCTTCTTCACATATCTTGTTTTCAACCTATTTGGTATTAGCTTCAAACCTGCTTGACGTAGTTTGAAAGATATTTTCAGAGTCTTCTTTAAGCTCCTCTTTAAGAAGATAAGCTTCTTCCATGGATGTATAGGCTGTAGTGGTAATATGATTGTTTATATGATCAGCAGTTTGTGTTATGACCTCATCAATTTCACTCACAAAATTCTTGACATATAAAATATCTATAGCTAAGAATTTAAGACTTTTATCCATTGATCTGAGGATTTCAAATTGAGCCTTGACTGTGCTTGTTTCCTGATCAAACCATTTGGTTATCTGATTGTTTAGGTGATTAGTCTTACCTTTGAGTAGGTTTATTTCAGATAACAATTTTGCTTTCACTTCTGAGATAGATTGATCTATGTAGGATTTTAATGAAGAGGCTTGCCCATCAAATAGAGACTTTATTGAGGTGAGAATGAAGTTGTCTGTTGATGTTGTGGGTGGAGAATGGTGTTACACAAGTGGTAAACATCTCCCCTAGTCCTCTTGAGCACCAAGCCCACGTAGGATTTGAGTGGATGTCTCAACCACTAAGGAGGATGGAATTACCTCATCCTGAGTAGGGACCCTTATAGGCTCCCCCCTTAACATCTACAGCATCATCAACATTAATAGAAGATTTCTCTTATATTTGCACATGCTCACCCTGTAACGCCCTAATTTTTCGATATTTATTTTAATTTCTTTAGTGACGTAATAATGATGTTAGGGTGTTACGTTGACGTGTAGTTAACGGGCCTCGTTGTTTGAGTGTTATTTTTGCTCATCAAAATCCAAGGTTTTGACTCGATGGATTTTAGTAGGTTGATGTTGGTTGTAACTTCGGGTAATTTTAACCAGAGTTTGGTTTGTCGAATTTTAATTTCGACTTCGCCTTTTGTTTTGTGGCATTAGTATTTAGCCTTGGTGCGAATTTTGTGGAAATCCAAGGAGATTTGGGCTTTCTTGTCATTTGGACATTTAAGTTAATATTAATAATAATATAACATTATATATAAAAGCTTATATGTTTTAGCGATACCCTATTCATCGTCTCTCCTAAGCAATCAGACCGAATCACAGAAGAAAGATAGTGACCGACATCGCTAGGTCTTCGGTTGCTGACTGTAGGAGTTCCGGTGCTCGAAATCATCGTCGGAGGGTAGATTAAGAAAGCTCTCGACGAGATCTATGCGTGCACGGTATGTTTTCCCCATTTCGTGGATTTTTGGCTTTAGGGTTTTTGACCTTGACCCTCATTTTCCCAGAAAAGTTTTAGGAATTGTTTCCTAGGATTTCTTGCGGCCGAACCTTGGAGCGGAGATCTCGTGAGGCCGAATTTCTGAAGAGTTGAGGCAAGTGGTGATTTTTTTCCCCTTGCTAAGTCTCTTGTTCGTATTTCCTTTTTTTCCTCGTGATTTTTCATCCTTACATTGTAGATGTGGTGTAGAGTTCGTCCAAAACCGATTAACTAGGTAGCATAGTATTTCTGGCCAAGGAAAGTTCTTCGAATATGTACGTGAAAGCCTGAGATAAATTTGTCGAGTATCTCAATTTACTGAGTCTAACTACGATTTGTCAAGTATTTATGAGAAGCTAAGTCTTTTTCGTCGAGTAATACCTTTGTCGTCGAGAGCGCCGAGTGATTAGACTTTGGCGTCGAGTGCATCGAGTATTTATGAGACGCTAAGTCTTTTTCATCGAGTAATATATTTAGCATCGAGTGATTAGACTTTGGCGTCGAGTGCATCAAGTATTTATGAGAAGCTAAGCCTTTTCATCGAGTAAATCCTTTGGTGTCGAGAGCGTTGAGTGATTAGTCTTTAGAGTCGAGTGCGTCGAGTATTAATGAGAAGTTAAGCCTTTTTCGTCGCGTAATGCATTTGGCGTCGAGTTCATTGAGTGTAGCTTTTTTGGCGTCAAGTGCGTTGAGTGTATATGTCTTGGCGTCGAGTGATTTGAGTTAAATTGCCTTTGGAGTCGAGTGTGTTGAGTGAACTCAGCTAGACGTTGAGTGAACTCAGCTAAGCGTTGAGTGAAGTAAAATTCGTCGAGTTAAGTCCTGGCATTGAGTGAAGTCTTTTTCATCGAGTTTCTCCTTGAGGTATGGGATATTAGTCGAGTATTATCGACAAATTCCTCGTTTACTTAGAAGAATATGTGTTGATTCATCGAGTATCGAAGTAAGGGCAAGCCGATTCGTCGGGTATACTCAACGAATGGATGTGGACTTAGGATTTTTCTTACCGAATGAAGTCAATTCGTCGAGTATTGACCTTGGGGTAATTTTTTTCGGGATTTTCCTTCCTCTTTGTTGTTGAGGAATCTTGAGGTTAGACTTGGGTTTATTGGTGTTCTGGATGTATGGTTTTGTCTAGGTTTGCAGTGGATAAAGGACCACCAACTTCATGTCGGTTCGTGAATCATTACACATGGTGGTTGGTGGTTTTTCTTTTGGATTGTTGGGTTGTGTTGGACAATGTGGCCACAACCACAGTGCCTTTTTGAGATGTTTGGATTGTTGGGTTGTGTTGGATAATCTGGCCACCACCCTAGTTCCTTTCTTGAAATGTTTGGTCTGATGGTTCGTGTTGGACAATGTGCCACCGACTCAATACCATTTTTGCCAAGTGTTAATTATTCACGTGTTTAGAGCTGTTAAGTCTCTTTCTTCTTATTATATAGACATATGTTATTATGCTTACTCTTACAGATCTTATCGAAGCAAGGCTTCATTTCGCACTTGGTGCAACTTTTCATACTTACACTTTTGAGAACTCTTCATTACTTATTATATTATGTATTATTTGTGGAGATTGGACAACTATTCATATATTTGGGTTGGTAACCCTTTGTTTTCCTTTTGATTATTTCTACTAATGATCTTTGATCGCCACTTGTATATTCTTCCTGAGGTATTCTTTTTTTTGAATGCCTCGAGCTCAGAGCAGTAGCCATTCGAGCCCCTAGGGTTGGTAGTTGCTGGTGTTTTGCAGCTGTTGCAGTTGTTCGTTCCTCACCGTTATGAGGTAGTTTTGTTTTTTTTCCTTTAGTTCAGACATACATGCCTTTTGGTGGGTTCGTGTCAGGTTGTTGATGCCCACTGGAGATTTTGTAGAATGTTATGTTACTTGCAAGCTGTTAAATCACTTTCTAGATTATTTGTTGGTTTTACTTGCTCTCTGGGAAAGTTTTATATTTGGATTGCATGTAGTTATTTTCAAGTTATAATAAATATAATTATACTTATCTCATACTCATGGCATCCTTTTAACTCAAAATAACACTATGTTTTAATGAACGTAAAAGCTCTTTTCATACTTATACCAAATCTAGAAGTATGCGTATCATGAGTTATCTTTCTTGATGTCTCTGCTCATATAGGATAATAATTGAACTAAGCAAAGTATTTTCGCATCGTATATATATATTTATTCGTGGACTATTTGATCAACTGAGCTGAGGGATACGGCCGTCAAAGCCTAACTAAAAATATGTTTTCTTCTTGATAAACTCGAGATTTCATTAAAAAGTGTTAAGAGTAGGTTCTTGCCTGAGCGTATGTAGTTATCCCCTGCACGGTGTGGCATCACGACATGTGTTTTATCTTACTCTGATAAAATGATTTATGTTGACAAAATACGTGTTATGACAGTTGGTATCAGAGGTGTAGTTTTAGTGGTCTTGTTCTATTTCATACACACACCAATGTGTCATCAGTACGTCTTGGCTGAAGCGAACACTACACTCATTAGCATGATAAGAAGTATGTCAGTCATATTATGTAGTATGGGATGCATAATATATGTTTGTATATGGATCCTAATAAGAAGCAATATGTGACTGTTATATAGTATAAGATGCATAACAATCATCACATGAATGCCCATTAGATTTTTCATTTTCGTTACATGCGATATTATGTAGTATGGGATGCATAATATTTCATATGTACGCCGCTCATAACATGTATTAAGGCCTTTATTAGAATGTATAACACCACATGCATGACATAAAATAGCATTAGCACACATTCCAAGCTAAGATCTACATGATAACATACGCACACACATGGATTTAAACCAAAAAGAATAAGAATTCATGCATTCATAGTTTATGCACATGAGTCAATAGGAAGACGGTATATCATCATAAGTTTATACAGAACATCATTTATGAAAATCCCAGAGCAAGTTAGCAGCAAGAGCAATTATTCATACATGTATGGTCTAAACTAAGTTAAGTAGTTATAGCGTTAAGCTAGGCTTTGATGAGTCGATCATTGTATTATTAGGATGCCACTTAAGCGTGTTGCGACGAGGTTGACTCCCTAGTCTGAGGGCGAGTCCTCAGCTATGCAAAGTGAAGTTAAAATGGAAGGGCAGCGGTAGAGCAATGAGGCTCTATCAAGGCAGATGGTTGAGATACAATAGCAAATTAAAGCTTTGTTGATTGTCATTTCGGGATAGCATCCTAGAGTGCAGGACCCTGCTATGGGTCAAGCCGTTCCTATTCCTCCTGCTCCTTTAGTGCCTCCAATCATGCTGTCTTTGGAGATGAATTTCATTTCGCATTTTAAGTGATTAGCATTTTCTACCTATGACGATAGAGTTGACTTTATGGCCTTGGATGACTGGATTATTGCTATCGAGGAGATGTTCTTGTATTCAAGAATTTCTACTGACCAAAGAGTGATGGTCGCCGCTTACCATCTGAAGGGTCTTGCTAAGAGCTGGTGGATAAGAGAGAAGGAGATCGTTACAGATGGATGTTCGTGGGAATCATTCAAGGAGTTGTTACTGAGTAAATTTTTGCCGTCAGTCGAGCAAGACCATTTTATGAGCAACTTTCTGCATCTGAAGCAAAGATAACTCTCAGTCAATTAGTATGAGATAGAGTTCAGCATGTTGAGCAAGTTTCCTCCGGATTTGGTAGCCTCTGAAGTGTGCAGATGAAAGCACTTTCTGGGTGGTCTTAGGAGCGATATCGAGCAATTAGAGAATGTGTATGGATCTGAGAATTTTGCTGAGGCAATATAAGTTGCTCTAAAAGTAGAAGCGATCGATAATGTAAAGAATCGAGGTATAAAAATGAGAAAGGACAAGAGAAAGTCTGATGATGGTAAGAGATCTCGGGATTCTGGCCCTGCTTCGAAGAAATGAAGCAAGAAGGTGTGTAGTTTCTATGGTCGGCCAGGCCATCCATTTAAAACAAGAGGTTGGGAACTCAAAAACAACAATAAGTGCTTACAATTCAGAGCGTACCCAAAGGAGATCTGGTCGGTGCCTCGTGCAAGTAGAAGGGGAATGATGTTCCCCGTTGTTAGAGTAAGAATAAGGTATGCTTCTAGTGTTGACAGAAAGGTCATTTGAAGTCTAGATGCTCGCGGTCTCAGCCCCCACTGCAGCTAGTACCACTTCAAGCCTTACTGCCAATGCAGCTAGATAAAGGGAAGGGCAAGCTGAATGTGATGACTTTGGAGGAAGCACAGGCGTCCACCCAAGTGATCTCAGGTTAGATTCTAATCCAATTCGTTTACTCGTAGCTAAAGGTTTGATGTTGGTTAATTAGTTAAGTATGCGATTTTATAGGGAAGTTTAAGGTAAAGAATTGTTGGGTGCGCATTTTGTTTGATTCCTATGCTACCCACTCGTTCGTGGTTAGGAATTTCATAGAAAGTAATTGTCTGAATCTTGATTAAGTTGGCAATTTGTTTCACGTTAAGTTTCACTCTAGTGACTCAGTGGTGTCAGACCAGAGTATCCAGAGTTGTCCGATTCTTTTAGGAAACTTTCTAGCTTTTGCCGATCTGAAGGTGCTAGACCTCGAGGACTTTGATGTGATTCTGGGCATGGACTGGTTGTCCAGTAATGATGTGGTTATCCAATGTAAGGTTAAGCATTTGGACTTCAAGATGGACAACAACCACCCCAGGAGTATGTATGGCCTACCGCGCAAGGATTCCCCGATTATTTCTACGGTATGTGCTCAGAAGCTTTTATATTCCGGTTGTTGTGCTTATTTGGTTTCTATTTTGGGAGTCATTGGTAGTTTACGCATGTCAAGGATATTACTATGGTGTGATATTTTCCTGATGTTTTCCCAGATAGTCTTCCCGATCTTGCTCCTCAGAGAGATGTGGAGTTTGTTATAGATCTGGAGCTGGGTACTCTCCCTATTGCTAAGGCACCGTACTGTATGGCCCCGTACGAGGTGGAAGAGTTACATGCCTAGCTAGATGAGTTGTTACAGTGTGGATTCATTAGGCCAAGTTCTTTGCCTTGGGGTGCTCCCGTTTTGTATGTTAAGGATAAGGATGGATCTATGAGGCTGTGCATTGATTATAGTGAATTGAATAAGGTAACTATCAAGAACAGGTATCCCTTGCCACAGATAGATGATTTATTTGATCAGTTGTGTGGTAATATAGTGTTTTCGAAGATTTACCTTCGTTCGGGATACCACCAGTTAAGAATCTGTGAGACGGATGTTCCGCGGACTACTTTCCGATCTCGACATTGGCATTTTGAGTTCTTGGTGATGTCCTTTGGATTGAAGAATGCACCCTCTGCCTTCATGGACATGATGAAAAGAGTGTTTAAATATTTCTTAGACCATTTTGTGGCTGTTTTTATTGACGATGTTCTAGTTTATTCCAGGAATGCTGAGGATCATGCCCAACACTTGTGTTTAGTTTTGTCTACTTTAAGAGAGCATAAGTTGTATGCCAAGTTGAGTAAGTGCGAGTTTTTGCTACCTCAGGTGTCCTTTTTTGGTCATTTTATGAATAAAGAAGGAATTTTCGTTGACCTAGAGAAAATAGTTACCGTGATGGATTAGAAAAGATCTACCACACCTAAAGAGATAAGAAGTTTCTTAGGCTTGGCAGGCTATTATAGAAGGTTCATGGAAGGATTATCTGTGTTGTCTGTGCCTTTGACTAAACTTACGCAGAAGAATGCAGCTTTTGTGTGGAGCGATAAGTGCGAAGAAGTCTTTCAGGGGTTGAAAAAGAGATTGTGCACTGCTCCATTATTTTCTTTGCCTACCAAAGGAGTATAGTATACTGTTTATATTGATGCATCGCACGTCGGGCTTGGATGTGTCTTAATGTAAGATGGAAAAGTGATTGCATATGGGTTTATGATGTTGAAGGTTCACGAAAAGAACTATCCTACTCACGATTTGGAGTTTGCGGCAGTGATCTATGCCTTGAAGACATGAAGACATTTGTTGTATGGCGCATTGTGCAAGATTTACACGGACCATAGGAGCTTGAAGTATGTCTTCACTCAGAAGGAGTTGAATTTATGTCAGCGTAGATGGTTGGAGTATGTTGCGGATTATGATATTGATATACTAAATCATCCGGGTAAGGCTAATGTGGTGGCTGATTCCTTGAGTAGGAAGACCGCGCAAATCTTTAACCTTTCCATAGAATCTTTGGTGGAAGAGTTTTTGTTAATAGGCATCTTTGTCGGAGGTAGCGATTCTCCAAACATCTTGAAAGTGGCAGAGCCTTCATGGATTACGCTTATAAGGCTTCATCATAAGGACGACCCATATTTGCAGCATATTCATAGTAGAACCAAAAAAGGGGAATTACCGGACTTTTCAATTGATGATGCGAGTACTTTGAATTACCGCGGTAGGTATTGTATTCTCGCTGTTGAGGATATTCGAGCAAAGTTGTATAGTGAGGCTCAAGGTTCTAGTATTGCATACCACCCTGGTTCTACAAAGATGTATAGAAATATAAAACAGATCGTTTGGTGGTATGGGATGAAGAATGATATAACTAAGTTTGTGTTTGAGTGTTTTAGTTGCAAGCGAGTGAAGGTAGATCATCGAAGTCCTGGTGGCAAGCTAACGCCTTGTGATATTCCAAGTTAGAAGTGGGAGAGTATTTCTATGGACTTTATTACTGGTTTGTCAAGATCTCCCCGAGGACATGATTCTGTGTGGGTCATAGTTGATAGATTGACGAAGCGTGCTCACTTTGTGTCGTTCAAGATTGATTACTCCATGAAGAAGATAACATAGTTGTATTTGGAAGAGGTCATTAAATTACATAGAGTACCTATAAGTATTGTGTTAGATCGAGATTCCAGGTTTACGTCTCATTTTTTGAAAAGTTTGCAGAAATGGTTGGGTACCGACATCAGATATTCAACTGCTTATCACCCACAGACCAATGGTCAGACGGAGAGAGTTAATCATATTTTGGAAGATATGATAAGATGTTACATCGTGGACAACGGAGGAGCATGGGACGAGCGGCTTAGATTTATGGAATTTGCCTATAATAATAGTTATCATGAGAGTTTGCAGATGGCCCATTTTGAGGCTTTGTATGGGAGGCATTATCGAACCCACTTGTTTTGGGCTAAGGTTAGAGAAAGACCGTTGTTGGGTCCAGAATCTTTGGAAGAAATGAATACTTCTGTGATGCATATTCAAGAGAAGCTTTGTATAGCTCAGGAGCATTATGAGAAGAACGCTAATCGATAAAGGATTGATCTGGAGTTCATAGTTGGGGATATGTTTTTTCTCAAGGTATTCCAATGACAGGCGTTAAGTGGTTTGGAAGGAACCACAAGTTGGATCCCAATTATGTGGGACCTTTCTAGGTTATTGAACGCATCGGAGTGGCAGCTTATAGGCTGCATTTGCCCGCTAATTTTCCTAGTGTGCACGATGTGTTTCATGTGAGCCAGTTGCGGAAATGTGTGCTTAGTGACCGACTTTTCTTTTACTCGGTGCCCCAGTTGTAGCCTAATCTTTCTTATATTGAAGTGCCTATTCGTATCCTAGATACTAAGGAACGAGTGTTACGAAGGAAGATAATACCCATGGTCAAGGTTCTTTGGTGAAACCAAGATGTTGAGAGCCTGACTTGGGACTTGGAGTCAGCTATGAGAGAGTCTCATCCTCATCTATTCTCCTCATTTCTTTGGTATGTGTTTCTATTTGATAACCTTTGTTTATTTTCTTTCTGAAATCGATTCGATTTTGTATCAAGTTTCGAGATGAAACTTTCTTTTAGTGGGAGTGGCTATAACACCCCTGTTTTTTCGATATTTATTTTAGTTTCTTTAGTGACGTAATAATGACGTTAGGGCGTTACATTGACGCATAGTTAACGGGCGCCGTTGTCAGAGCGAGATTTTTGCTCAACGAAATCCGAGGTTTTCACTCGGTGGATTTTAGTAGGTTGATGTTGGTTGTAACTTCGTGGAATTTTAACCCGAGTTTGGTTTGCCGAATTTTAGTTTTGACTTCGTTGTTGGTTTTATGGCATTGGTATTTAGCTTTGGTGTGAATTTCATGGAAATCCAAGGTGATTTGGGTCTTCTTGTCGTTTGGATATTTAAGTTAATATTAATAATAATATAATGTTATATATAAGCTTGTACATTTTAGCGAAACCCTAATCATCATCTCTCGAAAGCCGTCGGACCGAATCGCGGAAGAAAGATAGCGGCAAACAGTGCGAGGTCTTCGGTCGTCGACTGTTGGAGTTCTGGTGCTCGAAATCATCGTCAGATGGTAGATTCGGAAAGCTCTCGCTAAGATCTACGTATGCACGGTAAGTTTTCCTTGTTTCGTGGATTTTTGGCGTTAGGGTTTTTGACCTTGACCCTCGTTTGCCCCAAAAAGTTTCAAAAATCATTGCCTAGGAGTTCTTGTGGCCAATCCTTGGAGTGGAGAGCTCGTGAGGCCGGATTTCTGAAGATATAAGGACAGTGGTTATTTGTTCCCCTTGCTAAGTCTATTGTTTGTATTTCTTTTCTTTCCTATTGATTTTTCGTCCTTAGAATGTAGGGGTAGTGTAGAGTTAAGCCAAAACCAATTCACTGGGTAGCGTAGGATTTCTGGCCAAGGAAAGTTAATCGAATATGTAGGAGAAAGTGTTCGGTACATTGGAAACTGTGTACCAGATTTGGAGAAGCCTCGCTTAACTCAATGATATACATCAATGTGTATTTGATGGGATATTGAGTTTCAATGTGCAGGTTAAAGAAATGCAGAAAAATTTTCTAAGTATAAGTGTCGACACTTGTAAGGGAAATGTGTCGACACCAGAAGCAAGATTGTGTCGACACACACTCAAAGAAATCTGTCAACAACAGCTATACTGAGACTGGAAGGCTTGTGTCGACACACAGGACTTGTGTCGACACACACTCAAAGAAATCTGTCAACAACAGCTATACTGAGACTGGAAGGCTTGTGTCGACACAAAGGACTTATGTCGATACACACTCAAAGAAATATGTCAATAACAGCTATACTGAGACTGGAAGTCTTGTGTCGACACACAGGACTTGTGTCGACACACACTCAAAGAAATCTATCAACAACAGCTATACTGAGACTGGAAGGCTTGTGTCGACACACACTCAATAAATCTTTCAATATAAGCTGTGTCAAGACTAGAAGAAGTTGCGTCGACACACATCACTTTTGTCGACACATCCAATAGAAGCTGTGTCGAGAAGTTAAATAATGACTGTGTCGATATATTAGGAGCTGTGTCGACATAATCAAGATTTGTGTCGACACATGGTCTATTTGTATTGACACATAAGAAGTATTATGCTGACAGTTCTCTGCTATGATAGAAGTTCAAGGAGGAGTAAGTTGTCAAGACTGAAGACCTGACAGCTGTCATAAGTAACAAAGCTGACACATCTGTCAGAGCTGTCAGAAGGTCGTTATAAACTGGATCAGCCGTTAACCTTGGATGGATTCTATATATAGAACTATTCTACCACAATCAGAAGTACTGTAATAAGAACAAGTGAGGGGAAATAAGAGACAAACCCAGAAGAAGGCAGATCCTGAAGAGTCTGCAAGAAAAATTCAGATCTGATTCTTAATTCAAGAAGGAAGCTGGATTGAAGATCAACTCCAACTCCAATTGAAGATCAACCTTACTTGGTACAAATTCAAGAAGCTTTGAGGAAGCTAAGATAGGTTGGATCTATAGTAATCAGTTCAATCAAGAACTGATCAAGAAGCATTCACCCTATTTTCTTTCTATCAGGGTAAAGATTTTATTGTTTTAAAACAATTAATTTCCTTGTAAGATCTTATATAGATCTGAGTTGTAAGCCTAAATTTATAAAGGTTGAGGTAGGGCTGAGAGCCTGAGGTAGGACTTTAAAAAGTCTAAGTTGTAGGCCTGGTGATAAGGTTGAGGTAGGGCTGTTGCCTGAGGTAAGATTCTTTTGAAGAATTTGAGGTGTAGGACTTGAAGAAGTCTGAGCTGTAGGAACCAGTTGGGTTCTGAGTTATAAGATCTGAGGATCTGAGATAGTGGAAGGAAGTTTGGCCGAATCCAGTTCTCTACTGGATAGGTGAAGGGAGAGAGTGGACAAACCCATAAATTAGGGAACCACTAAAAACCATTGTGTCTATGCTGTGAATTTTTTGTGTTTTTTATTCTTTGTGCTGAGATAATTATGATATATATAACTTTGTTAATTGCCTAAGTTGTTAAAAAAGGATTAGAACCTATTCACCCCCCCTCAAGGTATTTAGGCTCTTTTAACCAAATATTTCAAGTGGTATCAGAGGGAGGTTACTCAAATATAGGCCTAACAGTCTGAGTAGATCTCCAAGGAAATTAACTGTTAGCTAGAATGGGTTCAAGTGAGAATCAGAAGGAACTTGGATCCATGAAACTTTCTATCTGTAGGAAAGAAAACTTTGGCATATGGAAAGAGATGGTCAAATTATTCATGGAGGCATCTGATCCAAGAATTTACATCACAGTTCAAGAAGGTCCTTTCATTCTAATGAACATATCAGTTCTTGATGCAAATCTCAAAACTCCAAAGAGCTATTCTGAAATGACTAAGGAAGAGATCATCCTAGCAACCTTAAACAAGAGAGCACAAAATATAATTGTGAGTGTTATAGATGATTCTACATTCCAGAATCTAGTATATTGCAAAACCTCCAAGGGGATGTGGGACACTTTGATTGTCTACATGGAGGGAACTGAAGAAGTAAGAGAGGATAGAAATTCCATGTTAAATCAAGAATTTTAGAGCTTTAGATAAGCCAAGACTGACAGCATAGCTGAATATTACAAGAAATTCTTTAGAATTGTAAATGAGCTAATGACCTATGGAAGAGCCTTTAGCACATATGAACTGAATGACAAGTTTCTCAGATCACTGACCAAGGATTGGGATACAAAAATATGTGCCATCAGAGAGGTGTCCAGGCTTGCTGATACAACTCCACCAACCTTGTTTGGAAAACTGTTATCTTATGAGATGCAGCTCACTGCAAGAAAAGAGGAGGAGAAAAGTAATAGGTCTGAATATAAAGAAAAGTCAGTAGCCTTCAAGGCTGAATCCACAAGAAAGTGTAGGAAAAATTATCCTTCTCCACCCAGGAGAATTGTTGAGGCTAAATCAGAAAATCCTTACCTCAACACTTCAGACTGCCACAACTCTGATGAAGATTTTGCTGCCTTTATAAGGAAGTTTTAGAGGTTTATGAATAAGAAGAAATGGAGAACAAAGCCATCTATATCCTTATCCAAAGATGACTATTATATGAAGAAGAAACCTTCCAAGGATGACAGGTATGGCTCTAATCCTAGTAAACAAACTACTTCTAAAATTGTTTGTTATTGCGGCAACAGGCCTGGACATGTCATAGCTGATTGTCCTGGCAAGAGAAAAGAGTCTAAGGACAAGAATAAGAGTCAAAGTAAAAGAAATAAGGAGAAGTCAATTGTTGCCCAGAAGCAGAAGAGTTGGACTGACTCTTGATCATCAGAATTAGGAGAAGAGGATGAAGTAGAAGCCTATATAGGATTGTTCACTACAGAAGAGGATTCTGTGGAAACAGAATTCTTGCAAATGATGGATTCCATAAATGGAAGTGAAGATCATTATTGTAGAGGACTGATGGCTCTATCTGAGGAAGATCAGTGTAAGGATAAGCCTGGTCCAAGTAAGGTATACAATCCATCCTTGGTATCTGAGTATTATACTGGATCTGAATAAGAAGAATCTGCATCAAGAGATGTGGATGGTTCTTAATCTGAAGGGGTTGTTCATCAATTAATTGATGAGTATGGTGGTCTGTTGCAAGCTCTTAAGATAAGAAAATTCCTTGTCAAGAAGCAAGCTGAGGAAATTGAATCTCTCAAACTAGCTGCATCAGATTCAGTAAAGATGTTGGATTTGATATTGAATGAGATTGTCAAACTGAAAAACATAACTGTTATTCAGATGAGTACAATCACTTTCCAAAATAATCACATCAAGAATCTGGAAGTAAGACTTCAGAAAGAAATGGATCTAGTGGCTAAATTCTCTAAGCCAAAGTCAGTCTTACCCATAATTGATAATTTCATCTCCCAAAAGGGTAAGACAGGATTAGGCTTTAAGGGAAGAACAAGGGCAACCAATTCTCAAAGAAAAGGCAAAGCCCCAGTTCAGCCACTAGCCTTCAAACCCCCTATTTCTTTTAGGAAAGTAATGCAGCCTACTAACAGGTAAGATCATGACATCACTCATCGTCACTGTATGTATGGTGATCTGAATGGCAAGGTTGCAAATGCTAATAGGGAACCCCATGAGCAAACCCTTCATGTTCTTAAGGAATCCTTAGTATTTGCTGCTCTAACACCTGCACTTAAAAGGACTGCTGACAGCAATATTGTTAAGTTTGTACTTAAGAAAAGGTACAGCAGATTTGAGTGCTGGTGTTGTGGCAAGGTGGGCCACTATGCCATCGACTGTTGGTTCAATGCTAGTATTCATAATAAGGCCAGCTTACCTGTCAGAAAGGCTGCAGGTAAGCATGTCAAAAATCAAACTAACTTGAACCTAGGACCCAATAACTATTGGGGTTCTAAGGATAGGTAATTTTATTTGATGCAGGTGAGTCCAAGTGGCCTTACGCCTATATGGTACTTGGACAGTGAATATTCTAGGGACATGACTGGAACAAGAAGGATGTTGAAGGACTACTCCCCTATAGAAGATGGACCCAAAGTGATCTTTGGTGGATCTGAAAAGGGAGTCATCAAAGGGTTTGGTAAAATTTCCAATAACTCCATTACCATCACCCAAGTGGCTTATGTGAAAGGTCTAATGCATAACCTAATTAGCATAAGCAAACTAAGTGATCATTGTTATGAAACTTTTTTCCACAAGGGTGTGTGCCAAATAAGAAGGTCAAATGATCAAGAGATCATTTTGACAGGCACTAGGAAAGGAAATGTCTACTGTCTTAACTTCGATTGTGAGAATAAGTTCTCACCTATCTGTCTAGTTGTAGATGAGAAAGCATCTCATTGTGTCCAATGGCACAAAAGGCTGGCTCACCTGAACTATAAGTAAATAGGCCAACTCTTTAGTATTGAATTAGTGTGGAATGGTCCTCAGGTCAAGTGCATTAAAGAGGGTGTATGTTCAGCTTGCCAAAAGGGAAAACAGACCAGGACCTCTTTCCATGGACATGATACCAAAGATTCTATAAGATGTCTATATCTTATGCATATGGATCAATTTGGTCCTATGCCAGTTCATAGTCTAGGTAGGAAAGCTTATATATTTGTAATTGTGGATGACTATTCTAGATTCACATAGGTTTTCTTCTTGAGGCAGAAATCTAAAACCCCTACTGTCTTTCAGAATTTTGTTAGGCAAATTAAGAATGAACTTAATAATTCAGTGGTAAAAATCAGAAGTGACCATGGAACTGAATTTCAGTATGAATGCATGACAAAGTTCTGTGAAGAACTTGGGATTCATCAGGAGCTCTCCTCACCTAGAACTCCCCAGCAAAATTGGGTTGCTGAAAGAAAGAATAGGACTCTTATTGAGGGAAGTTGAACACTATTAAGTGACACTTCTCTCCCAGAATATTTTTGGGCTAACTTAGTAAATACTGCATGTCATGTTCTCAATAGAGCATCCATCAATAAAAGACACAAGAAGACACCCTATGAGATTATGAAAGGAAAAAAACCAAACATATCCTACTTTAGAATTTTTGGTAGCAAGTGTTATGTTCTAAATAATGGCAAGCACTATCAAACTAAGTTTTCTGCCAAATACCTAGAAGGGATTTTTTTGGGTACATCAATAATAGTATAGCTTACAGGATCTACAACTTGACTACACAAGTTGTAGAAGAATCTGTTCATGTAGTCTTTGATGAGTCTAAGTTAATTAACAGTGAACTGTCTAGCACTTCTGTTAGTCTAACATGTTTGAAGGAAAGGATGGACAAGCTAACAATTAATGAAGACCAACCTTCAAGATAGAATGAAGAAAATAATGGATGTTGTCCAGGGGGAGTACAAGACTCACTAGATGAAGATGAATACAATGAAGTGCATCCAGATGAAGAAAATTAAGAAGACCAAGATATGGACAAATTTCCTCCAACAAGAAGACATTTATAGGATCATCCAGCACACCAAATCATTGGTGATACAAGTCATGGAGTTCTGACCAGAAGGAAAAGCATGAACAAAGTTCTATGTTCAAGCTTCCTGTCCCAGATGGAACCTAAGAAGTTTGAAGAGGCTATACAAGACACAAATTGGATTGATGTCATGCAGGAAGAGCTGAATCAGTTCAAAAGATGTAAAGTCTGGGAGTTGGTTCCTAAACCAAAGAATCACAATATTATAGGAACCAAGTGGATCTATAGAAACAAGTTAGATGAAAATGACACCATAATCAAGAACAAAGCCAGATTGGTTGCAAAGGGCTACAAACAGGAAGAAGGGATAGACTTTGACCAAACATTTGCTCCAGTGGCAAGGTTGGAAGAAATAAGACTGTTCCAGGCTAATACAGCTTATTAAGGATTCAAAGTATTTCAAATGGATGTAAAGTCAGCATTTTTGAATGGTGACTTAAAAGAATAAGTTTATGTTGATCAACCTTCAGGTTTTGTAGATCCCCTTTATCCTAACTATGTTTATAGGCTTAAGAAAGTTGTATATTGATTGAAGCAAGCCCCTATGGCTTGGTATGAAACTTTGTCTACCTTCCTTATTGAGAATAAATTCTCAAGAGGGAAAATTGACAAGACTCTATTCATTAGAGAATCAAAAGACAAGATCATCCTAGTCTAGATATATGTTGATGACATTATCTTTGGATCAACTGAAAACAACCTTTGTAGAAAGTTTGCCAAACTTATGCAAGGGAAGTTTGAGATGAGCAACATGGGTGAGCTGAAGTTCTTCTTGGGACTCCAAGTTAGACTGACTGATGATGGATTGTCCATTTCTCAGTCTAAGTTCATCAAGGAGTTAATTAAAAAATATGGTATGGAGTAAGCCTCCACCATGAAAACTGCAATGGGGACAAGTATGCCTATAAGCAAAGATGAAGCAGGAAAACCTATTGATGAGTCTTTGTATAGAAGGATAATTGGCTCCCAACTTTACTTGACTGCTAGTAGACCTGACATCATGTATGCTACATGTGTCTGTATTAGGTACCAAGCCTGCCCTAAGGAATCTCATTATTCTGCTGTCAAGAGAATTCTGAGATATCTTATAGGCACACCTAATCTAGGTCTTTGGTATCATAAGAATAGAGATTTCTTACTAGCAGGTTTTTCAGATGCAGACTTTGTAGGTTGCAAAGAAGACATGAAAAGAACCATAGGTACATGTCAGTTCCTAGGTGGAAGGTTGGTGTCATGAAGCAGCAAAAAGTAGACAAGTGTAGTTATTTCCACAGTTGAATCAGAGTATATAGCTGCATGCAGTTGCTGTGCTCTGTTGTTGTGGATATAACATCAACTTGGAGACTATGACATCAAGGTAGGTAGAATACAATTATATTGTGATTCTACTAGTGCTATATCTATTTCTAGAAATCCTATTTCACATAGCAGAACTAAGCATATAGAAATCAAATTTCATTTCATCAGAGAACATGTTGAAAAAGAAGACATAAGTTTGGAATTTGTCAACACTAACAAACAAATTGCTGATATATTTACAAAACCTCTGGATGAAAGTAAATTCAATAATTTTAAAATTAAATTAGGTATGTTAAACCTAGAATAAGATGTTAGGTCAGCACATAATTTCTCAAGAAATTGTCTAAGTTAGAAAGTTTGTGTCGACATAAGCTAACTGTTTCGACACTCTCAGTAAGTTCTGTCGACAGGAAAAATTTGTGTCGACACAACTCTGTCGAGACCTTGCTTTAGAAGTTTTTTTGTATCAATACACAAAAATCATTGTTGACACAATTCTGTCGAGACTTTAGTAGCCTTTGTCGACACTAGCAAAAGTATGTCGACGCATAGACATGTCGACTTCAACAAAGTTTTGTCGAGACCTAGGTAATCTATGTTGACATATATAAAATTTTGTTGACTAGTAAATTCCTAAGTTAGGCGTGTCTTTTGACCTACCTTTTACAAGTACACTATAAATAGGATAAGACAAAATTAGGCCGACTGTGCTTTCAAAACTCTCGACTCTAGACTTTGTGTCGCAGAGAAATTTTCCCGTCGACTCTCTTCTCTCTCTTTCACCAATGGCGCCACAACAAGAAGACAAGATCAATGAAGGATATGAACTGGTACGCAAGGCGTTCGAGACTGCCACGCTAGAAATCAAGGGCATGATAACCCTAATCATAGAAAGTGGATTGGAATACTTGGTCTCTTAACCTTCAAGGATATGGAAGAAAGAAGTTCTTGAATTTTACTCTTCCGCAATAATATACTCTCAAGGGAAGAAGATAAAGTCCTTGTTAATGGAACCAAAGTGAAACTCTCCCCGAAGACTAAAGAAAGTCACTTCAACTACCCAAAATTAAAGAAGAAGATGATATCGTTTCCTCCATGACAAGGGATGCACTCCAATGGTGATGGCTGGATCCCAATACCAAGATTGGATCTTCACTAACCAGGAAGTGAATGAATTCCCAGGGTAAGTTTCTATCCGAGATAATGGGCAAAGTTATTCTCTGCAAAGCAGGAGGACATGATAAGATCTCTGCATATATGTTCAAACTCATGACTAGAGTTATCTTCAAAGTGAAAACAGACTGGTCCGCTGTACTTTTTGACAAGATCAAAGAAAGTGCCAAGAAGCCTAATCTGGGTAGGATATTGAGCTTGTATCTGGCTTCCACCATCCCAGAAGTGATGAATCAATCTTTAGGAACCAAGATAAATCACATGAGAAGGATGTATTTGAGAATACTATCCATATAGGATAGAGTTTTTACCAAAGATATTTCTACTCCACAGAAACCAGTGAAGAAGGATAAAAAAAAGAAACCAACCACCCAGGAAGCAGAATCTTCCAGTGATTCTGAAGAATAGGTTGTCTTCAGCTCAGATGAAGAACAACAAAGAGAATCACCTACACCACAACCATATAAGGAAGCTCAAGCCCAAGGGGAGAGTAGTAAACTACCAGAGAACTATATGGTCTCCACTCTAGGGGGAGACAACACGGAGATTATAAATGTTCAAGAACCTGAACAATCACAATTGCCTGCCCAAGGGGGAGGTATTGCTGAAGTTGCACTGGAGAGTGAGTTTGCAACTGATACTGTTATGGAGATAGTATCAGAAATCAACAATACTGCAACTGTTATTACTGAGAATATAGCACAGGATGTGCATGTGTTAGACTAAGATAAATCTGAGCAACTCCACTTCTCCAGTTTGGAGAAAATCTTAGAAAGGGACCTTGATATCAAAGGAGACCCATCTGTTGAAAAAGAGAACATTATCCATCCTATTCAGATGCAGCAGGAGGTAACTTTGGAAGAATTATTTCCTAATTTGAAAGGAGTTCAAACTAAGGGGGTGCTGTCAAGGACTGAGGGGGAGATGCTACTGCATGCCTCTAGTACTAAGGAGACCGTGGATATACAAATTTCAACAAATTCTTCTGATGATGAAGAAGCTTCCAAGGCTAAGAAAAGGAAGCTGGTGGTTCTCAGGAAAAGGAGCACAGGCTATAGGAAAGCCTTACAAACTGTCCCTCAAACATCTGCTCCAGGAATAGACTTCAATTCACTTTTGGTGAAACTACAAGTGAAAATGGATGAACAAAGATGTGCTTTGGAGAAGTATGTGGATGAGTCTCACAAAGAATTACAGTTACAACTGGCCCAAGATATCAAATCCATCAGATTTGAAGTCAATCAAAACAAAAAGGAGATGCTAGATTGCTTCCATAAGGGAGGTAATGTTGTAGTATACTTGGCTGAGCAACAAAAGCTGATAAAGACTGAAGTTGAGGATATTGCAGTCAAGCAAGGATATATTCTAGAAAATCAATTCAGAATGAATGAAAATCTCAAGGACTCGTATAATGAAATTCTCTTAAAACTGGGAGGTATTGTCATTGATGTGAAGACTGAAGTATCCAAGCAAAATACAAGAAGATTTAGTTGTTCAAACTACAATTCAGGCATCCCAGAAGACTATTTCTGATCAACTGGAGAAATTCAGACTGTACTACAAAGAGGGAATAGATTATCTGGCTGAACAAGTAAGGTTTCAGAAAGATGATCCAAGAGATCATGTGACTAGAGAAGTCATAAAGGGGGAGAGAGTGTTAGTCAAAGCCAGCTCTGATCATGCTAAATGGGTATCTAATACCAACAAAGCTAATCTTGGATATCCACCTCTTTGTGATGAAGATAACACTGCTGAATCTGGTATTCAATCGCTCACATTGAAGGGGTTTAGTAGGAAGTTACACAAGTCATCTATCCTCCATCAGATTTTGAAGCAGTACAGCAGGAAGTACATAAAATGTATAGCCCTCCACAGGAGGCACATAATGTTATTATTGAAAAAGTTGAAATGTTTTATGCTGCTAAGGATGCTCAGAAAAAGGCTCAACTTTCTAAGAAAAGATTCAGAGAACAGGCAGAATTAAAGCCTGATTTTGAGCAATGGAGTCTCCAGAAATATCATTCTAACTGCCTGGAAAGTTGTGAAGGACAATATGCATGATAGAGGCAAATGGTACTCTGAACAAGAATGGAGTAAGTATCAGAAAAGGCAAGATGTCATACATAATATTCAGAAGGGATATAAAAGCTGGGAAGTTACCTGCTAACTCTGCGGAGCCTAGCAAGTACTTCCCAAAGCCTTATCATTACCTTGAAAGGCAGAAGATCAAGGCAGAAGAGCTCAAAAATAAAGATCTGAAAGCGAAGAAGCCAGCTGATGACACAGAATCCAAAGTATAAGCTAAGATTCATCCTGGCAAAGGAATAGTTATCAAGGAGCCTGATCAATCTTAAGGATAGATAGGCTAGACTTAGAACTATGTAAATTTTGTTCTAAATAATCTTGTAAATCAAACACTTATTCCTGATTAATGAATTTTATTATATTTTATGATGATATTAAATGTTATTTGTGTTTATAAGTTACCCTGCCTGTGAAATGGTTTTATACATCTTAATCTTTATTTTATTATAAGTGGTGTATATCATTGACTAAGGGTTATGACTTCTCCAAATATGGGGAGATTGTTTGGTACACTAGAAACTGTGTACTAGATTTGGAGAAGCCTCACTTAACTCAATAATATACATCAATGTGTATTTGATGGGATGTTGAGTTTCAATGTGAAGGTTAAAGAAATGCAAGAAATTTTTCTAAGTACAAGTGTCGACACTTGTGAGGGAAATATGTCAACACCAGAAGCAAGATTATGTCGACACACACTCAAAGAAATCTGTCAACAATAGCTATACTGAGACTGGAAGGCTTGTGTCGACACACACTCAAAAAAATCTATCAACAACAGCTATACTGAGACTGGAAGGCTTGTCTCGACACACGAGACTTGTGTTGACACACACTCAAAAAATCTGTCAAAACCAGCTATACTGAGAATGGAAGGCTTGTGTCGACATACAGGACTTGTGTCGACACACACTCAAATAAATCTGTCAACAACAGCTATACTGAGACTGGAAGGCTTGTGTCGACACACAGGACTTGTGTCGATACACACTCAAGAAATCTGTCAACAGAAGCTATGTCAAGACTAGAAGTTGTCGACACACAGGACTTATGTCGACACATCCAACAAAAGTTGTGTCGAGAAGTTAAAGAATGATTGTGTCAACATATTAGGAGTTGTGTCGACATCATCAAGATTTGTGTCGACACATGGTCTATTTGTGTCGACACATGGTCTATTTATGTCAACACATCTGAAGTGTTATGCTGACAGTTCTCTGCTATGATAGAAGTTCAAGGAGGAGTTAGTTGTTAAGACTGAAGACCTGACAGCTGTCATAAGTAACAAAGCTGACACATCTGTTAGAGCTGTAAGAAGGCCGTTATAAATCGAATCATCCGGTAACCTTGGATGGATTCTATATATAGACCTATTCTATCACAATCAGAAGTACTGTAATAAGAACAAGGGGGAACAAGAGACAAACCCAGAAGAAGGCAGATCCTGAAGAGTCTACATGAAAAATTCAGATCTGATTCTGAATTCAAGAAGGAAGCTGGATTGAAGATCAACTCCAACTCCAATTGAAGATCAACCTTACTTGGTACAAATTACAGAAGCTTTGAAGAAGCTAAGACAGGTTAGATCTATAGTAATCAGTTCAATCAAGAACTGATCAAGAAGCATTCACCCTATTCTCTTTCTATCAGGGTGAAGATTTTATTATTTTAAAACAATTAATTTCTTTATAAGATCTTATATATATCTTAGTTGTAAGCCTAAATTTATAAAGGCTGAGGTAGGGCTGAGAGCCTGAGGTAGGACTTGAAAAAGTCTGAGTTGTAGGCCTGGTGATAAAGGCTGAGGTAGGGATGTTGCCTGAGGTAGGATTCTTGGAAAGAATCTGAGGTGTAGGACTTGAAGAAGTTTGAGCTGTAGGAACCAATTGGGTTCTGATTTGTAAGATCTGAGGATCTGAGATAGTTGAAGGAAGTTTGGTCGAATCCAGTTCTCTACTAGATAGGTGAAGGGAGAGAGTGGACGTACCCACAAATTGGGGAACCACTATAAACCATTGTGTTTGTGCTGTGAATTTTCTGTGTTTGTTATTCTTTATGCTGAGATAATTGTGCTGTGTCTAACTTTGTTAATTGCCTAAGTTGTTAAAAAAAGATTAGAACCTATTCACCCCCCCCCCCCTCTAGGTGTTTAGGCTCTTTTAACCAAATCTTTAAGAAAGCTTGAGATAAATTCATCGAGTATCTCAATTTACTGAGTCTGACTACGATTTGTCGAGTATTTATGAGAAGCTAAGTCTTTTTTGTCGAGTAATACCTTTGGCGTCGAGAACGCCGAGTGATTAGCCTCTAGCGTTGAGTATTTATGAGAAGCTAAGTCTTTTTCTTCAAGTAATACCTCTGGCATTCGTGAGCATCTAGTGATTAGCCTTTGGCGTAGAGTGCATCGAGTATTTATGAGAAGCTAAGTCTTTTTTGTCAAGTAATACCTTTGGCGTCGAGAGCGTCGAGTGATTAGCCTTTGGGGTCGAGTGCGTCAAGTATTTATGAGAAGTTAAGCCTTTTTCATCGCGTAATGCCTTTGGCGTCAAGTGCGTTTTGTGTAGCTGTTTTGGCATCGAGTGTGTTGAGTGTATCTATCTTGGCATCAAGTGCTTTGAGTGAAATTTCCTTTGGCGTCGAGTGCATTTAGTGAACTCAACTCGGCATTTAGTGAAGTAAAATTTGTCTAATTAAGTTCTGACGTTGAGTAAAATCATTTTCGTTGAGTTTTGCCTTGAGGTAAGGGAGATTCGTCGAGTATTATCGACGAATTCCTCGTGGACTTAGAAGATTATGTGTTGATTTGTCAGGCATACTCGACGAATGGATGTGGACTTAGGATTTTTCTCGCCGAATGAAGTCAATTTGTCGAGTATTGATCTTAGTGTAATTTTTTTCAGGATTTTCCTTCCTCTTTGTCGTTTAGGAATCTTGAGGTTAGACTTGGGTTTAATTGTGTTCTGGACGTATGGTTGTGGCTAGGTTTGTAGTGGATAAAGGACCACCAACTTGATGTCGGTTCGTGAATCATTACACATGATTGTTGGTGATTTTTCTTTTGGACTATTGGCTAGTGTTGGACAATATGGCCACCACCACAGTGCCTTTGTGTGATGTTTGGACTGTTGGGTTATGTTGGACAATGTGGCCACCACCCTAGTGCCTTTCTTGAAATGTTTGGTCTGCTGGTTTGTGTTGGACAATGTGTCACCGATTCAGTACCATTTTTTGCCAAGTGTTAATGATTCACGTGTTTAGAGCTGTTCAGTATCTTTCTTCTTATTACACAGACATATGTTATTATTCTTACTCTTGCAAGTCTTATCGAAGCATGGCTTCATTTCGCACTTGGTGAAACTTCTCATACTTACACTTTTGAGAATTCTTCATTACTTATTATATTATGCCTTATTTGCTGTGATTGGACAGCTATTCTTATATTTGGTTTGGTAACCCTTTGTTTTCTTTTTTATTATTGCTACTAATGATATTTGATCGCCACTTGTATACTCTTACCGAGGTATTCTTTTCTTTTGAATTCTTAGGCTCGGAGCTGTAACCATTCGAGCAACTAGGGTTGGTAGTTGCTGGTGTTCTGCTGTTATTGCAGTTGTCTGTTCCTCACCGTTGTGAGGTAGTTTTGTTGCTTTGTTTTTCTTTTAGTTCTGACATACATGCCTTTTGGCGGGTTCGTGTCAGGTGTTTGATGCCCACTAGAGATTTTGTAGAATATTATGTTACTTGTTAGCTGCTAAGTCACTTTCTAGATGATTTGTTAGTTTTACTTGCTCTCTGGGAAGGTTTTATGTTAGGATTGCAGGTAGTTATAAAAAGTATAATTATACTTATCTCATACTCATGACATACTTTTAACTCAAAATAACACTATTTTAATGAACGTAAAAGCTCTTTTCATACTTATACCAAATATAGAAGTATGTGTATCATGAGTTGTCCTTCTAGATGTCTCTGCACATATAGGATAATAATTGAACTAAGTATAGTATTTTCCACAGCATCTATATATATATATATATATATATATATATATATATATTCGTGGACAAGTTGATCCACTGAGCCGAGGGATACGACCGTCAAAGCCTAACTAAAAATATGTTTTCTTCTTGATAAACTCGAGAATTCTTTGAAAAGTGTTAGGGGTAGGTTCTTTCCTGAGTGTCTGTAGTTATCCCCTACACGGCGTTGCATCACGGCACGTGTTTTCTCTTACTCTGATGAAATGATTTATGTTGAGAAAATACGGGTTATGACACCCCCTCAAAAGTTGTATTAACCTTTTCTGGAATAGATGACTCCAAACACTGTTGAAGATCATTAGCTGATTCCATTTGCTCCTCCTCAGCAGTTCCACCTAATACTTTAGTCACTTCTAGTGTAGTATTATCTGATGGTACATCTTCAGAAATAGGAACAGCATAGAATTCTTTAACTTGCTCTCCTCCAGCTTGTCTTCAGTCTGATATAATTTTGACTTGAACACTATCAAAGGATAGACTTTGTTTAACACTAACCTGAACACCAATATCTACTGGGGTTGCAGACTAAGAATCAGAATTAGAACTATCAGACATAATATCCTTTTTCCCTATGTCCATGGACTTTTCTTTCAACTCAGTAGATTTATTCATTGGAAGAACCCTGGTAAACCTTTCCAAGGTTTTGATATCCATCCTCTTTAGGTAGTGAATCTTGGCACCTTGTCTCTTATTAAATTGGTCTAGATAGACATTGATGAGATAAAGAGATAGTATTCTTCCTAAGTTGGGAGCCTGCAGACAGTTAATTGTTCTCTGGAATATGAAATTTGCCTAGTAAATCTTCTTTTATAGAATAATCCTTGTGATTAACTCAAACATTAGCTTGGATATTGTGTCATGAGATCCAGGTTTGCATAATATTGCTTTTCCTACAATATTAGCTTGCGACTTTCCTCTTTCGTAGAAGTTCTTTCTCCTCAGTGATCATGTCTTGGCATCACTATACTCACACCATTTTAGTGCATGGTCTCTGTCCTTGTTAGAAATCTCATCATCTTCATCACTGTCAGATGAAGGAAACTATAGAGCTTTGGAAAACCTCTTTGAAGTAATCTTAATCCTTGTACCTCAAACTTTGGGTTTTAGTGAAGTTTTGGAGGGAGAGGGCTTTACATTGATATAAAACTCCAGAACTTCTGTCTTAAGAATGAGTGTTTGTTCGGAGAGAAGATATTCTAACCCTAGGGCATCAAGCATCCCAATAACTTATTTAATCTCTTCTGATGCATGAAGGAAACAATTCCTAATGATCTCATATCCTTCCTACAGATCTTCGGTAGATTTTGGCGCCATTTCCTCTGAAATATTTAATGCTAAGACGATGGAAAGGAAATGTCGGTCTCGACAACTTGAAAGGATTAAGGGTTTAATGACTTTAGATTTACTTTAACTTTATTTATATAAAGGATTTTGGAAATGAGGGGACAACCTAGATGATTATTTTGACTTATTTTGACAACTTAAAATTAATTGTTTTTAATTAATCAGCCCGTCTCGGCGGTTGCGCTGAGACAGATTGATAATCCGCTGAGACATGGTAATATATATATATATGTATATACTGTTGAGACTATCTCTGTGGTCCTAGTGGTTCAGCTGAGACTTCTTAGCTGATTTAGCTGACCTCACTATTTAACAGTGCACATATGTCAAACCAATTTGATAGGCAACTATAATAAAAAAAGGTCTTTTCTGACTCATGAATTTTTAATTAAGTTTGTTAACCTAACATTCCACTACGTATTTTCTAGCAGCTAGCAAATCCTAACAATGTTGCAGCTCATTTCCAGCAAGTTAAGATGACTAATTAATGTTATTATAACATCATAATTGATTTTTAACATGATTGCAAACTATGATGGGATGACATCTGAAATGTAGAGAAAATTATTCTACAACTTAAACAGCTCATGATGAAATAACAATTGGAATGTAAATGAATTATTCTTCAGTTAGCATTCCGAACTCAATTTTAAAGTGATTGAATTTAGTCTCATCCAATGGTTTAGTGAAGATATCAGCAACTTGATTGTCAGTGGAGACAAATTCAAGACCATTATCTGCACTCTCTACATGTTCTCTAATAAAATAATATCTAATTTCTATATGCTTAGTCCTGCTATGAGAGACGGGATTTTTTGCAATGGAAATTGTACTGGATGAGTCACAATATATAGGAGAGTGACTTACCTTGAGGTTATAATCCTCTAGTTGATGCTATATCCACAAGAGTTGTGCACAATAGCTCCGTGCAGAGATGTATTCAGACTTGGCAGTGGATATTGTCATGCTAGTCTGCTTCTTACTGCTCCATAAGATTAGTCTCCTTCCTAGGAAATGATGAGTAACACTTGTACTCTCCCTATCTTCCTTGCACCCTGCAAAATATGCATCTAAATAGCCAATTTGTCCAAAATCATTGTTTCTAGGGTACCAAAGTCCAAGATGTTGTCTGTCTTTAAGGTATCTCAAAATCCTCTATGCACCTGAGTAGTGAGATTTCTTAGGGCATGATTGATAACTAACACAAACACATGTTGCATACATGATATCTGGTCTACTAGCAGTCAGATATAATAAGGATCTAATGATACATCTGTATATGGATTCATCAAAGGGTTTTCCCTTCTCATCCTTGTCCAGGGAAGTGTTGGACCCTATGGGAGTTTTCATGGTGGAAACTGATTCCATCCCAAACTTTTTAATAAGCTATATGGTGTACTTACTCAGAGAGATAAAAATCGCTTCATCAGACTGTTTCACTTGGATAACTAAAAAGTACTTGATCTCTCTCATACTGCTCATCCCAATCTCCCCTTCAATAAGGTTAACAAACATTTTGCAAAGGTTGTTATCAATAGACTCAAATATTATGCCATCCACATAAATTTGGACTAGGAGATATTTGTCCTTTGTTTCCCTGAGAAAAAATATATTATCTATCTTTCCCCTCAAGAACTTGTTGTTGATGAGAAATGTAGAAAAGGTTTCTTACCAAGCCCTTGGGGATTGCTTTAAATCATATAAAGCTTTCTTTAGTTTGTAAACATGAATAATGAGGGTTGGATGTAAAAAATCTGAGAGTTGCTCTACATATACCTCTTCCTTGAGGTTACCATTTAAGAATGGTGTCTTGACATCCATCTGGTAGACTTTGAATCCCTTGTGTGCAGCATAGCCAAAGAACATCTTGATAGCCTCTAACCTTGAAATTGGGGCAAAGGTTTGGTCAAAGTCTATTCCATCTTCTTGCCTATAAACTTTGTCTACCAGCCTTGCCTTGTTCTTAATGATTACACTATTCTAATCTAGCTTGTTCCTGTATATCCACTTGGTGCTAATGATGTTCTGTCCCTGTAGTTTTGGCACTAACTTCCATACCCTGCATCTCTTGAATTATTGTAATTCCTCTTGCATGGCAATGATCTTGAAGGAGTATTTTTTGTTTCTTCAAACCTCTTAGGCTTAACCTGAGACAGGAAGCTCAGGAATAAAGCCTCATTGTGAATCATGTTTCCTGTGGTCACACCTTGATTTTCTTTCCCAATAATGAGATTCCTTGGGTGATCTCTCAGAAGCTTGGTTGCAGCAGGCAATCTGTCAGCTCCTTGCTAGAATTCTTCTACAACATTTGCTTCTTCAATAATCTGATCACCTTCAGCCGGATTTGCTTCCTCATTGAGTGCTTCAATTTTTGAAGTAACCCTGCTTGAGTTGGGTATGTTTTGAATAGACAGCTCTTGCATTTTCTGATCATTACTGGTAAGAATAGGAGTGTTGGACCAGCCCTTATAAAGCAAGCTAGTCTCATCAAAGACAATATGCATAGATTCTTCAACTACATGGGTTTTCTTGTTGAATATCATATAGGCTCTACTACATGAGTTATATCCAACAAGAACACCTACATTGTATTTTCAGCAAACTTAATAAGTTGAGTTTTTCCATTATTAAAAATATAGCATTTGTAACCAAAGATTCAAAAATATGAAATTATTTGTTGTTTGCCCTTTAGAATTTTATAGGGTGTTTTCCCTTGGGCCTTGTTAATGGAGGGTCTATTAAGAACTTAACATGCAGTATTGACTACCTCTTCCCAGAAATATTATGGTAGTGAGGAGTCACTAAGAAGTGTTCTGCCAGCCTATATTAAGGTCCTATTTCTTCTCTTAGCCACTCCATTTTATTCAGGAGTTCTGGGAGAGGAAAATTCTTGGGTGATACCAAATTCTTGAAAGAACTTTGTCATGGCCCTATATTGAAACTCTATTCCATGGTCAGTTCTTGTTTTGACCACATTATATTGAAACTCTATATCTAGGGTATCTGACTTCTTCTTAAGGAAGAATATCTATATATACCTTGAGTGATTATCAACAATCACTAGGGTATACAACTTCCCACCTAGGCTCTGAATGGGAAAAGGACCAAATAAGTCCATATGCAATAGAAAAAGACATCTTTTAGTATCATTGGGCCAATACTCTTAAAGGTGGCCCTAGTTTGCTTGCCCATTTGGCATGCATGACAGGGGCCACTTTTAACACATTTTATATTTGGACTATTTCTAATTAGATTTTTTAGAAAATAGTTTGTTTATTTTCTTATTGATAATGTGGGCAAGTCTCTTGTGCCATTGAATATAAAGAGACTCTTTCTCATTAGCTACAAGACATACTAGATTTAAAGAACTATTATAAATAAAATCTAAGCAATATACATTCCCACTCCTAGTGCCTGAGAGGATGACCTCTACGTAAACTCATTTTTTGATCAAGCACTTATCATTGTGGAATTCAATAACATAGCCCATGTCACATAGTTGGCTTATGCTTACAAGGTTATGTTGTAACTTTTCCACATAAGCCACCCTTATTATTGAAACTATGTCATTGGTAATCATACCATAGACTCTGGTGATACTCCTGTCAAAGCCACCAAAGATTACTTTTGGTCCATTCTTTATAGGAGAATAGTCCTTTAATAAGCTCCTTGTTCCAGTCATGTGTATAGAACAACCACTGTCAAAGTACTATATTTGATTTAGGAGGGTACTTGAACTAACCTATAAAATATAATTCAGTTATCCTTAGCTACCAAATTTATCTTGGGTCCTAGGTACTTGTTAGCAGCATAAGATGAAGTTCTTTTAAAATTTTGCTTGGCAGGAATGCCTCTCTTTGCATTAGGAACATTTGGGTTATGCCAACAGTCTATAGCAAAGTGTCACACTTTGCCACAACACCCACACTCATGATATTATATCTTCTTTTCTAAATAGATTTAGAAGTAGAAGCTTCACCTTTTGTTCATTAAAGAAGACAATAGTATTCTTTAAGTTCCTGTCAGCAATAACTTGGCATTTTGCATGTCTATAGTTTATCTTAGCAGTCATTATCTAATTAATATCAGCAAGTCTCATTTTGGAGGCTGGGCATGAGTTGATAGCATCAGATATTTCCCTATAAGAGTAATATATAAGCTTGATAGTAGCTATCTATTTTGTTGGAAGTTACTTGGAGGAACCAGCTTCCTTCTCCTTGTGTGAGGGGGCTAAGGAACCAAACACAAATGGTCCAGGATGGGCCATCTGTATTTCCTCATATGGGCCCTTTATGGTACTCAAGCTAACCCTCTTTCTTCCACTATAGCTGTGAGCATTTTTGCTCATGCTATTGGATCTATCATTCAAAAAATGACTATGCATGCTCTCTTGATCATACTTGTTGGATGGAAACAATACCTTATCAAAAGAAATCATAGGCTTCATTGGAGCCTTGCCCTTACTCTTATTCCTTCATCTAGCATTCCTCTCATTGAACCCCAAGCCCTTCTTATAAGTTTGGGAGGTGAAGGTGTAAATAAGTGGCAATACAGATTTTTGTTTGGAGTATTGGGCCACTAACATCCTCTCTTTGAGGAACTCTTCTTCTAGATCTTTAATTAAAATATTTTTATTACTTATGTTTGTGATTTGGATCACTGTGATTGCTTTAAGTTTGGAAATTTCTTTGCTCAGTTGATTTAGTTGTGAAGCAGACTCAGTGTGCAAAGAAATATCTTTTCTTAGAGAATCGATCTCCTTAGCTTGTCTTTTGATAAGCAGATTGCTCTTCTTTAGGGCTTCCAAGATCAAACCATAATTGTCAATCTGTTGATTAACATCTCCCTCAGATTCTGAGCCACCTTTACCACAAGATGAAGTTGCTTTAGAATCTGGACTAGTTTCATATTCATATTCAGATTTAGAGGAGGAGATATAGTGTATTAATACCTCATCAGAATCAGAAATTTCCTGGCTATTTTCTCCTTCAGTCATGGCCATCAATCCACATCAACATTTGACTTCTTCATCATCCTCATTGTCACTGTCTTAATGTGATAGAGGGAACCTGATGCCAATCCTTACAACAGGATATTCATCATCTTTATTAGTAGTAGCAAACAATCCAATATAAGCTTCATCTTCTTCAAAATCTAAAGATGCTGAGTTAGATTGACTCCAGATCTTCTCCTTCTTGGCAAGGAAAGTCTTTTAAACTTTCTTGCCCTTGTGGTGATAGTGCTTCTCCTCACCTGTTTCTTTCTTTTTGACTGGGCAGTCAGTAATGACATGCCCAGGCTTGTTGCAGCAATAACATATAACATAAGTAGAAATATGTTTACTAGGTTTAGTTTCATACCTGTCTCTTTTGAAGTACTTATTTCCAGGTATGTTGTTGTCCTTCTTGTAGTTTGACGAGGAGAAAGGTTTGTTCTTCCATTGTTTCCCCTTCAACATCTTCTTGAATTGCCTTGAGAAGGAAGCAAATTCCCCATCAGACATATTATTGTCAAATGTGTTGGACTCAGAACTTTCTGAGTCAAATGGCCTTCTTGGAGGAGAGGCAATTCTCTCCTTGCTCTTCTTAGAGTTCTCATCTTTGAGAGCCACAAACCTCTCCTTAGCATAGGACCTGATGGTGGTTTCCTCCTCCTTCCTTGTAGATTGATGCATCTCATAAGAGAGCAGCTTTCAAAATAAAGTATGTGGAGGAGTATTAGCTAGCTTGACCACCTCCCATATGGCACAGATTTTTGTGTCTCAATCTCAATTTAGAGACCTCAGAAACTTATCATTTAGCTCATAGTTACTGAAGACCGTTCAATAGGTCCTCAGCTCCTTGACCACCCTGAAGAATCTTTCATAGCATTTAGCTATGATATCCTTACTATTCTGCATGAAGGCTTCATATTCCTGATTTAGCAAGGATTTTCTATCACCCCTTACTTCGTCAGTGCCTCTCATATATACAATCAGTGTATCCCACATTCTTTAGCAATTTCACAGTGCACCATGTTTCGAAAGGTGGAGTCATCAATTGCACATACTATGATATTTTTAGCTCTCTTATCCATAGTAGCAAGTGTAACTTCATCCCTAATCATCTCAGCATATGACTTGGGCACTCTCACAGTTGGATCAATAGTGGAGGCCTTTTTGGGAATAAAAGGTCTCTCCTTAACAGTGATATAGATCCTAGGGTCTGAGGATTCCATAAATAGCCTTACCCTTTGCTTCCAAATGCCAAAGGATACTTTTTTTGCATATGGATAATTTCATAGAGCTCATCTCCATATGAGCCTCTGTAGTAGATATATTTGGAATTGTAGACTACCTCTTATTGGATCTGGTTAGACCGCTAAGTCCTTTTTGACCATCCTGCCTCTGATACCACTTGATAGTTAACCTTAAAGTAGTCTAAATCACCTAGAGGGGGGGGTGGTGAATAGGTTGCTTCGTTTCTTCTTTTTATACTTAGCTATTTTGATTGTTTTGCTCAATAAAAAAAACACACAGAAAGCACAATATGGTTTATAGTGGTTCCCCAAGGTATGGGTACATCTATTATCCCTCTCTACCTTTCTAATAATGTGTCAAACAAGGAAACCTCCTCCAAAACTCATCTCAAGGAGCTTATAACACAAATCCTTCAGGATCTCTCAGGTCTCCTCCAAGACCCTACCTCACGCCATAACCCTACAAACTCTGAGTACACTCTACTCCTACATCTCAGTGACCTTCCTGGTCACTTACCATAGGCCTATCAAGAAGCCCTACCACTCAAGCTTGGAGGAAAGCCCTACACTCAGGCACACATGCCATACACTCAAGCTCAACAACCTTACACTTAGGCTCAACAGCCTTACACTCAGGTTCAAGACCTTACACTTAAAACAACAATGTTCTTACAGAGAATATATATAAATGATTACAACAGAATACCTTAGATAATAAACATTCAGCCTTTGCCTTCTGATGAACTTGTATAGCAGTTGGCTGACTTGGAGCAGGACTGGAAAATGGTTTTGCACCTTAAGCCCTTGATCCACCTTGATCTCCTATCTTCAGCAGAATGAAGAAGATCTACAACTTGAGACCAGAGTGACTAGACATAGTCTCCTGAACCTGGTCAGCTAGAACAAATTATCTTGCTGAAATTGAAGTGTACAGCTATCAAGAAGATTTACTTCTCCCAGTTCACGACTGGGAAGAACTTAATGCTAGGTCAGATTTCAATTTTTCAGAACTTAGTACTTCTTGGTCGAACTTCTTTTCCATTGACCTAAGTGATGCTTTTATATCCATCAGCGCAGCAACGACTCTTTGACTTTGTACTGACACAGCATGGCTAGGAATAGATAAAGTAATCTTGCTTTATCACCTTTCCGTAAAAAATAGATCGCGCCTTCTTAACGGCTCTTTTTGAAGACATCTCAACAGGTTAGCTAAGACTAGCTTTTGTCTCAGTGGTTTCTCTAAGACTAGCTTTGGTCTCAGCAGTTTCACTCAGACTAGGCTGTCTTCTCGGAGGTTCTGCTAAGATCAGACTGTCACACCCCAAATTTCTTAGGGCGGGAGATGCATTTCTGGGGGTTATCGCTCTGCGATAGCTAGTTACCGCGCGGTGATATCTCCACTGTTTTCGTTTCTCGAGAAAGATGTTACCGTGTGGCGGAAAGTTGTAACCACGTTGCGGTAGCAGGGGTATTAATCTGGCAGACCTCTTGGGAAGCTATCGCCCGACGATAGTGGTACCACTGATAATAGCTGGGTCAATTTAATTGATATGGTTCTCGAGATCATAGCGTGTGGCGGTAGCGGCTGTTGTCGTGTCATAACCGACGTCCTCTATCTCACGGCGTTAGCGTCCTATCGCTTGGCGGTAGTGAAATCGAAACGGCGTTGGCCACGTGTCGGCCTATGATTGGAGGGTTTGGGAAGTTGCGCTCGAAATGAGGCATTGTATTAAGGTACCGTGCGGCAGTAGCTTTATTTATATGCCTGATTAAGCTGTTTTCACTTCATTTTCTTCTGGATTTGGAGTTGGTCTAGTTTTCCTGGAGGAGGAGCATCGGCGCTGGAGGGTAAATCTCGTCACCGTTTAAGTTCCGGAGTTTTGATTCGGAAGCCGAGTCCGGATCTGTGGAGGCAAGATCATTGCGGTCGCGTTCATCCGTCTAGATATTTGGCAAGGCACTGAAGAGAGTGCAAAAAGTAACGATTTTCAACTTGGACATGTGAAGTCCTCTTCCTTTTGCATAGGAAACCCTCTCCCGCGAGTGTGCGGTGAGCGTGAGGTTTTTCCATCGGGTAGATACGGTATATCCTAGTAGTTTTGCATAAAGGGTTCGGAATCGAAGTACGAATATAGGCATGGTGTGTGAAGCCCATCTGGACAGGTTGGTCTAGATTGGTGATGTTTTCATTATGCTTGTATTGGACGGAGAAGACTCTGTGATGTTTGTTTTTCAGGTTTCTACATGGTAGAGTGTAGCAGGGAACCTTGGGAACTCACTCCAAGGAGCATCCGGAAAACTAGGTAGAATCACATTTCTGCCAGATACCGCGCGGCAGTAGTGCTACCGCAGGCGGTAGCTCCTTGAGAGATTTGTTTGTGGCCTGTGTCGTGGACACCTAGGGCCTTTGACGTGGGGCTGAGAGCTTTTAGAGCCCATCCAGGTGGCTTGAGAGCCATCCATTTATCATAACTGGGTTATGTAATGACTAGAGGAATGGGAATGGGGGAGGCCGACCCGCGTCGTGGTAGTTTTTTCACGGCGAGGTGAGCAATGGGAAAAGGTCGAACCTAACCAGTAGTTATGTGGTGCGTCTGTTGGTTGTGATGCCTGTCGCAGACATAGTTACGAATCTTACGCCTTGCGCAGGTCGTAAAGACTACCAAAATTCTCAGGTTTGTTGTCGTCTTGTGAATGGTGGTGGGCCCTGGTTTTTGTCCGGACACCGAGAATGTGCCTTGAGAGTATGGGGTGTGTGGTCGTTCGTGCCTACGCATGTGGTGAAGTGTGCTTAAATTGCACTCTCATTACTATGTTTGGTTTTGCTAATACTTTGCAGAGAAGGAGCTTTGCCACCCCGAGTAAGGGGCGGGGTCATTATAATTTGGTCAGCTTTAGCTGACCGTTGCCTTGTTTTACCACCGTTCGATGGATTGTTCTTGCAGGAATAGATGAGACATGTGGCAAGTAGCAGGCTAAGGCCCTTGATGTTGTGCTGGCCCTTGAAGGCCAAAGAGAAGTGTTTACTTTTACTGTTTTCATGTATGGTCGGCCTGCGTGCCGAAGTATATAAAACACTTTAATTCAAGTTGAATGTTGTAAGGTCATAAGGCAAAATACACATGTTTGAGGAGCCTGAGTGTTCCTATGATTGCTTTTTGGCAATTGTTTGTCACCTAATTGAGTGTTTCCCGATTATAGGTGATTAGGAGTGGTGCAGTGCAGTCACAATGTCAGCACTTTGTGGAGAGAAGTGTGCTTAATGACATGCCTATGACCCCTCCTTCTGCTGAAACCATCTGAATGGTATTGGAAGTAGTGCTCTATATGATCAATGCCTAACATGGAAGGCATGTGCAACCCCCTGTCCCTGGGGTGGCTTCAATACCAGTTGGTGCTCTAAAGCAAGTGGAAATCTGAAGATCATCGGATCAGCAGTTGAACATGATTTTGACACAAGGGACGCACTCTGTTGATGAGTATTTGCATGCATTTGTCACGATAAGGAGCTACTCATAGTTTGAGTTTGAGGACGAACAAACTATGGTAAACAGGTTTTATAACGGTCTGCATGATGATTTATGACTTCTATTGGTAGGACTGAAGTTATTGGGATTTCGAGCATTGTTGGAGTCAGTTAGATCATTAGAAGTAGATTTGGGGAAAGTCCACAAAATGCAAGTGTGCAGGGTACCGAACTCTGTGGTTTCTGCAAAGTCTGAACACCATAGGAGTTGGAATAAGAGGTCTAGAACCTCTACTAGTCAAGCCCCTTATGCTAGCCATACTTGTGGCAAGTCAGGACACCTTACTCGCGATTGTCGTGTTGATGCCCCAAAGACAAAGAAAGTTAAGTCAGGAGAAACTGCAGGGCAAGTCCCACTTACCTGTTATACGTGTGGCAAGACAGGACATATTGCCATGAAATGTCGGAGTGGTACTCCAATGGCAAAGGAGAATGGGTCTGGAGCAACATTTGGGCGAGGAGGCCCAATCCACTGTTATAACTGTCGCAAGCCGGGACATATAGCTCGTGACTGTTGGGGTAAGTTTCCGAAGACAAAGGAAAAGGCAGAAGGCCATAAGCAAAGGGATGAGATGATAGGTACAGTTTAGCTTATAGCTTTTATACCTATGACATGATTAGTTATTGACTTATGATTTGTGTAAGTGGGCTTTGTCCCACTCTTGGTGGTGGAGAGTACTGTTCGTTGTGGGACTTCCATTCCTTAGAATCCAAGGTTTTCTTGTGGTCCGTATTATTGCTTTCTGATTTATCGATTATGTATATACAAACCAAACGGAAACATGGTCGTTAAATATTATAGGTGGTGTAACCCTAAGGGGTCACACTAGGGCTAAACACCGAAAGCGAGACTAAGTTAGCAGTTCTTGAGGGGGCGGAGTTGTTCTTAACTAGAGACAATGAATCCAAAGCCTAAGTTGGTCGGTGTTTTATTGGTGTCGGAGCTTGCCGACATCTTACCCGAAAGTGTCCCTTGAGTCCCACACAAGAGAGAGAGATCGAGTTTACCATTGAGTTGAATTCAGGTGCCAAGCCGGTGTCGCGGTCTCCTTACCACTTAGCACTGAGAGAGATGGCGGAATTGAAGGCGCAGCTTCAAGAATTTATAGAGCAGGGGTTTGTGCGTCCAAGTTCATCACCTAGGAACGCCCCGGTTCTCTTCGTGGTAAAGAAGGATGGAAGTCTGTGGCTTTGTTTCGATTAACGGGAACTGGATAAGCTAACGGAGAAGAATAAGTACCCGATTCCAAGGATCGATGATTTGTTCGATCAGCTAGTTTGGATCGACTGTGTATTCGAAGCTGGATTTGAAGTCTCTATACTCCTTATAAGTATCATTGTCTACACGAGACTCAGATGCGGCTGGCTCCTCAGGGGGATCATCTTCCAAGACATAGAGCATACGCTCTTACCTGAGAACAATTCTTAGGTTCCTATACTAGTCCATAAAGTTAGACTCATTGAACTTGTCCTTATCAAGAATTGCTTTATGGGACAAGGTGGGCTGCGAACCACTTGCTATGGATATTCAACAAGAAATCATGCAAAGTAATTTTAGTACTATATTTCAAAATACATTTTTATTTTAATAAGGACTTTTATTAAATACTCTCGCTATTGTGATCAAACGGATAACCCACAATATCAATTCAGAGGGTTTATGCAAGCTACTCTCTAGTGAATAAGATCCATGTTTCACCAACACCATACGTCAGCTTTGGCTGATCACCCATAGTGTGGCTATTTATGTCAGAAACCTTTGTCACTTGCATCATTATACAACTCTTGTATGTTTGGTGAATAACTTTTTATTCACATCCATCTAATGGTGCATGCCAACCTTATATCTCTGGGCACTCAACTTTTGAGGTCACCTAGTTAAGTTGGACTCAATATCGACAGTGGGATATAACAATTATACGCTCGTGCCCTTACCAAGATAGATTAATGCACATTGCTTTGGCAAACCAACACTTCATCGATCGAGACATGAAGAGTGTCATCCATTGGAAGACATTCAAACACTTAATATTAAGTTAAGGGATTTTTCAGAAAAGTGATTAACAATTAATACTGATTAACGTTTAATCAATGTGCTCTTATACAAAACATGAAAATTACAACATTCTCATTTCAGATACATCCCAGATGTGCACAAAAGAAATAAAAACATCAATACTTGATAAAAAAGGGCTAAATCTGAATATTTAAAACATTTATAAATCTTCAAATTTATATGTATTGGACAGAAGCACAAGGAACTCCACTTATGCAGTAAACAAGCTCATCTCTCATTGTCGGTTCCAAATCTAGGACAAACCATTTGGTTTCACAAACCACATAGAGAGGCGGTTACTGCTAAGGAGAAATAATTTCTAAAACATGGAAATCATAGTGAAATAACATACGTTCCTGGAATAAATCAACACTTGACGTTCCAAGAATAAATATGGACTCTTAGAATAATTCTAAATCTCCTGATTTATACGTATTGGATTGCAAACCTCCCTCAGATAACATTATTGGGTTTTGCTAGGAGTGGATACACATTAGATGTTCGCAGCGGAATAGATCTAGAAAACCCTAATCATATTTGGGATCTTGCGGACATCATGATTCAAGAAGTAAAATATCAACTAGATAACACTTGTGTGGGGTCAATTTACAAAATCTACCAAACCAAGATGCTCCAAGAAAATATCCTTTGTTGTACTGAAATCCTATTCCAAGTCCTCCTTGTTCGTCGAGTCCGAGAGCGCAGAAAAGCTATCTTCTTTTGTTATAGGATTTCCACACTAACAGGAGAAAGCCTTGCGATCGTCGCACGAGGGTAGACTGGAAGGGGATAACTGAGGCCTTCGTCTCTACGAAATGCTATTTTTTTCCAGGAGAGGGTTGCCGGTACTAGGGATCTGATTCGCAAAGGGAGGTCGTCGTAGGGTTCGCCGCTCTTTGGAACTCTTCAGATTTGGGTTTGGGAAAAACTGGAAAAACTTAACCCTGGATTTGAAATTATATCTATATATAGTTCTCAGTGAACCAGGTTTGGCTTTAACAGGAAATAAAAACATAAATGCCAAACCGGGTTCAGGTTTAATACAGGAGAAAAACATGTCTAGCCGATACTGGACTTAGCCATTTTACAAATCCAAGCTGATATACCTTATATTTGTTATATCAACTACATAGGCTGGACCATGTAGTTCACAATCTATCAAACAGCCTTTACTGGATAAATCGACTGTATCAGCTACATCGACTATATTGGCTACATTGGTTGGACTTCAGCATCAACGGTGAGATAAGGAGCCTAAGGAAAAAGATTGGTTGGATAAAGCTGGAGGATAGGGAGCTCGAGGATAAGAAAAATCCTCATCGAAGTTCATTTTCATTGATGGACTTGCCTGAGCCGCTATACTGAAAAAATCACAAGGAGCAGCCGTGAACTCTCAAGTTGTCTACATAATCACACATGTGGTTTTGTACCATCAAACCCAAGCGATTTTCCAAACAATTTCCCTCTATTTGATGAGAATAACGCCATATGAGATTGAAAAAGGAACTTACATGACAAATAGTTCCAACTACAAGGTTTGCACCCCCTATTTCCTATAATCTTTTCCATGATCCTATTCTTCCAGTATATTCTCTAGAGGAGGATGAGGATCTTCACTTTAAGTTCACTCACCTATAATACAGAGTAGATTCACAAAGATTGTTGTTAGGGAGAAAAGCCTAATCATATATTTCGAAGCTTAGGATTTCATTGGGCAAATAAGATTGCACATCAAAGAGTATAGGCATGATACTTTTATAAAGTTTCATTAAGAAAATTTTGAGAAGAGAAATAATATTTAGTCTCGACTGGATATTTTCACTAATTGTAAGGTGAACCTAGCTCTGATACCACATGAAAGTTAGAGGCGAAGCTGAATTTTTTTGAGAAAGGAAGGTTAAAGTAGACTTCTCAAAGCACACTTATTACCATTAGTTTATAAGAAATAAACTATCGCTCGCAAATATTCACAGATCTTTTAAAGAGATCATGTAGCCTTTACATAAGAGTGTAAGAGAAGAGCACAAGAGAAGACTATTGGAAGAGGAGAAGAAGAATAGAAATAGCTGGATCTCAACATATGAGAACATGGTTTACACAATAAAGAAAAGTGTGAGTGAAGATGAGAGGGTTCTTGCTGCACTTTGATCTGCATTTTATATGTGATCTTCCACTCTATAGCTACCACATTTCTTTCTCTTGAGGTCCCTCATCACATTTTCTTTCACAACCTTTAATCTTCAAGTCCTCTTATTATTTGAAGAAGTTGGATGAAATTACTTCTCATTGTAATTCAACAAAGATGCCAACGAGTCTTAACAGTCATAATTAAAAGATTGTTGGGTTTTGCAAATCATCACAACAGTTGTGCGCAGCGGAATGAGGAAACAAGGAAAATCCAAAAGAAAGTGGTTGATCTTGCGATGAACATTAATCAAGAAGTAAAGTTGCAATAAATAAATTATACCTTTGCGGGATTGAGTTAATACTCAACCTAGGTGCTCCGATTGATTCCAACGAACGGCAACAGCCGGAGTTCCGAGCTTAGAATAGTGTCCACGCATCTATGGGTATCCACATGAGCACGAAGAGCCCTAGACTCTTGTCGCACAAGATTTAGGTCGGAAAGAGGCTTGCCCTAAAAATCGCCATGAAGTGCTAGATCCATTCAAGGAGAGGCAGCAACGACGAAGACAACGCCTTGGAAACACTTTCCTGTGGCAGCTAGGGACGGCGAAAAGTCGGCGGTTACAAGCGACGGTCGACGACAACAATGGAGACAGTCGCAGAGGCGGAACAGTTCAGTCGCGAGGAGATACGCCGTCGGCTTCGCGATTTAGGTCGGGAATGAACAGTTGCCTTGCTCGTTTCAACAGTAAAATAATATTTATGCCCTGAACCAAACCGGCTAAAGCCAACAAAGAACCGCCGAACCGGACTTAGAAGAAATAAACCGTTAAGACAGAATTCGACGAGTATCAATCTGATATTCGACGAATCGGCGAGTGACCATAACGATACATGACGAATCGTGAAGGATCCATGCCGATACTCGACGAATCAGCGATTGACCAGGAAGATACTTGATGAATCAGCGAGGGGATTCAACGATACTCGACGAATCAAAACCTTTCGTCGATACCCCTTACCGATACTCGACGAATTTCCCTATAGCTCGTGCCGACTTCATACCGGTCGATCCACATTCACAACGCAGGTCCCGAAATGAAATTCCACCATGTCCAGATCGTCATAGGCTTGGTCCTTCACTCATATCACATATAAGCAAGGCCAACACAAACCTATCTAATTTTTCCAGATCTCTTATGTGCGACCCTATAGGCTCATATTGCATTGGCAGTGAGGCCACATGCTTGATTACTTCCAGATCACCATGGTAGAACCAACAGTCTCCCACTTGATCTTGAAAGTATCAAACAAAAGCTTCACAAATAATGAGCGGCATCTAGCAATGTATCATTGCTACCCATGCAATAAGAGTTTAAAACTCGAAATCCATTGTGACCAATGTATCCGTGTTGTCATGTCGCTTCGTCCCTTACATCCGGATAGAACTAGAGGTGCAGATCGTGTCATCCTCATAATTGTTCAATCCTAGTTTTCTTGATCTAGAATGGACTTCAAAAATTGGTGAGTCCAATATCATATATTGAGTCATCCAATCATGATCATGCATTTCTCAGTCTCATTCCATCAAGGGGCCCATGGAAGCAACTCCTGTCATATAGGAGGACAAATCTCATCTCTGCTCACACGCAAACATCCAAATGATTTATAGCGTACACAATAACCATCTTTATCATCCAACTTTCTCGAAACTGGACTTTTGATAGCATCAAAGCACGCTCTTCCTCACTCAGTGAGTGCTGTGACTTCAGGTCAAAGAACCACAAACACCATTTCCACTTGAGCCATACTTGTGACATGTTTATATAATAATCCACAAAGTATTCTCACGATGGGTCTGTCCAGTACAACTTGTTCATAACAAGTACCCATGTGATGACTTGATATCACAATATCATGACCTGTGAGGACGGGTCATCAGACAACGTACATGCTAGTCTTAAAGGTATCATCATTGACCTTAGCTTCTAAGATGATACAACGACTAGGGACCTTTAAGAATGAAGCTACTAATATCATAGGTTCTCACTTCAAGTCATTACTTGACCTATGGAAGCAAATACTCTACGGGCATTTATATAGTTAACTACACTATCACAATAGAAATAATTACACAATAAAAGAGCTTGCCAAAATATATAAATGAAATGTATATAGTACTTTTATTCATTAAATGAAATATTACAGCAAACAACATACAATCCACAAGACTCAAACTAGAGTTGATCATTCAGGTATCATATACCCATTGATCTAACATGACCATCATGTTTTTTTTGTGCAAGAAGCTTTGTCAGTGGATCCGCGATGTTCTCCTCAGTTGGCACTCTACATATGTCCACATCTCCTCGATCGACAATCTCTCGAATTAGATGGAACCGCCGAAGTATGTGCTTGGAGCGCTGATGAGATCTAGGTTCTGAAGTAAGTGAAATTGCACCGTTGTTGTCATAGTAGAGAACTACGGGACAAACAATGCTAGGAACCACATTTAACTCGCCGATGAATTTCCTAATCCATACAGCCTCCTTTGCAGCATTTGTATCGGCAATATACTTAACCTCAGTTGTAGAATCGGCGACTGTCTCCTGCTTGGAACTTATCCAGCTAACGACTCCTCCATTTAGGCAAAACACACACCATGACTGAGACTTTGAATCGTCCCTATCAGTTTGGAAGCTATCATCAGGGTAACCCTTTACAACGAGCTCTTCCTCTCCACCAAATACCAAGAACGTATCCTTAGTCCTTCAAAAGTACTTTAGGATATTCTTGAAGGCAATCCAGTGACTTTCACCGGGATCAGACTGATACCTGCTAGTCATGCTCAAAGCATAAGACACATCGGGTCTAGTACATAACATTGCATACATGATTGACCCAATTGACGAAGCATATGGAATCAATTTCATGCGATCCTTATCTTCACAAGACTTAGGAAACTGGTCCTTAGAGAGACTCACACTATGAGACATGGGTAAGAATCCATTCTTGGACTCAAGCATGTTGAACTGTTTCAACACCTTGTCAATGTACGTACTTTGGGTCAAATCAAGCAACTTCTTCGATCTATCTCTATAGATCTTAATACGAAGTATATAAGTCGCTTTACCTAAGTCTTTCATTGAAAAGCAGTTCCCTAGGTTGTTCTTAACAACATGTAGGGTCGGTTTATCATTCTCGATCAGCAGTATGTCATCCACATACAATATCAGGTAGAAAACTATGCTTCCACTAATCCGTTTGTAAACACACGGTTCATCCTCGTTCTTGATAAAACCAAACTCTTTGATCTTTTCATCAAAATGAAGATTCCAACTTCGAGAAGCCTGTTTTAATCCATAAATGGATCTCTACAGCTTGCATATTTTAGTGGTTTCACCTGGAGATACAAAACCCTCGGGTTGTGTCTTATACACTTCCTCAAGGAGGTTTCCGTTTAGGAAAGCTGTTTTGACATCCATCTGCCAGATCTCGTAGTCATAATACACAGCAATAACAAGCAGAATTCTGATGGACTTAACCATGGCAACAGGAGAAAAAGTTTCATCATAGTCAATACCATGAATTTTCTTGAAACCCTTAGCCACAAGTCACCCTTTGAATGTCTGTACATTCCCATCCATGTCAGTCTTCTTCTTGAAGACCCACTTGCACCCTATGGGTCTTACCCCTTTAGGTGGTTCCACTAAGATCCATACTTAGTTTTCATACATGGAGTCCATCTCAAATTTCATGGTCTCAAGCCACTTCTTGGAGTCCGGTCCACACATGGCCTATTGGTAGGTTGCTGGCTCATCATCATGAGCCATCAACAACACATTACCTATTTTAGACATGAGAAATCCATATCTCTCAGGCTCAAACCTTAGTCTACTAGATCTACGTGGAACTTGTGTTTCTTGAGTAGGCTCTCCAACTAAAACAACTTGTATTCCTTGCTCAGGTTCCAATTCCGGTTCATTCACTATTTGTGATTCTTGAACTTCTTCAAGTTCTATCTTAACAGTCTTTCTACTTAAGAACTCTTTCTCAAGAAAGACACTAGTTCTCGCGAAAAATACTTTGCCCTCAGATGGTAGGTAGAAATAGTACCCTTTAGTTTCCTTAGGATACCCCAAAAGATAACACTTATCTGATTTGGGTTCCAGCTTGTCAAGCATTTAACGTCGCGCGTATACCTCAAAGCCCCAAACCTTGATGAACGACATACCAGGACGCTTCCCAGTCCATATATCTTATGGTGTCTTTAGAACCGCTTTCTTTGGAGCACGTTTTAGTGTTAAAGCGGCAGTTTCTAGAGCAAAACCCCAAAAGATACATGCAGATCTGCATGACTCATCATCGATCGCACCATGTCTAACAAAGTACGATTCCTCCGCTCAGACACACCATTATGATGTGGTGTTCTAGGTGGAGTGAGCTGTGATACAATACCACACTCTTTCAGATGATCACGAAACTTATGACTTAATTCGACATCTCGATCAGATCGGAGCGCTTTAACCTTCTTATCCAATTGGTTCTCTAATTCGTTCTTAAACACTTTGAACTTTTCAAAGGTTTTGGATTTGTACTTCATAAGATACACATATCCGTATATACTGAAATCATCAGTAAATGTAACAAAGTAGAAGTAATCACCTCTAGCCATAGAACTCATGAGTCCACATACATCACTATGTACTATACCCAAGAGATCATCAACCCTCTCATTGAAGCCAGTGAAAGGGACCTTAGTCATCTTGCCTAACAAATAAGATTCGCATCTCTCAAATGATTCAAAATCAAATTAGTCCAGTAACCCATCTTTATAGATCTTAGATATACGTTTCTCATTTATATGACCCAAATGATAATGTCAAAGGTAGGTAGGGTTCGAGTCATTCATTCTTAGTCTTTTAGTATTTTCTATATTATAGATCTGATAGTCTAAGTTCAAAATATATAAACCATTAAACTTTTTAGCTATAGTATAATAAACATCATTCTTTAATATAGAACATCAATTGTTTTTAATATTAAAAGAAAATCCAACCATATCTAAACATGAAATAGAAATAATGTTTCTAGTTATTACAGGAACATAATAACAATTATCAAGTTCCAAAACAAGACCACTGAGCAAAGAAAGACAGTAAACCCCCACGGCGATAGCAGCAACTCTTGCTCCATTGTCAACGCGCAGGTCCACCTCTTCTTTACTAAGCATTCTTCTCCTTCACAGTTCCTGCACATTTATACAAATGTGAGAACCACATATGGTATCTAATACCCAGGATGAAGGAGCAGAAAGGTTTATCTCTATAACATAAATACCTAAAGCGGAAGTCATACCTCCCCTCATCTTTTGCAGACCCTCAATGTACGAAGGACAATTCCTCCTCCAATGACCAGCCTTGCCACAGTGGTGGCACTTTCCCTCTTTTCCTAAGACTTTTTTTCAGCGTAGAAGACTTGGGTTCTAAAGAAGACTTAGGTCATACCTTCGTCTTCTTAAAGCCCTTGGCCTTGCCCTGCACCATCAGTATGGGGCTAGCAGGCTTGGCCTTCTTCATATTTATCTCGATAGTTCGCAACATGCTTAGGAGCTCGGACAATGTCTTGTTTATTTCATTCATGTTATAGTTCAAGACGAACTGCTCCAAACTATCCAGCAACGATTGAAGGATCAGGTCTGTGGCCAACTCTTAGCCTAGAGGAAACCCTAGGCTTTCAAGGTTCTCGATATACCCAATCATCTTGGGTACGTGAGTCCCTACTAGGTCCCGAGCTCACATCTTGCACTGGAACAACGTCTTAGTGACGTCAAATCTCTCTTGGCGAGCTTTACCTTGAAACATTTTCTTGAGATGCTCGTCAATTTCCTTGCAACTCATGCTCTTGTGGTTCTTCTAAAGCTCAAAGTTCATGGTCGCAAGCATGTGACATTCGACGTCTAAGGAGTCGTCGAGATACTTCTTGTAAGCATCTTTATTAGCACGAGACACATTCCCGACAGACTCATCAGGGGATACCTCTTCCAAAACATAGAGCTTACGCTCTTGCCTGAGAACAATTCTCAAGTTCTTGTACCAGTCCAAATAATTTGTTCCACTCAACTTTTCCTTCTCAAGGATCGCTCTGAGGGACAGGGTGGAGTGTGAGTCACTTGTCATGGATATTCTACAAGGGTACATGCAAAGCAAATTAGTACTACATTTCAAAATATAATTTTCTCTTTCAACCAGGACTTTAATCAAAATAACTCCCACTATTTTTATATAATCAATGATCCTTGATATCAATTCGAAGAGTTCATGCGAGTAACTCTCTTAGTAGACAAGATCTATATTTCACTAATATTATGAGTCAGATTTGGCTTTTCTCTCACAATGCAGCTATTTAGGTATGAAACACTTGCCAATTGCATCATTATGCAACTCCTGTATGGCTGGTGAATAACTCTTTATTCGCATCCATCATATGGTGCATGCCAACCCTATGCCTCTGGGCACTCAACCTTTGAGGTCACCCAGTTAAGCTTGACCTGATATCGACAGTGGGATATCACAATTATTCGCTCGCACCCTTACCAAGATAGATTAATGCACCATGCTTTAGCAAACCCACACTTTATCGATCGAGGCAGGAAGAGTGTCATCCATCGGAAGACATCCGAATACTTAATATTGCTTAAGGGATTTTGATATTCGATTAACTCTTTAATCATGGTTAACATTTTGAAGGATCAAGCGCATACCCAACTGCACCAAAAACCCGGACTGTTGGAGAGGTCGCTACTTAATTTCTTAAATAAGTAGCAATGCAACACGGGTCAAGTGAAGGAATGCCGGACCCAACAATCCCCTCCCCCCCGGCGTCCAGCACAACCCGTCGGCTCAGAGGTGGAGTTATCACATGGCCCACATGGCTCAGAGGTGGGGTTACCACATGTCTACGGTTTGCCTGACCCGCCGGACCCACACAGGTAGAAGGGAAAAATCAGGATTTAATAGCGCCCCCGGTCTTAAACCCGTAACCTCCTCTGATACCAATTGAAGGATCAAGCGCATACCCAACTGCACCAAAAGCCTAGACTGTTGGAGAGGGCGCTACTTAATTTCTTAAATAAGTAGCAAAGCGCCACGGGTCAAGTGAAGGAACGCCGGACCCAACACATTTAACCAATGTGCACATCAAGCAAAATAAAAACAACATAATCCAAATGCATCTAAGATGTGCACGAGAAGATCATCAACACTTGATGAACTGGGCTAAATCTGAACATCTAGAACACTTCTAAATCTTCAGATTTACATGCACTGGACATGAGCAACACCAACTCGACTTACACAGTAGACAAGCTCGTCACTCTATGTGTGAGATTCAAAATCTACAACATCCTTGGCTTCGCAAACCAACAAAAATGACGGTTACTGTTAAGGAGTAGCAACAAAGAAATCACATACGTTCTTGGCGAGGTTCCAATAATAGATTTAGGGATTTTAGAACCCTTCTAAAATCTTCAAATCTACACGTCATGGATTTAGAAACTTCTGAAATAATGATCATCGCACAACCTCCCTCTGATATCACTGTTGGGTTTTGCAAATCATCACAATAGTTGTGCGCAGCGGAATGAGGAAACAAGGAAAATCCAAAAGAAAATTGTGGATCTTGCGATGACCATTAATTAAGGAGTAAAGTTGCAATAAATAAATTATACCTTTGCGGGATTGACTCAATACTCAACCTAGGTGCTCCGATTGATTCCAACGAACGACAACGGCCCGAGTTCCGAGCATAGAATAATGTCCACGCCTCTACGGGTATCACTCGAGCACGGAGAATCCTAAACTCTTGTCGCACAAGATCTAGGTCGGAAAGAAGCTTGCCCTCAATGTCTCCACGGAGTGCTAGATCCGTTCAAGAAGAGGCGGTAACGACGAAGACGACACCTTAGAAACACTTTCCTGCGGAGGCTAGGGACGACGAACAGTCGGCGACGACAAGCGACGGGCGGTGACAGTCGCGGATGCGGAATAGTTCCGTCGCGAGGAGATACGCCGTTGGCTTCGCGATTTAGGTCGGGAATGAACAGTTGCCTTGCTCGATTCAACAGTAAAATCATATTTATACCTTGAACCGAACCGGCCAAAGCCAATAAAAAACCGTCGAACCGGACTTAGAAGAAATGAACCGTTGAGACAAAATTCAGCAAGTATCAACCTAATATTCGACGAATCAGTGAGTGGCCATAACGATACACGACGAATCATGAAGGAGCCATGTCGATACTCGACGAATCGACGATTGACCAGAACGATACTCGACGAATCGGCGAGGGGCCTCGACGATACTCGACGAATCGAGACCTTTCGTCGAAACCGCTTACCGATACTCGACGAATTTCCCTTTAGCTCGTGCCGATTTCATACCGGTCGATCCACATTCACAATGCAGGTCCCAAAATGAAATTCCACCATGTCCAGATTGTCATAGGCTTGGTCCTTCACTCATATCACATATGAGCAAGGCCAACACAAACCTATCCAACTTTTCCAAAGCTCTTATGTGCGACCCAATAGGCTAATATTGCATTGGCAGTGAGATCACATGCTTGATCACTTCCAAATCACCATGGCAAAACCAACAAAAATCATGTCTTAAAAAGGGAAATTCTTTTCAACTTCCTAAATAAAAAGGAGGCAATAAAGAGGTCACCGCAATCTAATTCTCAATAAATGTGTAGCAGTCTCACTAATGAGAATAAAGTTCATTAATTGGGGCATGACCAATGAGTGATCTTTTACTTGGATTCACTCTACTTTCTTGTCTGTCACTCTCCGAGTCCTTTTACTCGGTGCTTGAAGAGAGTTGTTAACACTAATATATTATAGGATTGTAGACCGATAATTTCACTCTTACCTTCTACATTTTTTGTTATTGTCTAGTTATAAAAGTTATAATGAATAATAGCTTATTCACATTTTCACAAAAATAAAATTATGTACATATCATAGAATCAATATTAATGTTTCCCTCAATTTTGTGTTTGGAAAAGAGGATGTTATCATTCTATTCTATTATAATAAATGCTAATAATTTCATTACAAACAATCAAACCAAACCCATCATGATTGCTTCAAGTCATAAATAAAGATCTTCAAATTACATATTTTCAAAAAAAAAATTGCCATTTGGAAATCAAAACATGCACGGAAGCGCACACACACTCTCCCTCACCCCCTCGGTATAGTGTATGTTTGTGCATATGTTTGTGTACTATAATTCATATATATGTGATTTTTTGATGATCTGTCTACATAGACATGATGAGAATCATGACTATGGACAATCTATATACGAATACTTTCAGTGGTATAGAGATAAATTATGTGTATGATACAAAATTTCAAATAAAACATTTAATACCAATTTCATATCAAAGGATCTTTAAAGGAGGGAAACTAATAAGATATGAGCTAAGCGTGGCTTCTTCCACACAAAAAATAGATCTAAAATATAAAAGGGCGTGAATCTTTACAAATAGATGATTATTTTATGTGCAATAACATTATTTTGTTGGCTTATATGAATGGTATGATGTGTAATCTCACAAATTCAGTAAATGATGATGTTGAATCTCAAACATCATTATTAAAGACGATACAGTGTAAACAAACATTGAACCATTTTAACCATGGATGGGATTAGTTTGCGAGGCCAGGTATGATGGACACAACTATATTGACAATTGTTAGTGTCGCAGGAGCCATGTGTGGAAGTGTCGCTTAATATAAACACACATTGTAAAACTAAAATAACCTTGCACATTTAATATGGATGTCCGCCCCCTCCATTTATAACCAATTAATATTGAGTTAAGTGCATATCAAAGCATACTTTGCTTAATACCCATCACACGTATTTAGTTTTTAACGTTAGAAACCCAAAAAACTCAAAGAGATGAGTAATGTTGCCAATAGTCTCGATATTACAAAACTCATGTAACCTTATACACAAATACAAACAGCATAATACCAGTTAGATGCAGGGCTTGTCTTGAAAGCCCTTCAGAGGCGCTTGAAAGGCATTCATGTAGATAGGAAAGACCATATGATTCAGGCACACAAAAAACATTTCTTCATTTGACCTAGAAAATTTATGCTTGATGGTGATTGTGGGGTTGACTGCAGAGGAGAATTTCGAGGAAGATGCTTAAAGAACGATTTTACTGCCCCCGATATACCATCCTCGGATTCCATGGCTTTTGCCAGTTCAATTGCTCGCTGTTTTACCTGTAAATTTGAGCAAGACAAACTTCATTATAGAAGAAGCAAAAATCATATCTTTAGGGCTAATACAATTAAAAACAATACAAATTGCTGTAGTTAAAAAGGAACGTAAATGCATAACAATCATTCATTAGAGATTGTGGATGTTACAGATTATAGAGTACATTGAGAAGCCGTGCAGAATCACAAAACAAAAGGAATTACTCAATCCACAAAAAAACGGGCAGCTCGTCCACACATCTGGCCACAAATGTTAACAATGAAGAATAGTTATAAGAGACGCAAGAGAAGGGGGTCGTGGTAATGTCTAGAAAACTCTTGAATTCTACAGTAGAACAGTGAGTTAGATTTGGTTTGACGATTTTACCCCCGCCTTCGCTGCTACCTGCTTTTAAAAAAATAATTTATCACGGTGGATGCCGCCGCTGGCCGCGGCGGCCTGACCTGACCCCACCGATGGGGTTGCCGGACTCCGGCGACCCCATAGGTGGGGTCCATTGAGGCCGTCGCCAGCTCCGCCGGCGGTGGCGGCCTCCACCGTGACCGCATATGCAATTTGTGATTTGTGAAAGATTTGAGGCCACGGCAGCCGGGGTTTCTGAAGAATGGGAGCTGGATCAGGTAGAAGTGGTAGTGACAGGTCTTGACAAAGAATGGGGTGGAAGAGGTGGGTTTGGAGCGTCGAAGTATGGTGGTTTTTTCCGAAAAGTAACGTCAGCAAGGACGATCACCTTGCGTGTAGTAGGAGAATAACAAACATAGCCTTTCTGGGTACGGGAATATCCGACAAACATATGTTTAGTTGCCCTGGGATTCAACTTGTCTGAAGACGGACTAAGTGTGTGAACATAGCAAGTACAACCAAAGATGCAATGCGTAAGAGAGAACAATGGAGTAGACGGGAAGAGGAGACTAAACAGAGTAGCATTTTGGAGAACGGAGGAAGGGAAACGGTTAATGAGATAGCATGCTGTCGAAAGAGCAAAGTTCCAATATACCTTGGGGACCTGCATTTGAATCATGAGGGAGCGAACAACATCAAGGAGGTGTCTATTTTTCCGTTCGGCGACGCCGTTTTGTTGCGAAGTATAGGCACATGAAGTCTGGTGAATAATTCTAAATTAAGAGTAGATATTGGCAAACTCATGGCTAGTGTATTCGCGAGCATTATCAGTTCAGAGAGTTTTGATTTTGTTGGAAAACTGTGTGCGAGCTTCAAGAATGAAAGCCCGGAACACACAGGGAAGCTCAGAGCGATCACTTAGTAAGTATAACCATGTCGTCCGAGAGTAGTCATCAATGAAGGTAACAGAGTACGATAGCGAGATATACTAAGAATTTTGTACGGACCCCAAACATCAGAGTGCACTAAAACAAAAAGGAGCGGAACTCCGAGTACAATTAGGAGGAAAAGATGAACGACATTGTTTTCCTAAAATACATGAATCACACATAAACGACGGAAGAGAAATATCAGGAAGGGCCTTCTTGAGAACCGGTAGAGGAGCATGCTCAACACACAGATGTCAATCATCGGAGGAGACTGATGGGAGGATGGTAGGAGAAACATCAAGAATGTAGAGCCCGTTTTGCATTCGTCCTTTACCAATGAAACTCTACGTCCGTCGATCCTGTATCAGAAAAGTAGAGGTGAATGTGACAGAACAATTAAAATCGGCAGTGAGGAGACTAACAGAAAGCAGATTATATGGGGAGTGTCACAACCCGCATTATCTCAACGATTAAATCGTATCAGAGCAAGAGAAAATACGTGTCGTGATGCCACGTCGTGCAGGGGATAACTGCACACGCTCAGAAAAAATCCCAGACTTTAGATTTTAAGAAAAATTCATAATTTAATATGAAAGAAAGCCAGTTATATCTTAATGGCCGTATCCCTCGGCACAACGGATCAGCTAGTCCAAAATATATATTTATACGCAGCGGAAAAATACTTTGGTTAAGTTGCTTAGACATCCTGAATGAGTATATGTGTCCCTGAGGGACGACTAATGGTATGCACGAATCTAGAGGTTAGTACAGTATATATAAAAATACAGTCTTTACGCTATTTGGAAAAATAGTGTCTTAGTTTTAGAAACATGACGTGCATGAGATACATATAGTAATGCTTTAGAGTTTTAAAATACCTAACATACAACCTAGCATAAATCATTCCCAGAAAACAAGTGAACAACCTCAAATAGGCAAAAGTAGCAGTTTTACTTCATACCCAGCATCACAAGTAAGCCACCAGTGGGCGTCAACAACCTGACACGAACCCACTGGTGAGTATGCATGTCTATACAGAAAGGAAGATAACTACCTCACAAGGATGAAGATTGGCAACCTCAGCTACCCAGGAGGCTATCAGCAAACTCCACAAGAGCACTAGCCGTCTAACTGGCTACAACCTGAACCTGAGGCATTCAAAGAAAGAACACCTCAGCAAGTAAAAAAAAAATCAAAGGGAGTGGAGCATTAGATTCATAAGCAAAAAAAAGAAGTGGTTTACCAACCCTGCAACAAAAAGCTAAAAGTAGAAGAAAAGACATGACAGTAAGAAGAAACATTGTCCAAAGAGTAACAAAAGTACACCAAGTGTGAACATAAAGAGCCACATGCTCTGCTAAGCACCTGCAGCAGCACCAAGGCAAACAGATGCCAAAAGAAATAGTCACTAGAAAGGAAAGGAACTAACAGTCCTAATCTTTGTAAATTATTGGCCGTGGTGAAAACCTTGGGTCGGAATAGGCGACAGAGCCCTCACCAACAACCAGACCCAAAAATACTCAAGGGTGAAAACAAACGGTGGCAGCTACAGAGTCCACACACCAAACCATACCAGTCCAACACGGCCTAGGTGGTGGTGGCTAAAGCTCAGCACACATATTGACCCCTTACAGAGCCCACAAAACCACACCATCTGCCATAATCCACGAGTCGGCATGCAAAAACTAGCCAAACACAAAACACCCCCCCCCCCTCCTAAGGGAAAAAGCCATACTAACAATACTAAGGAAACACACCAACCCAAGGCAAAAACGTCGAGTCCACTCGGCGCGGCGTTGAGTGAGCTCCACTCACTCAACGCCAAACCTGACACGGCGTTGAGTGAGCTTCACACACTCAGCGCCAAACGCTAGCCAGGGACGGCGTCGAGTCCACTCGACGCGGCGTTGAGTGAGCTCCACTCACTCAACGCCAAAAGACTTAGCCGCAAAACCTCCGCTGGTTGACGGTATTGAGTGAGCTCAACTCACTCAACGCTGTCAACGATTTCCTACTTAGCCGCAGAAATTAGCCTCGGTGTTGAGTGAGTTCACTATACTCAAAGCCAAACCTAACAGCCAAGGCGTTGAGTGAGGTCCACTCACTCAACGCTTTTGACTTAGAGCAAAAACAGGCTTTGGCGTTGAGTGAGTCCACCACACTCAACGCCAAAACAGCCACGGCGTTGAGTGAGGTCGACTCACTCAACGCCAAATGACTTAGCCGCTGGGAAAAGCTGCGGCGTTGAGTGAGTCCACCTCACTCAATGTCAAACAGCCACGGCGTTGAGTGAGGTCCACTCACTCAACGCCAAAACACTTAGCCGTAAAAATGACATGGCGTTGAGTGAGGGCACCACACTCAACGCAAGAAGCCTAACAGTCTAGGCGTTGAGTGAGGTACACTCACTCAACGCTTTTGACTTAGCCTAATAATCTGAAAACCTGGAGCTATCCCGACCCCAGCCCACTTAATGCTTACTAATCAGAGAGTTGGAAAATTATTTCCAACTCTCTCTATCACTCCTCCTACCCAATAACCGCATCCTAAGCTTAAGTCTAACACTAAACTAAGCTCAGCTTTAATACCAGCAAGCTACCAGGACACCAAATCGAGAATCAAGAGGAAAGAAAAAAAGGACTAAAAAGGCTCGATCTGGACATTTCCTACCAAGGAAAAGAAGGAAAAAAAACAATTTGGCAAGGGCAAGGAGCCACTTGCCTCAACTCCGGCAAGATGAAGCAGCATCACCTCCAACTCGACACCGGCGGCAAAGAGAAATCGGCCACTTGCACCTCCAGCTGCCTAAAGAGGAAAACCTGGAGCTTTAGAGAAGAAGAAGAAGAAACCCTAGCTCCTAGAGATAGCTCGAAAAGCTAAATTACATACCTAGGAAGCAAGATCTCGGCGAGAGAAGCTCAAATCCGCTGTTACCCGAGCAAAACAAGCCCTAATCTACAGCTAACCGGCGGTCAAGGCAGCAGCTCCTCCGCCTCCCGCTCGATTCCTTCCGCTGGAAGCTATCAGGCTGAAGCTAGCTTGGGAAATGGGGAAGAGAAGAACAGCTGGAGCCTTATTTTAAGATATCCCAGCCACCCAGTTATTATAATAATACTAAAGCTTGGAAACTTCCCACTTAGCGAGCTAGTTGAAAAAAATAAACTATTCATAAGGCTTAACAATGTCGACCACTTAGCAGCAAGGGAGTCTAATGAATATATATAATATATAATATATAATATATCTATATATATAGATATATAAAAAAAATACTATATAAACATATATATAATATGCTTATATATAACAGCATACTACAACCTATATATATATATATATATATATATATATATATATATATATATATATATATCTTTATTATATAAAACAATATAGATATCTCAAAGCACACCATGAAATGAACAGGAATCGTCCGATCTTCAGAAAATCACATCTGGCCGTTGGATCTAAAGCATTCGACCTGCCAACAGCAAAATATCAAAAACCTGCACTGTTCATTTCTCCATATTTCCCGATAGCACCGTCCCGCCTCCTCCCCTTCACGAGCTCACCCGGCAGCCGGCGGCGGAGCCGCCGGCGGCCTGCCCGGCGCCTACCGGCGAGTTCGCCGGCCTCCGGCGAACCCGCCGGGGGTTGTCCCGCGGCGAGCGGGCAGGGCCACCGCCGGCAGGGAAGGTCGGCCTGCGTGAGCAGGCTGAAGCAGGGGGGGGAGATATTGGGTTTTTTTTTGGCCGGCCCGCTCGCCGCGGGACAACCACCGGCGGGTTCGCCGGAGGCCGGCGAACCCGCCGGTGGGCGCCGGGCAGGCCGCCGACGGCGGCAGGGAAGGTCGGCCTGCAGGCCGAAGCGGGGGGGGGGGGGGGGAGATTTTGGGTTTGTTTCTCATTTTTTATTTAAAAAATAATAAGTATTTATATAATTATTTATTAAATTAAAATTTGATTAAAAAATAATAATTAATGAAATTTAATACCAAAATATTTTCTTTAAATACTTTTAAATTTTGCCGGGGGCGGGCGGGCGAAGCCTGCCAGGGGGGCGGGCTTCGCCCGTCGGGAGGCGGGCGAAGCCCGCGTGAATGCCAAGCGGCCCAAAGCGGGCGAAGTCCGCTTGATTTTTTTTTCATTTTGCCGGGGGCGGGCGAAGCCCGCCGGGGGGGGTGGGGTGGGGGCGGGCTTCGCCCGTCGGGGGGCGGGCGAAGCCCGCATGAATGCCAAGCGGGCGAAGCCCGCAGCGACGCATCGAGAACGGGCGGAGCCCGTTCGAAGATGCTAGTATATATATATATATATATACATATATAATATGATATATAATACATAAACTACTATAATACATAAACAAAGCACGAACCTCACCAAGCTCGGCCTCACAAGGCCATGCACAGCAATAGCAACCGCTACCAGCTTGCATGAAAAAAAAACAACGTCAAAACGATGCGAAAACAAAAGATCTCGGAATTCGAGGAAACTCGCACTGTAGCTAAACACTCATGCTACGAAAATAACGGCGAAGTCAAAAACAACATCCGATGACCAAAACTCGGGCTAATACCTCCCGAAGCCAAAGCACAAGCATTCCCTACGAAGATCAGCCGAGAAACCAAAACAGACTCCGGCTAGCTAAGGAATCTTGCAAACAGGCTACAAATAGATCACTCAAGGAGCCTAAAGAGCTAAGACCACGCTCTAACAACGGCAAAGGCCGACAACGCGTCATCGTAACGCCAAACAAGGATTAAACAAATCACAGAAAAACCGAGGGCGTTACAGTCACTTCCCATAAAAAAAAATTTCGCCCCGAAACTTTACACACAACCCTTCTAGCAAAAGGGAAAATAAAAAACTAACCAAAAACCATAAAAGAAAGAGTGCAAACATACCAGGCACAAGTCAGGGAAACAGATAAGGGTAAGCCTCCCTCATCGCCGACTCTAACTCCCAAGTCGTGCTTTCCACACCCTAATTTCTCCACAAAATCTTAACCATAGGAATTGTTTTCCTCCGCAACACGCGATCCTGAGCCTCCAGAATGCTGACAGGCACCTCCACATAAGAAAGATTTGGCTCCAATTGTGGCACAGAATCTAAAACCTGTCTGTCACTCTGCACACATTTCCGCAGCTGACTGACGTGAAAGACATCATGCACGTCAGGAAAATTTGCGGGCAACTCCAACCTGTGAGCTGATACACCAACCCGCTCAACAATCATAAACGTCCCCACGTACCTCGGGTCCAACTTCCTATTCTTGCCAAACCTCTTGACTCCAATCATCGGGGAAACCTTTAAGAACACCAAGTCCCCCACAGCAAATTCCAAGCTAGATCTACGCCGGTTGGCGTTCTTCTCATATCTCTCCTGGGCAATCCGAAGCTTCTCCCGAATAAGCTTCACAGCAATTTCAATCTCTTCGAGCGCCTATGGACCCAACAACGGTCCTCGTCAACCTCAGCCCAAAACAAGGGAATCCTGCAGCGCCTCCCATACAATGCTTCAAAAGGAGCCATTTGCAAGCTTTCTTGGTAACTGTTGTAATACGAAAACTCCATAAGCCGCAAACGCTCATCTCACGCCCCTCCGTGGTCTAGAATATAACATCGGATCATGTTCTCCACGATCTGATTGACTCGCTTTGTCTGGTCATTAGTCTGCGGCTGGTAAGCAGTAGAATATCTCAAATCCGTACCCAAACCCTCTTGCAGGCTCTTCCAGAAGCGAGATGTAAACCGGGAGTCTCGGTCTGAAATAATGCTGACTGGCACACCGTGCAACCGGATGACCTAATTCAAATACAGCTAAGTTATCTTCCTCATCGGATAGTCGATCTTAAACGGTACGAAGTGAGCACACTTCGTCAATCTGTCCACGATCACCCAAACTGAATCATGCCCCCTAGGAGATCTTGGTAAGCCTGTAATGAAATCGATCGAGATGCTTTCCCACTTCCAAGTCGGACTCTCCAAGGGAGTCAGCTTGCCACCAGGCCTTCCATGATCGGTTTTCACACGCTTGCAAGTGTGGTACTCAGAAACAAATCTAGTTATGTCTCCCTTCATCCCATACCACCAGGCAATCTGCTTTAAATCACGATACATCTTAGTAGATTCTGGATGGTAAGCAACACTAGATTCATGGGCTTCGCTGCACACCATCACCCGGATATCTCCAACGGCGGGGATGCAAAACCTGCCGCGGTACCGCAAGGTACCCGCATCATCAATAAGAAAAATCTGGCAATTCACCTTTCTGAGCTCGAAGATACAAATGTAGAAGATCGGGATCGTCCTTCTGATGCTGTCTCGTAAGCGCAATCCATGAAGGTTCTGTCACTGTCAAACTACTATGCAAATCGCCGCTTCCCACAGAAATGTCTATCAGAAGAAACTCCTCTACTAAAAGCTCGGCGGAGAGACCAAAAATCTTCCCTGACTTCCGACTCAGGGCGTCGGCCACCACATTAGTCTTGTCTGGATGATACTGGATCTCAACGTCGTAGTCGGCCACATACTCCAACCATCGCCGCTAGCGCAGATTCAATTCCTTCTGGATGAAGACGTACTTTAAGCTCTTGTGATCAGTAAAAATCTTACACTGCGCGCCATAAAGCAGATGTCTCCACAACTTCAACGCATAAATCACGGCTGCAAACTCCAGGTCATGCGTAGAGTAGTTCCTCTCATGAGTCTTCAGCTGTCTCGACCCGTACGCAATTACTTTCCCGACTTGCATCAACACGCAACCAAGACCAACATGCGATGCATCCACATAAACATCATAATCCACACCCTCAGTAGGCCGGGTAAAAACAGAGGCATTGCACAATCTGTCCTTGAGCTCCAGGAAGGCTTCCTCGCACTTCTCGCTCCAGACAAAAGCTGCGTTCTTCTGGGTCAATCTGGTCAAAGGTGCAGCCAGGGTGGAAAAACCTTCCACGAATCTCCTGTAATAGCCGGCTAATCCCAGAAAGCTCCTAATCTCCTTGGGTGTGCCCGGCCTACTCCAATCCATCACAACAACGATCTTTTCTGGGTCGACTAAAATCCCACTCTTATTCACCGCGTAGCCCAGAAATGCAACCTGAGACAACCAAAACTCGCACTTGCTAAGTTTGGCGAAAAGCATGTGGTCCCTCAAGGCAGATAAAACCAAACGCAGATGGTTGTCGTGCTCCTAAGCATTGCGGGAATAAATCAGGACGTCATCGATAAACACGACCACAAACTTATCCAGGAAGTCCTTGAACACGCGGTTCATCAAATCCATAAAAGCTGAGGGCGCATTTGTCAAACCAAATGACATAACCAAAAACTCAAAATGCCCATGCCTGGATCGAAAAGCAGTCCGCGGAATGTCGGACTCACGGATCCTGAGCTGATGGTAGCCAGATCGAAGATCAATTTTGGAGAATACGGTGCTACCGCGCAACTGATCAAACAAATCGTCAATCCGAGGCAGAGGGTACCTGTTCTTGATAGTAACCTTGTTCAACTCTCTATAGTCGATGCAAAGCCTCATCGACCCGTCTTTCTTCTTTACAAACAGAACAGGCGCACCCTAGGGCGAAGAACTCGGCCTGATAAAACCCTTTGCCAACATCTCGTCCAGCTGGATACGCAACTCCTCCAGCTCTCGCGGGGCCATCCGGTATGGCGCCTTCGCAATAGGACGCGTACCTGGCTCCAAATCTATAACAAACTCGACATCTCTATCTGGTGGAAGACCGGGAAGATCGTCAGGAAACACATCAGAGAAGTCACACACCACAGGAATCTCCTTCAAACGCGGCACACTAGAAACTGTCCCTACTAGAGAGACCAAACAGACAAAGCATCCAGAGTCAAGCAACTTCTGAACACATACCGTAGAAATGATTGGAGACTCCTGGCGCGGATCAGCATAAACACTCTCAGGCTGACCGTCGTCCTTAACGAAGTCCAAGCGCTTACCCTTGCGCTGGACAACTGCATCATAGCAGGACAACCAGTCCATGTCTAAGATAACATCGAAGTCTTCCAGGTCGATCACCTTCAAATCTGCCTTCGCTAGAAAATTCCCCAACAAAATCGAACAATCCCGAATGCCCTGATCCAAAACCACAGAATCACCGGAAGGAAACTTGACGCAAAAGGCATCACTAACTTGCTCTAGACCCAAACGATAGCGCTCCACAAAGGCTCTAACCACAAAGGAGTGGGTAGCGCCAGAGTCAAAGAGAACACGCGCCCAGCGGTTCCTCACCTTAAATCTTCCTATAAGATAGCATACGCAACTAAGGAAAACAATGCTAAAGCTATACTAGAAACAAAACATTCAGGCTAGGGAGAAATCTAACCTGAAATGACATGAGTCGAAGTCTGCGCTTCCTCTGAAGAATTACATTCAGCTTCCCCTAGCCTTTATCCACACGCTGAGGCGGTGGCAATGCCTGGAGTGGCACTGGCTGGAACACCGGCTGGAGTTGTGGGCACTGAGCCTTGATGAGCCCTTCTTGATCGCAAAGAAAAAACTTCTCGGCTTACTCTTATCCTTGCCCCAGCAATGGGCAACATCATGCCCTGGTCGCTTACACGCAGAACAAAATAAATCTTTCCTGGGAGCGCCTTGAATCGCATGCACCTGCTCCTTCTTCTGAGCTGTCAACCTCTTGAAACATTTCTCCACGGGATGGCTCGGCCGGCCACAGAAGCTACAAACCTCCTTGCTCTTCTTTCTTGAAGACGCACCGGGTACCTGGGGGGCTCCTTCCTTCAACAGCTTTCCTTTTATCTTTTCTCACCTGCTGCCCTCTTTGCTTAGCATTATCAATGGCCTCCACCTTCAAAGCAGCTTCTACCGCACCAGCATAACTCACTGCTCCATGAGCAACGACTAACTGCTGAACATCACTTCTCAGGCCGCCAAGAAATCGCTTAACTCTATCCGCTTCGGAACTCACCAAGCTGGGAGCAAATCGACTCAGTTTGTTGAATTCTATTTCGTACTCTGCAACCGTAAGCTGCCTCTGCTTCAAATATAGGAAATCATTCATCAGGCGGTCGCGCTCGACCGATGGCAGAAACTTCCTTAGCAACAGTTCCTTGAAGGTCTCCCAAGAGCATCTCCCTCTTTCAAGCTTTCCTTCTCTCTCAGCCACCAACTCTTATCCAATCCTTTAAGCTGATAGGCGGCGATCATCACCCTCTGATCGGGGGTAACTCCAGAATAAGGGAACATCTACTCGATGGCTATAAGCCAATCATCCAAAACCATAAAGTCTGTCTTCCCATCATAAGTAGGTGGTCCAAGTCGCTGGAAGTGTGATATGAATGTCATCTCCGGGGGCAGCACAACAGGAGGTACCAGGGGAGCAGGAGGAACAGGAACAGCTACGCCTACAGCAGGGTCCGACACTCTCGGAGGCTGCCCTTCCACAATTGCTAACAGAGACTGCATCTGAGTCTGCATACCCATCACTTGCCTAGATAAGGCTTCATTACTCTGTCGCAGACTTTCAATCAACGCCTCACTTTGCGCTCCGGAAGACTCACCCTCAGATTGGGGATTCGATCTCGTCGAAGGACGCCTCGCCATCCTATAATCATATCAGCAAGACTTAGAACCTACCCCAACTGTTAGAACAAAATTACCCGGTACAGACAAACATACTTAAATATGAACTTCAACTACTAAACTTGCTCTGGGATTTGTTTTTACAATGATGATGTTATGCTTAACCTAAGATGGTTCACCACTATCCTACTAAATCATGTGCCCAGACCATAAATGCATGAATTTATATTCTTTTTGACTTAAAACCATGTGTGTAAATACGTCATCATGCAAATCTTTAACTTGACACATTATGCTTATGCAATGTTATGTTATGCATGTTGTGCTATGCATTCTAAAGAAAGACCTTAATGCATGTCATGGGCGGCGTACACATGAAAATGTTATGCATCTCATATTACATAACATTTCTATGCAACGAAAAAAGAAAACGTGTTAGCCGCATTCATGTGGTGAGGTTATGCATCCCATACTACATAACCCTCACGTGTTACCTCCTATGGTGGATCTATATACAAACACATATTATGCATCCCATACTACATAATATGCGCCATATATTTCTATTCATGCTTATGGGTGTATTGTTTGTGCTTTAGCCAAGACGTGCTGATGACATATTGGTGTGTGTATGATATGATGCTAGACTATCAATGCAAACAAGGGAAAGGTTGCCCGACCAATTGTCAAGCAACCTCCCTCTGATACCAACTGTCACAACCCGCATTTTTTCAACGATTAAATCGTATCAGAGCAAGAGAAAATACGTGTCGTGATGCCACGTCGTGCATGAGATAACTGCACACGCTCAGGCAAAACCCCAGACTTTAGATTTTAAGGAAAATTCATAGTTTAATATGAAAGAAAGCCAGTCATATCTTAATGGCCGTATCCCTCGGCACAACGGATCAGCTAGTCCAAAATATATATTTATACGCAGCGGAAAAATATTTTGGTTAAGTTGCTTAGACATCCTGAATGAGCATAAGTGTCCCCGAGGGACAACTCATGGTATGCACAACTCTAGAGGTTAGTACAGTATATATAAAAATACAGTCTTTACACTATTAGGAAAAATAGTGTCTTAGTTTTAGAAACATGACGTGCATGAGATACATATAGTAATGCTTTAGGGTTTTAAAATACCTAACATGCAACCTAGCATAAATCCTTTGCAGAAAACAAGTGAACAACCTCAAATAGGCAAAAGTAACAGTTTTAGTTCATACCCAACATCACAAGTAAGCCACCAGTGAGCGTCAACAACCTGACACGAATCCACTGGTGAGTATGCATGTATATACAGAAAGGAAGATAACTACCTCACAAGGATGAAGATTGACAACCTCGGCTACCCAGGAGGCTATCAGCAAACTCCACAAGAGCACTAGCCGTCTAACTGGCTACAACCTGAACCTGAGGCATTCAAAGAAAGAACACCTCAGCAAGTAAAAAAAATCAAAGGAAGTGGAGCATTAGATTCATAAGCAAAAAAAAAGAAGGGGTTTACCAACCCTGCAACAAAAAGCTAATAGTAGAAGAAAAGGCATGAAGTAAGAAGAAACACTGTCCAAAGAGTAGTAAAAGCACACAAAGTGTGAACATAAAGAGCCACATGCGCTGCTAAGCACCCGCAGAAGCACCAAGGCAAACAGATGCCAAAAGAAATAGTCACTAAAAAGGAAAGGAACTAACAGTCCTAATCTTTGTGAATTATTGGCCGTGGTGAAAACCTTGGGTCGGAGTGGGCAGCAGAGCCCTCACAAACAACCAGACCCAAAAACACTCAAGGGTGAAAACAAACGGTGGCAGCTACAGAGTCCACACACCAAATCATACCAGCCCAACACGGCCTAGGTGGTGGTGGCTAAAGCTCATCACACACAATTCACCCCTTACAGAGCCCACAAAACCACACCATCTGCCATAATCCACGAGTCGGCATGCAAAAACTAGGCAAACACAAAACACCCCCCCCCTAAGGAAAAAAACCATACTAATAATCCTAAGGAAACACACCAACCCAAGGCAAAAGTGTCGAGTCCACTCGGCGCGACGTTGAGTGAGCTCCACTCACTCAACGCCAAACCTGACACGCTGTTGAGTGAGCTTCACTCACTCAGCGCCGAACGCTAGCCAGGGACGGCGTCGAGTCCACTCGACGCGGCGTTGAGTGAGCTCCACTCACTCAATGCCAAAAGACTTAGCCGCAAAACCTCCGCTTGTTGACGGCGTTGAGTGAGCTCAACTCACTCAACGCTGTCAACGCTTTCCTACTTAGCCGCAGAAACTATCCTCGGCGTTAAGTGAGTTCACCACACTCAACGCCAAACCTAACAGCCAAGGCGTTGAGTGAGGTCCACTCACTCAATGCTTTTAACTTAGAGCAAAAACAGGCTTTGGCGTTGAGTGAGTCCACCACACTCAACGCCAAAACAGCCACGGCGTTGAGTGAGGTCGACTCACTCAACGCCAAATGACTTAGCCGCTGGGAAAAGCTGCGGCGTTGAGTGAGTCCACCTCACTCAACGCCAAACAGCCACGGCGTTGAGTGAGGTCCACTCACTCAACGCCAAAACACTTAGCCGTAAAAACGACCATGGCGTTGAGTGAGGGCACCACACTCAACGCAAGAAGCCTAACAGTCTAGGCGTTGAGTGAGGTACACTCACTCAACGCTTTTGACTTAGCCTAATAATATGAAAACCTGGAGCTATCCCGACCCCAGCCCACTCAACGCTTACTAACCAGAGAGTTGGAAAATTATTTCCAACTCTCTCTATCACTCCTCCTACCCAATAACCGCAGCCTAAGCTTAAGTCTACCACTAAACTAAGCTCAGCTTTAATACAAGCAAGCTACCAGGACACCAAACTGAGAATCAAGAGGAAAGAAAAAAGGACTAAAAAGGCTCGATCTGGACATTTCCTACCAAGGAAAAGAAGGAAAAAAACAATTTGGCAAGGGCAAGGAGCCACTTGCCTCAACTCCGGCAAGATGAAGCAGCAACACCTCCAACTCGACACCGGCGGCAAAGAGAAATCGGTCACTTGCACCTCAAGCTACCTAAAGAGGAAAACCTGGAGCTTTAGAGAAGAAGAAGAAGAAGAAACCCTAGCTCCTAGAGACAGCTCAAAAAGCTAAATTACATACCTAGGAAGCAAGATCTCGGCGAGAGCAGCTCAAATCCGCTGTTACCCGAGCAAAACAAGCCTTAATCTATAGCTAACCGGCGGTCAAGGCAGCAGCTCCTCCGCCTCCTGCTCGATTCCTTCCGCTGGAAGCTATCAGGCTGAAGCTAGCTCCAGAAATGGGGAAGAGGAGAACAGCTGGAGCCTTATTTTAAGATATCCCAGCCACCCAGCTATTATAATAATACTAAAGCTTGGAAACTTCCCACTTAGCTAGCTAGTTGAAAAAAAATAAACTAATCCTAAGGCTTAACAATGTCGGCCACTTAGCAACAAGGGAGTCTAATGAATATATATAATATATAATATATATATATACAGATATATATAAAAAATACTATATAAACATATATATAATATGCTTATATATAACAGCATACTACAACCTATATATATATATACATATATATAATATGATATATAATACATAAACTACTATAATACATAAACAAGGCACGAGCCTCACAAAGCTTGGCCTCACAAGGCCATGCACAACAATAGCAACCGCTACCAGCTTGCATGAAAATAAAAACGTCGAAAAAACGCGAAAAAAAAGATCTCGGAATTCGAGGAAACTCGCACTGTAGCTAAACACTCATGCTACGAAAACAATGGCGAAGTCAAAAACAACATCCGACGACCAAAACTCGGGCTAACACCTCCCGAAGCCAAAGCACAAGCATTCCCTACGAAGATTAGCCGAGTCACCAAAACAGACTCCGGCTAGCTAGAAAATCTTGCAAACAGACTACAAATAGGTCACTCAAGGAGCCTAAAGAGCTAATACCACGCTCTAACAACGGCAAAGGCCGACAACGCGTCATCGTAATGCCAAACAAGGATTAAATAAATCACAGAAAAACCGGGGGCGTTACAGGAAGCCCGGAACATGAAGAGCCATGCAGAGAGATATAGAGGAATATCAACAGAGCCAGAGACAGGAATGATAGACTCATTGGCCATAGTGATACACATAGGATATGAAGAATCCAAGTATTGAGGTGGCTTCAATGAGGTGATATGCTGAGTGGCACCTGAATCCACTATCCAGCGTAGACCAGTGCATAGACAAGTGATACCTTCATTAGAGACGGAGGCAACGAAGGCAGGCGGGTGACTGAGCATCCCGTAAAGTTGTTGGAGCTGGAGGCGGACTTCGTCAAAATCAGCACGAGTGACAGAGGAACTGAAGGCAGCAACAGAAGAAATCAGACGCGGAGGAAGACCATATTTGTGGTAGCAGGTCGCCTAAAAGTGTCCGTCCTTTCCGTAGAAAGAACACTTAAGCCGCGTCCGACCACCACAACCCCGTCCCCGAGAGCCTGAACGTCCTCCACGAGTAGGAGGGGAGAGGTAGTAATGGCGCAGATGAGTGCTGAGAAGGGCAAGGGAGGGAGGTCCAGTATTATCAGGAGGCGGTGAGACTTTGAGCAGCATGGAGCACACATTAGAGAACGAGGGAGTCACAACAGACGAGAGGATCTGAGCCTGAACACTCTGAAGATGAGGCGGGACCCGAGTCATCATCTTGGCAATACCGGCTGCTTCCTTTTGAGCGCGCTGGGCAACAGGTCCAAAGTCGGGGGCTAATGATGAATCCAGGCTTCAACCAGTGTCTTGGACTGAGCAACAAATGAGGTTAAAACGGTAGCACCGCCGGTGTCAAGAGTCTGAAGACTAGTAATGATGTCATACAGGTACTGGAGACTGTCCTTGCCTGAGTAAAGAGAATGAAGCTCATCCCACGTCGCTTTGTTCGTCTCGTGATACATAGTCATGCGGTAAGGTTCACCATCAAGAGAGTTGTGAAGCAATGTTTGAACGCACCCATCGTTATGAAGCCAGTCATCAGTAGGGACAGTGGGAACATCTTGGGTTAAGTGATGCAGAAATCTTTTGATTGAAGAACCTGGCGAACCGAATGCACCCACTCAATAAAGTTTTTCTTTCCTGTTAGAAAAATATTAGCGATGTGTAACTAGTCATGGAGTTCAGGAACAGTAGCAACCCCCGCAGCAAGAGAAGTAGCAGTAGAAGTATCCATGAGTAAGAGGGCAGCGGGTTACATAGGACGGCTAGCCGGTCAGGCGAACAAACCGTACGAGCAACAGGCAAGCACACTCGTCGGGAAGGCGACAAGCAATGTGGCCAGAGAACGACGACAAAAAAGCCGAAGAGAAGGCAAAGAGCAGGCCGCACAACAGAAGTTGGGCAAGAGAGAAGGATGCAGTTAGAGACACAAACCGACAGTCCGCAACATACAGGGGCAAGCCGGATGAAAGCTCAAGCAAGGAGGCCGCCTGGTACGAGCAGTGACTAGAGAGAACAAGAAACAGTGGCAAAATACAGACCACGCCAAGGAGCGAGAAGACCGTAGTGGTTAAGATGAAAAAAACAGCGCTCCGCAGGAGACCGGGGCGAGCAGCAGAGGTGGCGACCACGAGAGGCGTGCAAGCAAAACCGCGCGAGTAGACAGACCGCACGATCCAGAAGAGAAGCCGCAGCGGTTAAAATAGGCAAACTGCGCGATGAAGAAGAAGTAAATAGTGCGAGTAAGAAGACAACCCTCCGCGGTTAGAAGGGATAACCCGTGCGATTAAGAAGAAGAAACCGCAGCGGACTCAAAAACAGATCACGGGAGGGCAGAAAGGTGGGTCCCAACAACAGAGGCTATAAAGGCACTGGAAAGACACGAGAATCAGGAGGAGAGAAAGAGATGAACTCGTCGAGTACTGAGCGGATAGAAAAAATCTATCCGACAAGGAGGCAGCACGCCGAACCTGCGGAAAGAGATAAACTCGTCGAGTACCGAGCGGATAAAAAAGATCTATCCAGCAAGAAGGTAACTCGCCGAGCCCGCGAAAAGAAGAGAAGAGGAGGCCGCCCAAGGGGTGGAGGTTAAGAAATCAGACACCGCCCAAGAAGGACCGGAAGCTCTGATACCATGTAGAAAAGAGCACGATCAATGAAGGAAAACCAGTAAACCTTGTATATCCTTGTTCCATATGTAAATACAATGTATACATATATATAGGAGGGAGAAGGAGAGAGGAGTCCCATATACATGGTATGGGACTAATACAACAAGAGAAAAAGAAAGACTAAATGGGTCATTAGGCGGACCTTTATAATGTCTTTTCTAACATCAGTCAATTGAAATTAGACTCAACATAAATCAAAATGATATAGACTTGCGTAATGCAGTCAATTTCATTTGCACATACTAACATTTACACACTCTAATAAACAGAGAAGCTTCAACAGTTTTCAAAAATTGAAAGAACAAAGTGATATCAAAACTAATATAATTTATGGCAAAAATTTAAGAATGATTTCAAGAGAAATAGCAACTTCATGCAAAAAAGACGTGAATCATTTTGCTAGATCAAATAACTATGAAAGTTAGAAGCTTTTTTTCATTTTGATAGATCAAATAAAAGATTAATCTTTTTTCAGTCAATTGAACCTATACTCAACATAAATCAAACGCTATAGACTCACGTAATGCAGTCAATTTTATTTGCACATAGTAACATTTACACACTCTAATAAACTGAGAAGCTTCAACAATTTTCAAAAATTGAAAGAACTGATCAAAACTGAAATATGGTAGTATTTATGATTGGAGCTAGCATGACTAATATCTTTTGCAATTCATTTTCATACTGCAATGCAGGTTTCGCATTAGTATGCTACAGTTTGGGCTCATATTTTCTCTAGGAGATGTGCATAAGTGGATGGTAGGAATTGAGGAGGTGGTGGGTTTGATTAGGAATTTTCCTCTTTACCTTTTCCTTATTCTAATTTTGTGTTGAGAGTTAAATTATCGGATTGGGTTACTCCCTAGAACCTTAACATGAAGTGGGAGAAATTAAGGTGTTGCAATTTCGGTGGGATGTTCCTATTAGCAGTTTAGAATATCAAGGATATAAGACTCTCAATCTCCCCTCCATTCTCTGTCGTGGCCTCCACCTAGCTTGCATGTGAACTCTAGCTAGTAAGTTTATGTCATAACTTTTGATCTGCTGTGGATTGGTAAGAGTGGATTTGCAGTAATGATGGATTTGATTTCCTTCGTTTCTCTTCAACACTCTCTCCTTCACTGATTTTTTTAGCAACAGAATTATCCTTCTCACTAATATTCTAGTAACTTTCAAACTCATACTGATATTGTAATTATCTATGGATGGAGCTAGCATGACTAATATGTGGACAAATTGGAGAAACTTAAAGGTGCATAGAATATGAAATAGAACATCAATAGAACATCAGCCATATCCAAAATGATCTAGACATATTGCAGAAACTTAATGGTGCATAGAATATGAAATAGGAACATGAAATAGAACATCAATAGAACATCAACACGTTGAATTCGAGTCAATTGCAAAAAAAAATCGAGAAAAAAGGATGCTCAATGATAAATTTCAAGTGATTGTGAAGAAGCCGGCGTCAAATATGAAATTGTCGAGATATCGCAATTGCAACCGGGATATCCAACTTCAATGACTGCTGCATAGAGCATGAGCTATAAAAACAGTAATACAGGTGATAATAAAGTGGTTGCTATAAATATCTGATGCATCCTCCGTCACATCCGTTATTGCTTGACGTCACTAGACGTCGCACATTTTATTTATGCATTTATTTTTCGTGTACTTTTGTCGCACATTTGCTATGTTGATTGGCTCTTCTGGTTGACCGTGCGATGGGACCCTGAATAAATAGGTCCAGTAATTTTAGTCATTATGACATAACAGACAAACTTAAAATTATTTAAAACACTTAAATTTAAAATTAAAATACAAAGCCGGGATATTAGCGCACTAAGAATAATGTCATGTTGGAAATAACTCAAAAAAATAAGCCTTTGGAAAGAGTTTATGAAAATCAGTAATTGAGAGAATATTATTAAACAAGGAGACAATCTCTTATGATGTAGAATCTGGCCGGCCAAATTAATATTTGGAAACAACTAAGATTGGAAACCTTTAATTTGGCCAGCCTTGTATTTTGGAAAGTAAATTAAGGGTGTTGTTATTAGCAAACCAACTTTCGTTTCTATCAAACCAGAAAAAAACAGATTCAGTCATTTTTTGCATTTTTTTCTCTTCCCAAAAATTACTACTAGCAAACCAATCTTGTTTTTTGGCAATTTTTGCATTTTTGAATTTGAGCCCCAAATATTTCTCATTTTAAAAAATGTTCAATTTGGGCCCCAAATATTTCTCCAATTTGGGCCCTAAAAAAGACATGCACGGAATGTACAGATTTTCGGAATGTACAGATCTACAACTTTCATATTGAACACTTTTTGATTTTAAGCCGTTTATGTCACCGATTTGGCCCCCGAAAAAAGTCACGCCGATCTCGGGCATCCGTACATATGTGTAACTTTTTTCAGGGGTCAAATCAGAGGTCTAAAGTGTTTCAAATCAAAAAGTGTTCAACATGAAAATTCTAGATCTCGTCGAGATCTACAACTTTCATGTTGAACACTTCTCATGAAATTGTACGTATAAGACGCAGTTCAAAAGGACGTATATATTCTTATATACACTTAACTCGTATATACAACACATCCTTATAGGAATTAGAAATCAAATATATTTCTAAACCGATCGATATTTTGTTTAAACATTTTGGTGCAGATAATGATATTTTGTTGAAAAAATAGTTTTGGACATACTAAACATTTGCGGCATTTTGACTCATCTATAATGCTAACATAAGTGGTTGAATGAATACATTTGAAATCATTTGTAATGTCATTATATGCAGCGGGTTATTTTGAAAGAATGAATGTTTTAAACAAAATTTATTTATTTTTTTAAAAAAATTATGTTGGTTTGCCAGTAACAAAATGGTTTTCAAATAGCCATTTTGAAAAATGAGAGTTTGCTAATAGTAATGGCTTGCTAGAAACCAAACTGGGTTTGCTAGTAACAACACCCTAAATTAAAAGGGGGGAAATTGAAATCCTCATTAAGTACCACTGCCGCTGAATTGAAGAGCACCGTTCAGAAAGTAGAGAGAGGCAACCCTTGTCATTTCTCTCTGTAGTGCCGGCACTACTCCCCCACCACCACCACCCGTGAAATCGACCCCCTCCGCCGAAGCTCCAACAGCCTCGACGTTAGGCCTTTGCTCCCCGTCGATGTGCAAGCCACCCGATAACGACCTGTTGCTCTCAGCCGCCGATCGATTCCGTCCAAGGTAGAGGAGCGAATTCCAGATCCGCTGCCGACTGCAAATCCCTTTTTTGGCAGGCCGCTTTCTCCTTTACGTCATCCGTCGTCAACTCCCAGGGACTCTCCGTCGACCCATAACTTTATTTCCGGCGATCCCCTGCGCTGGCCCTTTTAACTGCAGCCAAATTGGCCTTTGTCGTCGACTCCAAGTTTTATCCTGGCTGAACTCCAACCCCAACGTCTCCAGGTAACTGTCGGCAGAATTCTGGATTTGATTTTGCCTACGGATTTGATTTGAGTGAACCTCAAGTGGTAACGACGCTCATTCCTTGTTCGATTAGTTAGTTTTAAATTTATGTATTATTTAAATAATTAAAAACTTGCCCCGAACGTTCTAACCGCTGAAATTCTCGTTTATTTCATAAATTATTGTTTGTGGATTGCGTTAGTGAACTTGCAAATCCCACTACAACTCGATCTGTTAGGCGCCGACGAAATTTTCTGAATAACGAGTAACGATTTTGCTGAAGTTTATCGTTAAGAATAGTTTACGCGTGAACGCCTCGATTAGACTGTTTGGTCCCCTTTTCAAAATCAAACAAATCATTTTATTTTCAAGTTCTAACTTTATTTTATAGCAAAAAAATTATATTTTTGGAAAAAAATATTTAATTATTAAAACCCAAATCCCAGCCAACATTAGTTTGGTATCAGAGCACTATGATTCGCTCATATCGCAAATCTCGCGATCCAGATTTTAAAAAAATTAATTTAAACAGTTCTATTTAAATTTTCTAAGTTATTTTCATAAATAAATAAATAAAATAAACTTTATTTTCTATTCAGAATTCTTATAACCTATTTTCAAAAAAGAGAAAAAAAATTTAATTAACTTAATGAACTCGCGCCTAGTTATGTTTTGTCTGACACAACAAGTTTTATTAGTTTTTTAGAGTTTAAATAATAGGATAGTTTTGTTTATTCATAATCAGAATGTTAAACACAACTTGCGGCCGGCTATGCTGAGCTGTCTTAATTATCGGGTGCGTACTATTCACTCGTTACAGTTCACCCACTAAATATCGGGCCGTACTGTTCACCCGCTATTGTTCACTCGCCTATTTTTAATAGTCCCAAACCGCCTATTTAGTTTGTAGTTTTAAGTATACAAAGCGTGCCCGACTCAGATTCTAGAAGTGTTGCTGTTATCGGGTGGGCTCGAGCTGGTAGCAGGTTGTGCGGGCATGTAGCGGGCAGGTTGTGGCTAACCCGAGCTTGAAGTATTTTATGCGTTATATAGGGGCAAAATTGTAATTTTACATAGGTTTAGGACACCCTAATAGTAGGTTTAGGAGACCTAGTAAAATGTGGAGAGATGGTGCGGTTTGATTGAGCTCAATCAGACGGCAGCAGAATTATCAATCCATGATCAGACGGCTATTCAAATTTCGAACTCATGAGTTTATACTTCTTTTATAGTGGTATATATATATTATTTGCTATAACGTAGCATGTCGTACCCATATCCATGTTTTTTAAATTTTGTCATACTTCCGTATCGGGTACGTATCGCACTCGGTACCCATACTCATACCGGTGCTTTCTGGTAGCCCAATCCTCCAACTTCTTCGCCACCTCGACCTTCTGTGTTGTCTTTCTCCCAACCATTTCCTCTACTTCACCACAGCCTTTTCTTTTGCAGCCTTTCTTGATGCCTCTTCTTTTTCTATCGATGCCTTCCTTGCAACCTCTTCTTCCTTCTTCATCGTCGCCTTCCTCGCAGCATCATCGACTTCCTTCTCCACCAGCTTCTCGAGCTCTTCCATAGCTCTCGTTGTCTCCTCGTCATTATCTACAACCTTTGCAGCCTTCTCCTTTGTTAGACGAGCGCATCCTTAGTAGTTTTATTGGAATCACTCCCAGCCTTATTTGATCCTTTCCGCACAAATTTTTTGAAGAGGTATTAGGCATAGCCTTTTCCTTTTCTAGAGCTCTCGCTCTTGGTAGTCTTTACAGAAAATTTGACAAGGTCAACTAAAGAGATGGCTTTCCTAAGCTCACTTTCAAATCCCACAAGTCTCAGAGGTTCCTTAGTCCCAGGAATTGCAGACCCTTTCGAAATCTCCTTTCTATTCTCGTCATCAACAAATAGGTCGGAGAAGCCACCTTGCAGAAGATTGAAATCAAGATAACGCTTAAAAATAGTGCTATCTAAAATACTATAAGATATCACGAGTACTATCACTGTCTCACAAACCAAGAGAGTTCCCACTCTGGTGGAAGCCAAAGTGGTGATATTGACCAGAAAGATACTACAAGAGTACTCACAACCACTATGGAATCCCCTACGATAGGAGAAACCAACTTTTCAATGTTTGCCAAATGGAGAGCATGGAGATCAGACGAGGATGAAAATTTGATACCTACCATATTCTTCAGACTCGCACCACTATTATTAGAGAGAATCGTGTCATCTTCAATGATGGTACTTCAACAAAATGATCGACATATATATAGACGCGCAGAGCATTTAAGGCGGATAGGAACTCGCGGACACTAATATTTTTGCAATCTCATCTAAGATATGAAAAAATGTGAGGATTCTGTTTGCCCAAGTTTGGTAGTAATCACCATCATCGGATAGAACAACACATGTTTTGGTTCAAGATGGATTCATAAGGCTCAAGAGAACTCACCAACCATCAAGAAGATTTTGCATAGTTTTAGAGTGCTCATATACCATCATAGGGGTTTTAGCAGACCATGCATGCCTATTTGTAGACCCTATTCGTTTCATGTACTTAGAATTTTGGGTCTCATTGTAAGCGGGCAGCCCACCTTTTTTACCGGATGCCCGCGAGCAGGCCCCCTTTGCCTATAAATAGGCCCTGAACAGTAGATGTAAGGACACAAAAAACTCGAGCCTATAACTCCTCAGTACTACCATACCCAAACACAATGTCTGTGAGTACCATTTAAAGCATTCAAATCCACTTGTAACTTTGTTATAATACATCATTCAATCAATAAAATCACGCACAATTATGGTTCATGTTGTGCGAAGTCCGGTCTTGTTGTTTACGACACTTTTCTTCTCTTCCTAAAAACACGTAGCTCAGAGTACTCGTCCATTCATAGTACCACCTTTTATTTATTTTTGTTGGGTGTAGAGTTGAGAAGTTTTTTTTCCCCAACATATAAGGGGAAATCATGAGGGAATTGGACTTCAGCTTCCTTGGTTATTAACAACTTCTCAAACTGCAACACTAAATCAGAAGGGATTTTTTCTTCACAGAGAATATTATACTCATCAAATGTGACATGAATATATTCTTCCACACACAGATTTCTTATTATAATATCTATAGGTCTTGCTAATGGAGGAATATCAATGAAATATTCCTTTATCAACTTTAGCTTCAAATTTAGTTAAGGTAGACTTACCATTATCCAAATATAACAAGTGTATCCAAATACCTTAAAATGAGCTATGTTTGGAGTTCTTCCTTTTAATAGTTCATAAAAGGTCTTCTCATGGAGTTTGTTGATTAAAGATCTATTCAACACATGACGATCAATGTTTACAGCTTCAGCCCATAAGTATATGGGTAATTTAGCTTCAGCTAGTACAGTTCTACTTGCCACTATTAGTGTCTTATTCCTTCTCTTTGCAAATTTATGTGGATATGGAGTTCTAGGAGAGGAGAAACTTTATTTGATACCTTGGGATTCACAAAACTCTTTTTTATCCTATGAGATTCAAATCGAGTGCCATGATCACTCCTAATCATAACTACAAAAGTAGTCATCTCATTTTGATTTTTCTTTCCTTTCTCTGGAAAGGGATTCTTTGATTTTGTGCTTGGAGGAAGATTGAAGTTAAATACACTTCCAGGTTAAATTTTGAGGGAGTAGGTATGTGGCATAAATTTTCTCACGGGCCTAGAAGGGTTCTTCTTTACCTGAGAGGTCTTAGGACAACATGCATCTTCCTTCTTATTCTCAGTTCCTTCAAACAAAAAACAAAAGGACTTTTGCGAGCAGGAATAGAAGCTTTTTAGTATGGTCAAAGGAATTAGCTCCAACTCCCTACTTATCAAACCTTAGTTGAAGATTCTTTGTGAGGTCTTGGAGCTTATTGCTAATGCAATTTATGCTATAAATCTTTGCCTTCGTCTTTATTTATTCGCAAATAATCTCTTGTTTTCATCAAGAGACTTCTTTAGCTCTTCTTCAAGAGATTTTTTCACCTCTTCCAATGAGTCACTCTCAATGATTTCTTTTGAAGCATGAGACTCAATCTTTTTATGCAATGATGCATTGCACTGGAAGATTTCTTGGTTCTCTATAAAAAGATTCCTGAATTTATCTCAGACACAAGATTATCATTACATAAATCTCAAAGATATTTATAAAATCTGGCAAGAAAATAAAATGACTCAAAATCAATTACTGCAACAGAGCTTGATGTTCCTTCTTCAAAGGCCATCAAGCACTTGACCTTAGTTTCTTCTTCATCCTCTTAATAAGAGCTTTCTTCAGACTAGAATTCACTCCAGCTTCTGGCAAGCATGCCCCTTTCTACTAGGTTTTCTTCTTTCTTCTTCTTTTCCCTTAGATTTTTTCTGGCCCTTATTATTCAGTCTCCATTTTGCAGATATGTGTCCATTTTTCCTAGAGTTCTACCAAATAATTTCATCAGTTTACAAGGTTGCTCATAGCCTAGCATCTATGGAGCTCCTTTCCTTGCTCCTTTCTGTGTATTTGGAAGGAGAGTTTTACGCCCCCGCTACGCTTTGCGGGTCGTCAATATGTTCGGAGGAGCAAGGACGTGCTAAACAACGGGCTGAACCTTCCGGTTCAGCCCCCACTCAATGAACCGCCGGCCTGGGGCTGAACCAGGCGGGTTCAGCCCCCTTGGGAGGGGCCGGCCGGCCCCTCGGTGCCCGGATATATTTATATCCGGGCAGCCACCCTTTGGGGGATTATGCAGAGTATTATCAGGTTAGCTTCTTCCTCCCTCCTCAAACCCTATTTCTCTCTTTTAGCCTTCTAGATCTCTCTTAGTTGCTTTCTCTCCTAGTTTCCTCCTAACATTTGGTATCAGAGGTGTTCGTCTCTCCGAAATGGTGACCACTCGCACTCAAGAGGAGTTCTCGCGGATTGAAACCCTAGAGGAGAACGTTGTTGGGTTAACTGATTCGATGGCGGCTTTGGAAGGGCGGTTGGACGCTCGGATGGAGGAGTTGAAGATGTTGTTGAAAGGTAAGGCACCGGCGAGCGAAGATTTGGCCGGATCGGGGGCTGATCCAGCGGCTACGGGCGTGCGGCTTGCGGAGGGCGTCGGCGTGCGGATCCCGGAAACGGAGCGGATGCGCGTATCGGGCGGGATCGCGCCTGGCACGGCGTGGCCGGGGACGGGCGGAGTTGGCTCGACGGCCTTCGGTCTTCACGGAGGGTCGGCGGCGGCGTACGGGGGTGCGGCGAGCTCGTTTCCGCCGGGATCTGCAGCAGCGGGGCTGGACGAGCCTGGATTCGGCCAAGGACAGTGGCGTCGGGGCGGTGACGACCCGTTTGGGTTCCGGCGGCCACCGGACACGATAGGACAGCAAAGAGGGGGGCTCCTCCCTCCTCCCCGCGGGTTTGGGCCTCCTGGGGTGGCCGGTTTTGGCCCAGGATGGGGCGGCCAGCCGCAACCTCCGCCTTGGGGAGCGGGTCAGCATCATGGCTACGGCGGTTTCGAGCAAGGGGAGCCCGCAAGACGGGAAGGAGGTCAGGGAACACAACGCTTGACTCCCGGATTAACTCGTATGTACTTTCCGGAGTTCGAGGGCGGTGACGCCTTGGAATGGATTCAAAAGGCGGAACTTTTTTTCCAGTACCAGGAGGTGCCTGACGGACAGTGGTGCAGTTGGCGTCCTTTCACTTGAAGGACGACGCTTTTCAGTGGACGCAGTGGTTTCTGCGGGGACGGGAGTACGTGCCTTGGGGGGAGTTTGTGGATGGATTTACGGCCAGATTTGGTCCACTGGAGTACGACAACTTTGAGGCCCTCCTTCAGAAGCTTCGTCAAAAAGGATCAGTGCTGGAGTACCGCACTGAGTTCGAGAAGTTGGCAAATAGGGTTCAGTGGCCGGAGAGGACACTCTACAGCTGTTTCATCTCGGGTCTCAAGGAGCACATTCGTGACGAAGTGCAGGCACTCATGCCTCGTTCCTTGAACCACGCCATTACTTTGGCACGTATCCAGGAGGAGAAGTTCAACAGACAGCGGGCTCGCATCACGAGTCGGACAGCCTTGGCCCCGACCACAGCAGCACGACGGGAGCAGCACACGGGTACCAAACCAACGGTGACTCGGTTGTCTTGGAGTGAGTTGGCCGCTCGGAAGGAGAAGGGCCTATGTTTTAATTGCGACGAGAAGTTTGTGCCAGGTCACAAATGCCAAAAGCTGCAGGTTTTCATGTTGCATCAGGATGAGGACGGGCTGGCTCCGGACGAGGATTTTGGGGAGGAATTGGAGGAGACCGAGTTTGGAGTTTCTCTACATGCTCTCGAGGGTTGCGCTCCCCCGCTGACCATGAGGCTGGCGGGCCGGATTGCCCAAGAGAGGGTTACTATTCTGGTGGACAGTGGGAGCACCCACAACTTCATACATCCTGACGTAGCACGGCGCATGGGACACGTGGTTGACAAGGGGGCTGCCTTTCACGTTATGGTGGCGGATGGCAGCAAGCTGCAGTGCGAGGGGGTGCTGAAGGGAGTGGAAATTCGGATACACGGTTATGTGGGACGGACTGACGTCTACTTATTGCCTATTCGGGGTTCAGACATGGTGCTGGGAGTTCAGTGGTTGCGCCAGTTACAGCGGGTGACTTTTGATTGGAAGCACATGACTATGGAGTTTGTGCACGGGGAAAAACAGTTTTGCCTAAAGGGTATCATGTCCTCTCCTGTCAAGGAGGTTTCTCTTCGCAGCTTGCAGCGGTTGAGCGGGGATGGGCAGATAATGGCCGTCCTTCGGGAGGTCCAGGCCGGCGATTCCACACTTTATGAGGTACCGGTTCAGTTACAGTTACTTTTGACTGATTATGCTGACGTTTTTCAGGAGCCACACACTTTGCCACCGCCGAGGTTTCGGGATCACCGTATCCCGCTCAAGGCGGGAGCTGAGCCTACGAATGTTCGTCCTTACCGCTACCCACACGTTCAGAAGGCGGAGATCGAACGCAGTGTCCGGGAGATGCTGGAGGCGGGCATCATTCGGCCAAGTACGAGTTCCTTCTCGGCTCCTATTATTTTGATCAAGAAAAAGGATGGGTCCTGGAGATTCTGTGTGGACTACCGGGCCTTGAACGGCGCTACTGTCAAAGATAACTTCCCGATTCCTCACATAGAAGAGTTACTGGATGAGCTGCATGGAGCGCAGCATTTCACCAAGCTGGATCTTCGTTCCGGATATTATCAGATCTTGATGGCACCGGAGGACGTCCATAAGACGGCTTTTCGGACACATGACGGCCATTACGAGTTTTTGGTTATGGCCAATGGGCTGACTGGAGGTCCCGCTACATTCCAGGCCAACATGAATGAGATATTCCGAGACTTCCTGCGGGTGTTTGTCCTGATATTCTTTGATGATATCCTCATCTACAGCGCGACCTGGGAGGACCACGTGCACCACGTGGAACAGGTTCTTGCCAGACTTCGTCAGCACCATCTTTATGCCAACCGTTCCAAATGCTCCTTCGGGCAGGCAGAGGTGGAGTACTTGGGCCATTTGGTCTCTGGTCAGGGCGTTCGGGCCGACCCGCGGAAGATTCAGAGTATGCAGTCCTGGCCGCGACCGGTTACAGTTCGTGTCTTGCGGGGTTTTTTTGGGCCTTACAGGGTATTACCGGCGGTTTGTACAGGACTATGGGAAGATAGCCCGACCATTGACCCAGCTGCAGAAGGATTCTTTTTCTTGGACTGAGGAGACGGAGGAAGCATTTCAGGCTCTCAAACGGGCAATGACCACCACACCAGTGCTTGCACTACCAGATTTTTCGACGGAGTTCGTTCTGGAGACCGATGCGTCGGGGTCGGCATCGGGGCGGTTTTGATGCAAGCGGGGCGGCCAATAGCCTTTTACAGCAAGGTCTTGGCTCCTCGTACCTTGGGTCTCTCGGCTTACGAGAAGGAGATGTTGGCGATCATTCACGCAGTGGCTGTGTGGAGGCCCAATTTGTTGGGCCGGCACTTTAAGATCCGAACAGACCACCAGAGCTTGAAGCATTTTCTGGACCAACGGGTTTCTTCACCTCTGCAGCAGAAATGGGTTACCAAGCTTCTGGGCTACGACTATGAGATTGTTTATCGGCGCGGCAAAGAGAATGTGGTCGCCGACGCTCTTTCTCGTCTCCCAGAGGCTGCTCTCTCTCATATTTCGGGGCCGTTGGTCGATTCCTTGGAGGACATTCAGGAGGAGGCACTTCGTTCCGCAAAGTTACGGCCGTTGGTGGACACTTTACAGCGGGGCGAGACAGGGCCGGCTGGCTATCACTTGTGTAATGGACGGCTTTATTATCGGGGCCGGGTGGTCGTACCCGCCGATTCAGCTTGGAAGACGGTATTGATGCACGAGTTCCATTCGTCGCCCCACAGGAGGGCATGCGGGGGTCCTCCGGACTCTCCAGAGGGCGAGAGCAAACGTTTTTTGGGCAGGCATGCGCTGGGACATTCAGCAGTTTGTTCGTCACTTCTGCGACATCTGCCAGCGACAAAAATATGAGACTTCTTCTCCTGCCGGGCTACTCGTGCCATTAAACATTCCGCAGCTTATTTGGGACACGGTGTCTATGGACTTTATTGATGGGCTGCCTAAGTCCAAAGGAAAGTCAGTTATTCTGGTTGTGGTGGATAAGCTCTCCAAGTATGGCCATTTTCTGGGTCTTAGCCATCCGTATACTGGGGAGTCCGTGGCCGCTCTCTTTGCTCGGGAAATCGTTCGACTGCATGGCCTTTCTCGTGCCATTATTTCTGATCGCGACCCCACCTTCGTCAGCGGATTCTGGAGGGAGTTGTTCAGGTTACAGGGTACTCGCTTACACTTCAGCACGGCACATCACCCGCAGACGGATGGCCAGACGGAGGTGCTCAATCGGGGTGTCGAGACGTATCTTCGATGCTTTGTTATGGATGAGCCTCGGAGTTGGCCGGATTGGTTAAACTGGGCCGAGTACTGTTACAACACGGCGTATCACTCAGCCAGCAGGATGACGCCGTTTGAGGTGGCTTACGGGCGTCCGCCTCCGACTTTGGACCAGCTATGAGCCGGGCAGCACCGCTCTTCCTCCGCCGTGGATCGTGCTCTTCTGGATCGTGATCGCATGTTGGTGACTCTTCGGGAGAATCTCCGCCTAGCCCAGGAGCGCATGAAGTCCCAGCGGATAAGCACCGCATGGAGCGGGAGTTCGCCGTGGGTGACGAAGTTTTCCTCAAGCTCCAACCATACCGGCAGCTGTCGGTGGCTCATCGTGGCAACCAGAAGCTGTCCCCGCGCTATTCCCGGCCCCTTTCAGATCATCAGCAGGGTGGGGCCGGTGGCTTATACTTTGGCTTTGCCGGAAGGTTCCCGCATTTCATCCTACATTCCACGTTTCCTTGCTCAAACGGAAATTGGGTCCGCATATCCAGCCCAGTACTTTGTTGCCTGCAGTTACTACTACGGGTGAGCTGCGGCCGCTTCCAGAGGATATTTTGGGCACAGGTGGAAGAACCGGGGCACGGAATGCCGGCCCGAGCTCTTGGTCAAATGGAAGAACCTGTCGCCAGCACACAACTCTTGGGTAGACTTCTTCGATTTCAAGGAGCTCTATCCGGAATACCACCTTGGGGACAAGTTGGTTCTTGATGGGCGGGGAATGTTACGCCCCCGCTACGCTTTGCGGGTCGTCAATATGTTCGGAGGAGCAAGGACGTGCTAAACAATGGGGCTGAACCTTCCGGTTCAGCCCCCACTCAAGAACCGCCGGCCTGGGGCTGAACCAGGCGGGTTCAGCCCCGTTGGGAGGGCCGGCCGGCCCCTCGGTGCCCGGATATATTTATATCCGGGCAGCCCCCCTTTGGGGATTATGCAGAGTAATTATCAGGTTAGCTTCTTCCTCCCTCCTCAAACCCTATTTCTCTCCTTTAGCCTTCTAGACTCTCTTAGTTGCTTTCTCTCCCTAGTTTCCTCCTAACAGAGAGTTCCTCCTTTTCCATCCATGAAGTTTCATGGCCAAGAAACTTAGCTCCTCATCAGTGAACGAGGTTAGGAGATTCCTTGGTTCCGTGGAAGAAAAGCGGCATAGAATTTTCCGGAGTAGCTTGAAGGAGATTGTTGTTTCTTCTTTGGCCTGGGAGGTAGCTAACTCAATAACTGTAGTGTTCCATATAGATCATCTGGAGCGATCTCTCTAATTTTCTTATCTCTTTAATAGATCATGAATATGGAGATACTCCGTGGTTAGGCACTTCAGTAAATTGTTATTTTGTTCTTCTTCTGAAATTCTCTTCCACAATTCCTCTGTCTACTGATGACTGTGTTGCAGATGTCATCCGACATAAAGATTTTGGGGAGAAAATCATGACATCGATATTTTAAGCAAAGATGTTGTTTTTTTAAAATATTGTGTGATATGTAGGTTTTGCCTGATATATTATGGCAATAATTTGAGGCTGAAATCAGCGAGAGTATTAAAAAAATATTTCTTTCATTTCTTTTCATCAACCGAGCAATAATATTTTATCTCGTGCTTCATTTTGTGCATCTCTCTACGCCTAGCTTCATCAACTTTCACATCTCACTCTCATTTGGTCCTATTTATACGGTTTATTGTCATCGATGCCTCATTCTAGGGAATAAAGGGTTATGTCAAATTGATTCAAATAAATAATCATCAATTGAAACCATCTAGAGTCTAATCCCTGGACTATGACAATGCAAACATATCTAAGTTGCACATAGAAGGTCAAGATGTAGATGCATAATTCGTTTAATCAGACATATTGTGAATTAAGAAGGATCTCAAGAAAAATTCGGATATTAGGAAATTGATTCACCGAGTTGTTAGCCCATAGAAATGAACTTGGCTCTAATACCAATTGAAAGTGCAAAAAGTATATGAATATTTCCCTAGAGGAGGGAGGGGTCAGTCGAGAATAAAAAATTTCACAAATTTTTTGACAAATCACAATATCTTTTAGAAATGGACCACAAAATAAATAAACAGATCAGTGCAGAAATATGAGTAAACAAAAAATCTGAACAAGCGTAGAAAATCAAGATCTAAGCTATATAGCAAGGCAATTGAGACGACACAGAGATTTTTATAGAGGTCCCCAAAATATGGTACTCTCTTCTACAGTGTATAGGATGACACTGTGTTCACCAAGGCGACATAGTCTTTTCCTTTAGAGACTCGAACCCAATACAAATACTTTAGAGGTAGATTCAGTAACCCTTTACAACGAGTTGTTAATGCTTTAAAATGAGCAGGTATAACTCGGAGAAGAAGTGATTCTAGCTTAGTCTCAAGAGAGAAGAGAGACTCGGTTTCAGATTAGGGTTTACAACTGTCAAAGAAAGAATGCAAGGAAGAATTAAGAGAATTAGAATAAGTGTTTTTTATCAAGAGCCAAGATTATATAGACTTCTTTGAATCTACTCGAGAAAAAAGAATAGATGTCAGAAAGGCGGTGCATTCCTTT